>JAWQUT010000050.1:711986-723553 GCA_033807755.1 Ellobium chinense | reverse complement strand
GTTGCGGGTTGGAGTATGAAAAATCGTTTTGGGGCAAAAGAAGCGTATTGATATAAATATCTTGAAATTATGAATAGATTATATCTTTAACATTTATGCAAACAGAAGAAAAAAATCATTTGTAGTTCTAGCATCGTGGCAAAAAAAAATCGCACAAAACTTTCGAAGGTGGACCTCGGCAAGATGCCATACCTGGGCCAGCTCCTAGGTATACCCCATAACTCCGCAGACAAGTTGAAAATCTTGCTCTTAAATAGGGTGACTTCATGAAACATGTCCAGTTACAGCGGCGTGACAAATAGGCCGTCATCTAGTTATAACTGTGGACTGTATGTCCGCTTTCACCCCGTTTAACGTCCATAACATATATGTCTGTGTGTCAGAACAACACATACATGTATATAACATGGCATCTGTCATAACATCAATATGGCACATTCTTGGAGCAAATGACAGGATTGCCCTCTATGGAATGGACTTAAGAATCAAGTGCAGAGCAGGGTTACTCACCTCTGCATACTCAAAGAATGTTAGAAACATGCAAAGGAGGCAGCGATGTTCTATTTCTTGTCTCCAAAGTAATGCACCCACTCAGTATTCGATAAAGAGTCTATCATCCTTGCATATACGCCGGAAGAAAGAGCCACGCAATGGAACTAACACCTTTTCATGAACTCAGTAGCTTGTGCGCAGGACGTAGGAATAGTTAAATAATATGTTGGAAATTCACGGTAACGCTACTTCCGGGACGTATACGTGCGTCATACGTAGAAAAGGCCTAATCACTGTCAAAGAATAACTCTCCATATACTCAGCATATAGTACACCAATTACTGATTGAATTTCATCAACTTTTGAAAAAAAAAAATATCTCATTCCTGCAAGTGTGTACCTCTCACAACCAGTCCTTACAATGCACAACGAATTCTGTTTTAACCTTTAGACAGCTCACGGTGCCGCATCTTCTTTTCACTCTTGCACTCTAGAGTTCAAAGCACGCGGCTACATTCACCTTGATTTTATGCAAGCTTCCATTTCAACGTCCCTTTGATCTTGCTGGCGTGAAAATTGAAAATTCATCCGTTCAGGATGTTGCACTTTGTGCCATTTTTGCTGTTCTTGTTTCAATTTCGCTCTTTCTTGTCAAAGGCTCACAATTTTAGGATTCCCACATGTTTGTATGGTCGTTAGCATGCATTATAAAAGCATTTATCATTGTCATCATTATCATAACCACCACCTTCATCTATTTCAAAACTCTCTCTCCACTTAGCTGTCATAACCATCGCCATCAAAATTGTCGCCTCCACCAAATCCCATCACCATCATAGTCATCATCATCATAATCATCATCATCATCATCATCACCATCACCATCATGATCATTACACAACAGCATTCAATTCATACAGCTATAGACAAAGAAGAAGGTACTTCTATCTACCCCCAATCTATCCAGTAGCTGATCAGTGAGACCGAACGTCGATTTAATCAACCGAGCGACCCATAATATAAACAAACCCATCAATTAATTTGTCGGGGTGGGCAGCCAGTTAGCTCATTAATCAGTCCATCCACTCACTCGCAAAGTCAGCTAACCAACCAAGCAACCAATCATTGGCAACCAACCAACCAACCAACCAACCCACCCACCCACCAACCAACCAAACCAACCAACCAACAAGAAATAATTAACAATAAAACCAGGTCATATTGTAATCGAATAACATAGCATTTACTTTTGCTAACAACATGAAACAATTTCCCATAAACCCATCACTGGGTGGAATCATGAGAAATCGCTGGATATTTCACAACATTGACATTCACTTCACAAATTTGAGCAAGGGCCATTTTTACGACTATAGGCATACATGTATTATGTGAGCCGTGTCATTGGGAAAGGTACCTCTGGGTATTTCCAGTGGCTGAGAACTTGTGCATTAACGATGGGATCTCTTATCACTGGAAGAACGTTGAACGCCACTAAGGGGTGCATTCAGTTTCGATGCACTAATGTCATTCTTACGATGGTAGGAGATCCCATCGTTAACACGCAAGCTCTCAATTATTTCACTACGGTTCTAACAGCATCCCTGTTTGATGAGCTGATATGTAGTCAAAATCAGTCACGGCGCGGTGCAGTTAGACAATAACGTAGCATGTTCAAATTCCTGCAGAATGTAGCTTAATGCCTATATAGCCCCATCTTATATAGGTAGGTTTGTATCAGCCAACTTTTATGTTAAAATCAACCCTTACTCAATTATCTATTTTCACACTCACATAGGCCTAGTCAGATAATTACTGAATACGGCATGAAATGTAGTGGTATCGAAACATACCCATCTTTCCCATTGCAAGTTTGTTCTTTCTGTGTAAAACAAGTAGCTCTAAGCTTCGCTGCCGAAAAACGCGTCATGATTCCGGCGCCACCTCTCACTAAGACAGCCCCATCATATCACTATTAATTCTTATTTTATCATAATATTTGAAACCATTATTATGACATCACCATTACGATGATATCATAACGCCATTTCATTACGTCATAACAGCCTCGCTACCAACGTCGAAACCATTCCCTCCTCTACCCGTGTCAAAAATAAAAACGTGCCATTTACATTGCGTAATGCGTATAACATGACTCACATAATATTACTGTACTGCATGCGAGGAGAAAAGAAAAACAAACAACCCAAAACACAGCGCCCTGAAGAACATGTTCAGACACGTCTTGGTTTCAACTAAGGAACATTACAAAGCATTCTACAGCATACGGCCGATTATTATCAGTGAGTACAGATTCAAAGGCAGTGCAGCATAAAGATGACTCAGATCTGTAAAGAAAAGTACAGCACTATCTCTTATAACTGATAAGAGCATTGCGTGGGCGAATGACTCTAAGGATGACTCAGAATTTGAAGACTCCGGTTCAGTTACACTTATGCTGATGTTGTAAATGCCTTGGGAAAGCATTTTATTCATTCACATCTTTCCTGGTCTACCCATCGGTGAAACTGGTACCTAGCTATAGGCAGTAAAAGACATTGCCAGAGTATGTGTACAAAATCAACATTTGTTAATGACGATGGCACTTTCCAAGGGAGTTGATAATGTCTATGAATGATCCGGCCTCCTGGCGAGATATGTGTATTAGCTTTAGCTGGCATCGGCCTGAATACGAAACTTATTAACCCCATAATTGTTATTATCATTTTGTTTGGTGAAATGTTAATCGAGCCAGTGCAAGCTTGGACTCTTAGCAGAGCAGAAGCAAGAGTAGAAAAGAATTCCATAAGGGTCAGACCCTTCCTTTCATACTGCTCTGCTTTTCTACGCCCTCCCTTCCTTCCTTCCAAATCGCCTCATTCAGACACCCAATAGTCTTTGAAGGTACAGATAGCAATTTCTATGGCAAATAAATTTGGTAAGTTCTAAGACTACATATACGGCCCAAGTTTGGTCGCTGGCAAGCAAGGCTTACTGTATCTATAGAAACAAAGAAATAAATACAGCAAGTCGCCGCAGATCATCCACTACTAGTCAGTCTGACCACACAGAGAGATAAAGCGATTTCATAAATATTATGCAAGTAAGCGATAGACAATACGTCAGTATTGAAGGTCGTAACTGAAAAACAGCAGATACTGGAAGCAAGCAAATCGCTTCGATCATAGCTTCAATAACAATCAGAGTTTATGAAAAAAAAAACACAACAGCAGAGGAGTACACAATGAAACCTGGGACTGCCGTTAAATACTTCACAAAGAATCTATCTCGTCGTAATATTATTTACTGATGATTGGCTTGTACCCGCTATCACGACTGAGGCAGAGATGCACAACATTCTAGGAGACCCCTAGCATCTACCTATTACAGTAAACTCAGCTTAATTGCAATCTGCTTTTAATCATATCTTTGCAAGGTAACAGAATATTTACTCTCTCTATGAAAGGCACTGAATAATTACGACTCTTGTGACAGCAGCTACAGTATTTCTATGCTCCAACAGCAGCTGCGATTAGGCAGACTTAACTGTGCTAGCTTACGAATGATCCAATCACACTGAATCACAGTGACAATGTAAACGTGGTGACTTAAACACGTGTCTCTCACAGTGCTATATTTATGTACTTTTTAGTTTATTTTGGAAATCTACTTTCGTCTGCAAAGATTTATAGTTCAGTGAACTGTCTTAGACAGCAATCTCTCCTGTTGTGTTGTCTTAGTATTTCTCAGTCGATGACCGACTTTCACCACAGCAAAGGCTGAAATTCTGCGTTCTTTATCAGGCATTTTAGAGCATGCAATTTATCGCTACTTCCAGTTCTGAAAGCTTGCGAGCATATTATCCTGATTTCTAATTTGGAAGTTTGTACTGAAATGCACGTTTTAATTCCTTCCAGTGCCGTGGAAAATTTAGACTAAAAAAAAAAAATCCTTGAAAGGAAGAGAACCAACGGATTTTTTTAGGTACCAATATCTTGGCCTGTGGCCCTCCTGAAGGTCCTTTTATCACACACTGCAATAAACCTCCACTTAAGCATTATGGAAGAGCAAACAAACTTTGACCACAAATCTGCGTCTGGCCCAGTAAATACTTACAACTGATCACAATTCTATAAGCACATTAACACATCAGTCTGACACACACAACCTTATATAATTCACACCTTACAAGACATCCGAATCATCACAAAGGCGATAATGGCGTAGTAAACATATGTGCAAAAACACGCATAGTTAAAAAAACGATAAAAAGTCAAAATAACAACAATAACAATAGCAAAAATTGATTATTATTGTAAGAATTTTGTGAACCATACAACATTTATTACATACCATTACTTTACACTATCTACAATGATGGCATGAGCATTAATTATATTACATCTGATTGAACATTACAGACGTAAAAAAATATGTATAATCTCGTTTTCATTTGTACACTATACACATCTCACATTGATCACAACGACAGCCAGCATATCTAAAACTCTTGTCCTTTTGGAGTCCACATGAAGGGAACCACCGCCTCTTGGGATAAAAGACCATAACAGGCCACAGCCAAAGCTTGCCAACAGCCATGACATGGTCATCCCAACCAAAGAAAGGCTTCTTCTGCTGAGACGCCCAAAAGGACAAGAGGTATTACTCCAGCGGACTTCAACGTCAACTAACCTAGAAATTTCAAACCAAACACATCAAAGAAACCTCTGAAGCCCTGTGAAGCAAAACAGAACAATGTGAATAAACCTTCAAAGCTCTTAAGAGGCAAAACTCAACAGTCTTCAAACAATCAATTTACAACTTTGAAACTGGTGGGGTTGATCAGCCACGTCATTCAAGATAAGAGACAGCCCCCGAGAGCCATTACTATGGCGCAAGAAGGACATTTGTCAGATGTTCCAGCAGACAAAAATGAGCAGCAGTAGAATGGATGTTTGTGGAAGAGCCAGGCTATTACTGCTCTAGCCGTCTAAAGTAGTTTGTGGTAAAGTCCTGGGATTCTCACAAGGTAAGCTAAGATTGGTGTTAACTAGGAGGGCCAGGGAGGAGAAAATATCGTTGAGAGAGTCCCTAGACACCTGAGAACTTCAGCATTAAAGATGGGATCTCTTACCACTGTAGAAATTACAGTAACTCTGCATATTGGACGCTAGTAAGCGTGCATTCAACGCTGATGGACTAACGAAATTCTTACAATGGTAAGAGATCCCATCGTTACTGCGCAAGCTCTAAAACATCTAAAACCCTTCCATAGACGCTTTCTTTTTCTTAAACCTAAATCAAGCACACATGTCTTTTCATGTTTGCATGATTCACCTATCGGACGATGTCTGCTTGAGGCCACGATAGGAAAGCAAAAGCGTCCCTCCCGACCATCACAGCTCATGAAGGTATTTAATTAGACTCTAACTTTCACTGAGTCACAGGACAGACTTCTCAAGCCCCAGGCAACGATAAATTAAAGCCAAAATTGAACTGTATTAAACACAGATCACAACCTCATGTCGCATCCAACAGAATGGCAAGTTGTCAAGTACGTCTTTATCATAAAGACTTAATGCTTTGGTCAAATATATATAGTAACAATTGAAACTTGCGAACACACAATGGATGCGCCTTAAACCTTTGAACCCATGTCCCATCCCATCTCGAAGGGAAGATCCCCTATATAAGTATCTCATAGGCTTGACAGTATGTCAGGATTTCATGACAGAATCAGAATACTGTCCACAAAGCTGAAACAATAACCCATTGACTTATCATTGCCACATTATGATGGAAATAATGCAAACAAAATATTTCACTGTATATGTTCTGTCTCACAAGGCAAGGGAAAATTAAGGCATAGGAGGCTAGGTGTCATGGGGTTAATATGTAAAACACATTGGTCCTCCTAACAGATACACCCCTGGACATATGCTTCATAATTTGGCTCATACAACCCCCATCAACAAAAAATTGACAAAATGGACAGCCATAAGGCAGCCGTGTTTGCCAGACATCATATGATATTGGCTTCTATGAGGTATTTCCGAAAAATATGGAAATGGCCAGATTCCTCCTAAACGACATTTATCACCATCCCTAATGACGTGATTTGTAGTGCTGAATGACCACTAGAGACGGAGAGAAAGGCCTATTTTTTTGAAGCTATGAGCATAACAGTATCGCATGAATATCTACAATTCTAATGGCAATATGTGATCATCATAATGTTACAGCTTCGAATACAAGTAGGCACTCTAAACGAGGTGATTAAAAATCCAAGGTTTTATAGTTTTTGCATTAAAGCGTGTATCTCATTCAGCACTGCCAAATCGGTGCTTAAAGACAATTCGCAACTCATACAATCACGCAATAATTAAATCAGGTATTATGAGTATTAATCTCCCTCTCTTTATACAGATCATTTGTAGCCCATACATACACCGTTTTGCCACGCAACACTTTCTCTCAAGCTGTGAGGAAATATTTTAAGATCCATTATCCACAGTCAGCATGGCCTTAAGAGCAAGTCTGTCACAACCAACACACCGAAAAAAATTCAAACATCCTTCTTCTGAAATTTCATTTGCCATCTGTTCTGCATTAATGGTACTTGGATATTTCTATTTAACCTTTGGAACTCAAAACTTAAACAGCCATCATACAGGCAAGCTTTCGGTGACAGAATAAGTATTATTAAATTTCAAGACTTGGATCGGAGGCCATTTAGGCAAATTCACTTTGCAAGGCTGAGAAGGAAACAACAACAAAAAACAAAACTACTACTATTACTTGAATACACGTATCGTTATCAACCCAGCAAAATAGGTGCAAACTTGCAAAAAATCACATCCAGCTTAAAATAATGGGCAAAAAGGCACTCCCTTGGGTTCTTTCAGCCTACTGGATAATCGTCTAGATCGGAGAATACTTGACTCTGGCGCTCCCACAATTCCACACAGCAAACGGTGTCGATGCTGAACTGCAACATTATCGACAAACACTGAATGCGTCCCCGAATCCAACTTAACAGCCACGATGCTGGGGACTTCCTTGCAAAGGGATCATGAGGCGAATACCAGTCCGGATATTTGAAAAGTCAGTGTTTTCAAGTGAATATTGATATCTCAATATATCAGTTTGAGGACCTTTTTTTTTTTTTTTTCAACATCGACACCTCAGCAATGCCAGTTATCGACAGCCAGACAGTGGGACCTTCCTGTACAACATGTCAGCCGTTGTGACCTAGTGCAACAAGTGATGAATGAAAGAAGGTCTACGTCTTGTCTGTGACCGATCATAAACTGCGGTGGGGACGGAAATTTCAATACTTTGGATCACCATACAGTTGCACAACTCCGTGATGTAACCTGCGAAGAAAAAGATGTGGATCTGTTTAAACTTCTGTGAATCATCCAGATCCTGTCTTTGGGTATTAAATCTAGTTAANCCCTCTTCCCTTCTGAAATTTGAATCGCTCATAAAATGCTGTACTTTCTTATGTCACTATTGTCACGAGTATTATAATCATGCAGCTTAAGAAAATAAAATTGAGGGAGGGGGAGATTCAGTGATACAAACAGCCAGGCGTACAAAGTGATATTATTATGTGGTAATTTCAAACGTCTCTGCTACATTTAGTTAACACTTTTCACAGTTCCATAGTTCAAAATGGGACCCTAAGGCAAAAAATACCTTAGGTCCCCCTCTAAGATGGAAAAGTGGCATGGGGTCCAAAGGAATTAGAGAGATGCTTGAGATCCCTGAGTCCTTTGAGAGATGTGGAATTCTAGGGCAATTAACACCTAGGGGCTCCTCTATGATGGAAAAATGACATGAAGCCCAAAAGTCTTCGCTAAGAAACATGGGTCCATTTGGCAACCGTCTCATGGATAATACATCCTTGTATGGTTGTATAAAATGAACATGTACTATGATGTACTTGGTGTTCATATCTTACCTGACATGAAACTTTGGTTTGTTCATGAGCAAAGCTTCCCCGTCCAGATTCATGTAATAGTTGTCCTGTAAGTTCACACTTCCATCTTGTGATTGCACTGTTGGCATCGTTTCCATGGAGACGCAATACCTAGTCACGCGTTCTGACTGGATGAAGTCGTAATTCCACTGAAAAAAAAAAAGAAATAAATTAATGTATAATGTGTTTTCAGAAAAAAAAGTAGTATTTTCTCAGCAGCCCAAGGCAAATAATTTTATACGACATGTAATTAAAGCAATATTAATATTTGTACATGCAGACTACACTTAACCAGTTTATGGTTTCAGAAGGCAACCAACTATTCTCATTTGTTTTACATCATATTGTATATATTTTGTATATGTTCAATTGCGACGTACTGTATTTTCATATCAGCTTATCAGAACTTACAGGAACAAAATATCTCGGGCAGACTTGCCAAGTAAATGACTCTGACTGGTCGCTGATATACATAATCAATTTTGTAGCTTTAACATGGACGTCAGGATTGCTCTCTCTCTCTCTCTCTCTCTCTCTCTCTCTCTCTCTCACTTTCTTTCCCTCCCTCCCTCCCTCTTACATTCTTCCTTCTCTTCTTATCACAACCATTCACCAATCGACAGCGACTGCCCTTTCTCACGCCTCATACGTTATAAAA
This sequence comes from Ellobium chinense, assembly GCA_033807755.1. NCBI lineage: Eukaryota > Metazoa > Mollusca > Gastropoda > Ellobiida > Ellobiidae > Ellobium > Ellobium chinense. The sequence goes on along the minus strand of JAWQUT010000050.1, from coordinate 714,419 downwards.
CAGAAGAAAACACATGGAGAAATCAAATGTAGAATTTCAATCCACGTCGAAGAAATTTAAAGGTTTTTTTCTGCTCGCCCAGTTAGTTTACCTACAACCTATCTTCACCTCCTTCCCCCTTTCCTACTCCCCTCTTCCCTCCTCAGGCCACACAATCGTTCCCACCGACTTAGAAACTCTAGAGAAAAAAAGGCATTCGTAAAGCTCTGTATGTAGGGAAAAAAAACAACAACAACAACCCAATCTGTCTCTGAGGACCACCGATCTAACCAGCCATGCGAAGAAGAAAAGAGGTTACCAGAAACAGGTTCGAAAGAAAGAGTGAGTACTTACAGCTCCCGCAGCCTCGTCCGCCACTTTGGCCAGCTGTTTTACGTGAGCACCGAGAGTGCAAGGCGAGCACATGTGGAGGGTGAGGGCCGAGTCCCCAAAGACCGGCACGAGCTTGGTGTCTTTCTCTGCCAGGTTGATCATCCCAGACTCGATGTTGTAGAAAGACCCTTTGACCGACTGCCACTCGCCTGTGCCCTCTTTTTGGAACTCCACCTCGGCCTCGATCAGTCTTCTTCTGAACATGCATCGTATAGGCATGACTGGAAAAAAGAAGAGAGTCCCAATTAATAACACAGAGAGGTGCAACTTACAGTGGGACCTTGAAATCAAGTACTCACACGCAAGAAGGATCTACAACCAGTGGCCATATCTTTACGTTAGTTAACGCACTGCGGTAACCACGGGAAACTCCCAAAACATTAGTAGTGTTCACTGCAGTTAACGCAGTATGTTAATTATCGTATGGATTATGCACACGGCCACAGATAACAAAAGGGACAATGAGTAGAACGACTCTTTGCTGGCTTCTGAGCCCGGGGGACATAGCACGTATGGAGCTATATAGAGTGCAAATAACAAGTACGTACTTCACGAAATGAATATACCTTGTTATTAAGTATGAGCTTCAAAACACAGACTTATTAATTACCGTTCTGTAATTTCAATGGCCAGCTGAACCTCTATGATATAAGTAAACTTCAATAACTAGAATACTTTCGCCATGCATGCACGGCATTTTATCGATATTCCACTGTACTAAAAAAAAATCATCTTGCAAATTTGTGGAATTTCAATTCATTTGAATTTCCAGCAAGCCTGAATATATAGCATCGACCAAGTGTGTGGGTGAACATAATCAGTGAGGATTCACAAAAGTTAATGTGTGAGTGTGTTCGTTCACAAGTTTAACAAGTTTATTTATCTCAAACCCAGGTTACAGCTGTCGGACGTAGGCGAACAACAGGATTAGCACACGATCCATGTTATTACAAAGTTCTACGGACAGAAGTCACAAACATACCGACTAAATAGTGAACGCACACAGTTTAACTTTCATTCACAGTTACTCTCTTTCTTCTCTTACACCACACCACACCACACCACACCATATCACACCACACCACACCACACCACACCACACCACACCACACCACACCACACCACACCATAATCATTCCTCTCCTTCCCAAACACACATAAACACACACACACAAACATACACACACACACACAAACAGACACACACACACACACACACACACACACACACACACACACACACACACACACACAAAGAGCATAATATAAAACGACATTCCCATGTGGCAACTCACCTTTGTAACGCACATTTCCCATCCATCGAAACTTTTCACACATTTGCATCATGTCCCCGATCAACCCGAAAGACGCCAGGAGACCTCCATAGCTCACCAGTTTGCCCCCTTGGTGGACGCTGGCTAGATTTGTGGGCGTTGTTTTAGCTGTGGGCATAGAAAACAACATATAACGACACTTATTAAGAATATAAAATACGCGTGCATCAAAAGTAAAGTGTTAAGAAGGAAAATCGGATTACAAAGTTCAAGTTCAAGTTGAGTTTATTAGGCATTATGCCAATTCACAAATTTGTCAACAATTACAATAAACAATAATACACTCTTGTTTACATAGTCTCATGATCTCATTTCTACACTTGCTATCGCTATAAAAATGTTTTAGATAAAACAGACTTAACATGAGATGGTGAAAACTTTTGGATATATATAATAGGTCTATAATGTATGTAGATCACACAACGTGCAAAGAGTTAAAACGCTTAGGGTATAATATTCTAATCACCCCTTAAGATATTTGTTGTTACAGTGTCGTGCAAGGTAACTTGTCATCCATGTCAACACAGTGTCTACAATAATATATACAGTATTTTGGTTGTACAGAGTTCAAATAAAAACTATTTCAAGACCAGATACTCTTTGGTCTTGTTTGTTCACACCTAAGTCGATCACAAATAATTTGGTGGTGGTGGTGGTGGTGGTGGTGGTGTGTGTGTGTGTGTGTGTGTGTGTGTGTGTGTGTGTGTGTGTGTGTGTGTGTGCGCGC
>JAWQUT010000050.1:698804-711917 GCA_033807755.1 Ellobium chinense | reverse complement strand
GGTAGGGAATGTGTCTTTTCAAAAGAACTAGCGACGCAAAGAGCTGGTCTCAAGATTCGAATTCGCGATGAAAGCGAATTATTAGAAGCAGGGTCATCCTATCTCCTCTCACCTTTTTCCTACTGTATATAATACAATGACAGACGGAGAAATAGTGGGAAAGAGAAAAATAGAACGACAGAGATGGGAGGAGAGAGAGAGAAAGAAGAAGAAGAGATACGATGAGAGATCTGTAAATTTCTGTACCCCAAATAATTACGAGGGCATGATCTGTTGCAATGGTATGCCACTGTTTACCGATTACACAAGTGATGTCAAGAGAAGGTAAAGCACAGTGTCAGAATGAGTGAGGATAGATAGTTATGTGTTTTTTCCGTTCTTTGCTACAGAGGATTGAAGAGCTCAAGTAAGAGGCATTCAAATGTTAATCTGAAGTGTTAAGGCAAAAGGCCAAACATGTTATAAATATTTATCTCTAGAATGAACAAGTCTGACTGAGTTACAGAACGCAGACTTCGGTGTTTGTTTCAAGCATACCTAACGTTGTGTTGGCAGGGCCGAGGGGATTTATGATAATCTAATTCATTGAGATTGCTAGCTTTCTGGCTATTCATTTACACTTCATTATTTTTTTGCTAAACATTCTGACCTTAAACCATAGTCTCTTCTTTCGCAACACTCGACACTAGTCAGACCAACTTGACTTCTTTATTTCAAGCTCAAGTTTACCACTTACGGTTTTTGGCGTCACTGTACTGATTCACTGATTGCTTCATCAATACACAAGTAAACCAGATACACCATTGTTAATTTGTATGGCAGGGATCTGATCTTTATCGTCATAGAATTACCACTTTGGAAGTTTACATTCTTATTTATAATTAGTTCGTGTCAGTATGGTTTTCATAATCAAAGAAGGTTTTATATTCAATCAGATCTCTTACGGACCATTATGACAGAGGTAAGCATGCACTTATGGCTTGTCATGGCGTACAATCATTTCGCACTGCACGAACTAGAAGCACATCCCAGTTCCATATCTGGTTCGTACCGTGCAATTTCATCGTAATAGCAGCAAATGCCATACGCCCATGTCTGCCTCAGCCATATATTATGGCGGTCTGTAAGACATCCGAACTTGAGGAAAAAAGCTTTCTATTGTTAGTCAAATCGAGACTATTTGCGACACGTACCGATTGCTACAATGGCGGCAAAATGGAATTCAGGTTATTGGAGATTGTGTGCAATTAAAAGACAAACAATTTTTTGAAATCCCATATGATAAAAATCTTTGAATAGAAATGGAGATGTAGTACTCGGTATCAGTAGCGAAAACAATGAACTAAAATCTGACACCACGGGTCAGAACTGATGTCAGTGCCTTTTAACATTTCGCAATTTTCTTTTCTTACATCCACCCTATATACTACAAGCTTTTGTAAGTAAATAAAGAAGCATATCGTCGGTCTTCGCATAGGACCAGCTATGTGTAGATATGACGTATAATCAGCCTGGTCGGTTATATGCGAAGACCTTTGCTATATCGAGACGCGAGGACCATTGAAGCTATTCTTGTTGATGGAAAAGTTATCATAGCTGTCATATTAAGATTGGCTAAACATTTTAATCTAACACGATCAGTCCAAGTTTGAAGGCAGATTTACGGAGCGACCTAGTTTAACCTTTTTATCCTCATAGCTTTTAAAAAATATGTTCGGCAATCACCTTAAAACGATTGCATTAAGACCTGAACTTCCGTATTACGTGCACAAGCCGCAGACCGGACGCCATTTTAAAATTCCGCTGAATTAGGACCGGAAGAAGTGCGAGCGGGAGACACATTTTAGTCTGCTAAGCCACAATGAGAGGTCGGTAGATGAAAGAACTGCAACGAATCTTAAGAGTCCGTCAGTCCGACCATGGTGGAATTTAACGATATTTCGCCGACCTGCCGAACTTTTTTCTTTTTCTTAATTAATTCGCCGCTGTTTATTGGATAGACATCGTTGAGAGGCCCATTCTACTGTATGTCTATCCTTACAAATAATAGTTGAAAACTCCGGTTGTAATATGGACATACATGTAAATGAGCTTCCACCACCCTTCCAGCGTTTTCTTTGGTGACCATACTATTATTATCTCCGTATTTCTGTCAAAATAGTTGAGGACAGATGGTAAACAAGTCACAGAAAACAACGATAAACCAGTCCAAACAATGTTGTATAACCGAGTGTGATTGCATTACGAAAGGGCTGGTGCTAATTTGCTTTCAGCACTACCGCACTGTCTGCTCCTTTTTTTCCCCCTGATATCGAGCGAGATCAGATGGCAATTTTCACACATGATACGTACACCATTACACAAGACAGATCACGAAGTCATCGGCGAATCAGTCTAGGCAGGGTTTGAGGGGTAAGGGGAGGGGAAGGCAATTAACTTCTGCATTTTGAACAGAACAAATCGGAGTATCATAACGTGGATTTAAAATAAAAGGGTCTTTTTAAAATTTCACTCATCGACGTCACTATGCGATTAACGATTCCCGTTTCTCTCTACACTGTCGTTTTGTACGGGGTCCACATCACCTCCAAATTCGATCTGCCATCCATTGGTGAGTGCCACCGTATTCACACCACATAAAATTTAATATGTTACCTTTTTTCTCTATGCTTATTTCTATTCTCATACCTGAGCTATATAAAATGTCATTGTTATTGCACCTGTATGCCACAGATCTACAACATTTTGTCACATTCAGCCATTTCAGGCTTTGGGATTTTGTCACATTCAGCCATTTCAGGTTTTGGGGCAATAGTTCTAACCTGCTGAATCCCGCACAATAATTTGTAGAGACAGCTAACACATTCGAGCATAGTGTTGAGTGCTTGCGCTTTAACAGTAGGATATCTTACTGTCGGAAGAATTACATTAGGGCATTGGCGCTGAATGCACCCTAAGTAGCGTTTAACATGCAGAATTAGTGTAAATCCTTTGATGGTAGAGATCCGCCTATTAATGCGCAAGCTCTCAGTTGTGTCAGACATGCACGCCCACATGTAAACTGCCTAGCGACATCAAAAATTATCACATCGTGTTCTAATATAGATGCATGCAAGAAAGGTTGGTCTATCGGTCATTGGGAAATTAGACAAAACGGGATAATCCTGATAACAGTGTAAAGTCGCATGACTTATAAACCGCATTATTATTATATAAAAAGTCCACAGGTTCAAAAGTCATGAACTGCTTCCGGAACCCACTACCACGCAGTGAGCCAATATGCGTAAAGTGCAGTGCTTTGCAGCAACCCACACTGGCACGCTTCCAGCCATGTAGACTGCATTCACGCCAAAATGATGACAACCAAACTTTTATTTACAGCAAGTCCTCACTAACTCGAATTTCCAAGACACCAGTCAATGATTCCAAGTTCGGGAGTAAAAGTTAGACCATAGAAATGAAGGAACTCTGTGTCACAGCATGTTTGTATGTAGCTGGTGTATTTCGCTTCATAACACAATACTACCAAAGCCTAAACAAACACACTAAAAAGTGATATATATTTACATTAAGGTTGGATGAAGGCCAGTGCTCTTGACTTGAATTGACTCTTGTTCATCCAGACATGTAACTAACCAAACTCAGGAGCAATAATTATTCTGTAAGTACCCATGGTTCCAGGTCGTGAGGTACAACAGCATATTATGTATTCCATTATGACATGAGCCACCAAGACACCCCTTAATCAGTCTACTCCGACAAAGCTCACTTCCGGTTTAAATGGAGTGTAAAAATGTAAATGCAAATAGTAATATGACTGCGCCCATCAAATCTCGCTTCCGAGAATAAAAGATGCATCAGCCAGTAAAAGCCAGTGCAACAGACCATAATTATCAGCTAATCGTATTGGCAATGGAAAAGTAGAAAACGGAAGTCACGACTGGTGGAGTTGTGATTTGCGATATCCGGATGACCGTGCATGCATAAAAACTGAGAGTGGTTTATGAAAAGAACTGCATAAAGGTGTTGAACATTTCGATTTTCCTCCGTGATTACATAAGAGCCAAACCCAATCCTCAAGTGCGCTGTTGTTTTCAATTCGTGACAAGTTAACAAAGGTGTTGCTGTGTAAGGTGTCAAACTCCAATTGTTTACTACTGGTCTATCCCACCTCACACACAACACTACCAGGGCCTAAACACACAAAAAACTGATACATATTTATGAAAAGCTTTGATGAAGACCAGTATTCTTGTCTTGATTTAAAATCTTGTTCATTCAGACATTTGACTAGACAAACTCCGGCGCGTAATGTACTCAGTTACCATTTTTTTCGGACAAACACCCAGTCTCATTGCTTCCATTGCCATTTGCAAAGGAAAAGTGAAGATTCTACATTTAACTTAGGCCCTGGGCGCAGGAATACTTTTGTTAAAGTAATGGCCCTATCTGCCGGGTTGAAGCCCTTTCACTTCAGATATCTTTCATCGGACGGTCCTTGTCCGCTGTCCGAGACCGAAAACAAAATGTCTACGAGCAAATCACCCAAAACTTCAGTCAGTCCTGTGTCAAAACTCACCTAGAACGATTCTGATTGCAGAGGTGACTGGATCAGTACAGCCGTGCAAGTATCTGGCCACGTAGTTTCCAGAACCAGCCGGGATGATGCCCACCGGAAACGGAAGCGGAGTGAGGTCTGCATCCTGGTCGTCCACACTGATCCCGAGCTCTTGTTGTTGCTTGAGCACCATTCCGGTAACGGCGTCCAAATAGAATCCATCACCACCGACAACAATGACCCTGCGAATGAGAAGATACAGAAGACACTGAGAAAAGCATTTTACAGGCGTGCTGACTAAATAAGTGGCAAGATGGATACGCAGTAGAGCACATCCCGCATCGCTCCAGTTCTGAACCTTCAGCTTACCTAGTGCCTCACTCACTTGTCATTATTCACCGGGTGGGACATTGAAACTGACAAAAGCATCAATACGACTCCAATCGCACATATTTGAGGTAATTTATTTTATATGATATGACGCTGGAAACGGTTACTACAGTACACTGCAAACTAGTCATTATACTACAATAAACTTAATGAGAAATGTTCCCATTTGATCGATACAGGCCATGCAAAAAAAAAAAAAAATTACGTAGGTCTACAGCTATTCATGCCGCGAAGAATGTGGGTGTGGATTCTTGGATTGCTATAATTAGCTCAGACACTTAAGGTTTTGTTTATACTACTCCAAGCGTATTTTAAACAGAGAGTGCTATTCTTAAAAGAAACAACGAGAAGAAGAGACGGGACAAGAACACGTAGGAGGAAGAGCGAAAGATGAGAAAGACAAATGGAATGACAAAAACGACTGCGAAGATTACAAACAGACAAACAAATAGACAGACTGGTTACGTTCTGAAGAAAATAGATTTCGGGGTTCAAGATAATTAGGTGGGAAAATAGCAGAGAGGCTAAATTAAAAACGAGCCAAAAGTTTAAAAAAAAAAAAAAGAGCGATGACAAGAGGCCGAGATAAGGTAAGAGTTACAGAATAGCGTGAGGAAAATGAGAAGGGAAAATGACAGCATCATTCAGTGCTGTTTTCACTAGAGGCGTGATTGCTTTCCTGGGTGGTACGAAGCGTTGACTGTCTGACAATTGATTTTGGAAGCATTTCTTTTTTCTTCAGCAACACAAACAGCTCAAACGTCCCAGCAGGGATAAGGTAGGTGTTGATGAAGCCAGTCAGTGAATCTAGACTATTCATCTTCACCAGTGAGTTCCTGTTTAGAATTGAAATGCCACGATTCGCTCAGATTTCAAAGCCCCCATCGCAGGTTCCAAGTGCTTAATCGTTCTTTCATCCTCTGCACCTGTGGCTTTTCGTTCTATAGTTTCACAGCTCGAAAGGGCAAAAACATCGATGATGAAGGTATAGAAATACCGAAGGCCAAATGTAACAGGTGTATTGGCAGGGTCGAATCTATTTTGCAGCTCCCGTTCCCCCCCTTCTCCCACCCCCCCCCCCCCNCAAAAAAAAAGCTTTCAACTTTCCATTAAGCCAAACTATCGACACTGATAATGCATATTTTAGATTTATTGTGCTGGGAGGGGCAAGGAGGGGTAGCAGGGAGGGAGAGGGATGGGGGTTGGTTTCCCATAATTTTAATTCTCTCTCTAACACAAGATGGATGCAGTGCAAAACAGCGCCTTGTGAAGAGTTTCATAATGCTCATAGCCTGTGCAGCTTAATGTAAGGAAGACACGCCAACGTGGGTGGATCAAAGAGGTGTTCAAAGCATGTTTCATCGGCTATCCTTCATATTATATCCCCTCCTGAATGCTGGGTTGTTTATGTGCTTCACCAAACACAAACACACAAACGACCTTAGAACTAAAGACATCACTACCACCTCGCTTATGGGCAAGAAAACAAACAGAGACATACATCCCTGTTATTGGAATAGTGGCCATTAAAGGCAACGGCATCCAAAATGTCCAACGAATGCCCATATCAGTGATTTTGTCATAACGCTGCCAATTACGACCTGATGCTTACTTGAAACTCTGCATACTGAAGTCACATTATTTATTATAGTAACATTATACTTATATATATAGAGAAAGGAGAGAGACAAAGAAAATAGAGAGAGAGAGAGGAAGAAGAAGAAGAAGAAGAAGAAGAAGAAGAAGAAGAAGAAGAAGAAGAAGAGAGCCTGTACAATACTCCACGTGAAGGTCAACACCATTCACAGGGCTGCGCTGAGCTGAAAGAGTAGCTGCCAAAGCATACGAGGGGAACAAGAAAACGGCAAGGGCACAAATAGGGAAGTGAAGAGAGGAAGAAGAAATAGGCGTAAGAAAGACGGAAGAAGAAGGGGGGTGGGGTAAAGAAAGAAAGAAAGAAAGAAAGAAAGAAAAGAAAGAAAGAAAGAAAGAAAGAAAGAAAGAAAGAAAGAAAGAAAGAAAGAAAGAACTGGGTGGGCTAAGCTAGAAATGAACTGTTCCACGTCTATGCTGTGGCTTATGAGGCCCAAGGTGACAGGGAAAAAAAGTGGAAAGCCAAAATGCCAAATAAGATGTTCATGTTCTTGTCGAAACAGTGGAGGTTGCCTAACTTCTCACAGATCGTCTTGATATTTGCCGCATCTTTAACATCAGGGTGAGGCAGTTCTTGTTTGGAAGAAGGGTAAAAAGGGTGACGCATCCTTATGGGCAATTCCAACAAATAATGCCAAACATGTCTTTTTAGCAAAGGTGGAAAACAATGTATGAGAGAGGAGCAAAGCCAAAAAAACTATTTGGTAACGGGGGCGTCTATTCAGCAGAATTCTTCGAAACATCACGCAAAGGACCGGAAATTGTCTGAGACAGGTTAGAAATGCCAACGGCGTGACATTTACGTGGAACCTTCCGGCTGCTTATCCCCTTTTGTCTTGTCATCCATAGATACATGTTTATGTTGGACTGGGCCAGGGTGGGGTGGATCTGATGTCTACACGGTGCTCAGAAAGATCATACGCCTTTTGTGTGTAAAGCATTTCTCATGGCAGGACCCCAGGGGCAGCAAAGCAAAGGGCAGCATTCCCGAGGAGGACTTGTGTTTACGTTAAATGTGGATAATATACAAAGCGCGACCACTTACGAAAACACTTCAGGTGAATGTTAGCTATTTGTAGAGCGCCATCCCCCCAAGGTGGGCGGTACAAAAATTTCGAATTCCGATTCTTTAAATCACGAATCCCGCAGCTGTTGTTTCAGCACTCAGAATTTCTGTTCAGGGATTCGAATACTACATATTTGTGATTCGCAAGTTTCATTGGCCATTCATGCTGTCCACTGACCACCTCTGATTCTTAAAGGCTCCAGCATGAGTTAAATGTAGCAAGATCTGTCGCAAGTTGTTGGATTTCGAACAAGAGTCGAGGGGGGGATGCATACTATCGTTGCAGGAAAAGAAAATCAGGATTATGGAAGATGAGCCCATAGCCTGTTACTTGTTGAATGTTTCCCAAACAACCTCAAAATACATGTACAAACCTTCAGAGTTGCAGCAACAGTAAGTATACGTGGACATCTGTGGTTACGTGACATAATTTTCAGAAATACGTGGATCTACAAGCAGTGCTGCAAATCTCCAATCCGAACTCCATTCGGAATATCGCTTCACGGATCCCATGAGAGGTTCGGATTCGCCAATTCTTCGTTCCCTGTAATCGTCACAGCCCCATGTTTACGCGTCTTTTACTTGTAGTGGAAACGCCAGCCGTGACGCCATGTCTGAAAACTGTGTACACGATCATGTTCCAGGCGGACAAGGGGGATCCATCGAGAAGACAGAAAACATATGTCCTCCACTTGTCTGCAGGAAAAGTCTGAAAAGCGCCTAGGAAATGTTTCTAAACATACACAGCGCCCTTTTACCAGCGCAGTCCTCTGATCCAGGGAACCTACCGATTCATAAGGTCACGGAATTCTGGTGGCACCGATTGTTTTTCTATGATATGAAAAGTGAAATCACGCTCTTTGTATCAGAGGGTACCTTTCCTGTGAGGAGTACAGGCTGTGCCCCCGAGGTGTGAGTGCATTCTTTGACATTCTTTCTGCGCACGGTACAAAGTCGACGGTACTATTTCGCAACCCCTTGTCGGCATCGGAAAGGATGCCACTAAAAGAAGATGCGATTATCCAGAAACTTTTCTATTTAAAAAATGCACACATAGTCTGTTATTCAAAGCGGATCGATCGAAATATAGGTAGATCGGTAGATCTATGTCATAGACTGGAAGACTACTATTAGTTGGTTGAAGACTGCCACTACTGGTAGGTTTGATAATGTTTGCTCCCTCCGTCTTATCCCATAGGTTTCTCAGCCTTCAAATTTTACACTGCATTCCCTGTCGCCTCTTTTACCAAGACAAGAATGTAAAATCATGCATTTGTTCACCCAAAGACAGATCCACATTCCTCGTGCTGACAGATCCACCTTCTGTGTGCTAACAACGGGTCCTCTCCAAAGATGCACAACATACCCTAATAATATATTTAAATTTTGGATTATGTAAGTTACAAAACGATAGGATGTGCAGTCGTGGAGGTAGGGCCTGGATTTTTTTTTGTTTTTTTGTGTGTGTCTGTCTGTCTGCATTTCCATTTCCATATCATCTACCTGGAAATGGTAATATCGCCACCTCATTTAATAGGAAATAGAAAAACAGAAATTTGATTGGTGTATAAATATCAGAACATCTACGATATCATAATTCAGAAAAAAGATAATGCACGATAAATGTGAAATCCGTTCTCCATTTCATTGCCTGGCTGCGATACCGTGATAGACTTTTTGGCAGATTTTACAGAAGAACAAAAAACTCTTTCATTTTCGTTAAATTGCACATAGCGATATGATTTTTTGGAAGTAAGTTCTACTGGTGAATGTGGTGTAATGTATAACAGAGTACAGACTGTTGAGGAAGAACCTAATGAGTTACAGTGTAAAAAATAAAGAGTTTTGTCGGTTTTTCTCATCGGCATTGCTTGGCGCAAATTCCCACGTTGGCTCGTTTCGGGCAAAAGCATTAGCTTTTTCATTAATGACATATTGTGAAGTGTCTGCTGAATAAATGCATGTAATATTCTGATATGTGCTCCTATGAGTGAATTACATAGGAAATATTTTGTAGTTTCCTATCGAAACTAATACCGAAGCTAGAAGTACACTGTTATGATATAATATGCACGACGTTACTGACACGCCAAAGGCTTTAAAACCTGAATATCAGTCAGAGTGGCGTTTGCCAGGGTGTTGCACTCAAACGACAATTTGGAAGGACCAAAGGACAAAGGACCAAGTTGACAATGTTTACAGAATTAGTGACAATCACAAAGGAAAGTAGACCAAGTTGACAAGGTCTACAGCACTTCAGCACCATTTGATTAGACCTAGTCTAGATCTAGTGGTTATCCAAGACACCAGCTCTCGTTTCTGCTTCGTAGGTTCTAAATTTGGATTCTGTCTATTACGGGACGCAAGTTTACGTTTGGGCTCCTTGCTACTAACCTGAACGGTGAATGTGCCCAAAATGTTTCAAAACACCAGTCGGGATCACTGATGTGGCGCAGGCAGAAACACACATGTTACAAACGTGATCGCATGTGTGCCAAACAATATGTCGCCATGCTGTAAATTTGGCACATTTGTCATGGTGAAGATGTTAGAACGAAAACAAACCTTTCGGCCTCTGTTCTGTAGTCATAAAGCTTTCGCTCATTCACGGTGCGAACATGCATAAGATAATGTGATTTTATTTGGACCTGCCGGTGTGGCAAGGTATCGTGGGCACAACTACATGTGTGGACTTGACAAAGCCATGTGCAAAAGGTAGGGGTGGCGAACATGAGCCCATGCAATCTGGCGACCATGTTCCAATGTGAGTAATATGCACGCAAGCGTGGCTGAAATATGGGATTTGATACTAAAAATATATTAACCTCCGCCAGGTCATAGTTTTATAGTTTTATCCACGTTTGATTGTTTGTGTTTTTGTTTATTTATTTATTTATGTCTGTGGACATGATGACTCAAAAAGTTATGGACTGGTTTGCATGAAACTTGATGGAAGAGTAGGACCTTGGTTTGAGTAAGCAACGACCAACTTTGGGTATATGATAACAAAAATACCTACTATCTCCCACAAAATAGTTCAGACATCTGAGGTTTTTACATGATTATTTCAAAACAAGAAGTTTGTGCAGTTTACATGAAACTTGACCGAAAGCTTGGCTTGGGCTAGGTCTGAAATAAAGTGCAATGCTCACCAAAACAAAAGGGTGTAATCACTGAGACTGTAACGAACATGAGCGTGATCATACCGTCCACTTAATCGCAAAGCTACCCTCATTCCCATGTTCATTATGCGATTAAATGGCGACAACTTTATATGGAAATGGCATGACATTCATAAAACACACTCATGATTAACAGCAGGACATAAATGTCAGCACCAACAACTATAGTAATGACAACGATCATCTCGGCATCACTGGCGACGCCATCAACACAGAAGGTCTAGGCTGATATTCAGGAGGAGCCATTGTAGGATTAACCTTGTCAACAGCCTGAACTAGTAAAGTACTTAATTAAGTACCAAATATCAGACTTCCTCTTCGGTTCCCCGTAGATCCCTATTATTCTGGATTAAATCTTCATACATCAAATGTTTCCCAAGTGGCCAGAGATAACCTGGGCTTGGGAACAAATAATAAACCGACTGCACTAAAATAATGGTTGGCCCAAAACTAACTCGTCCTCTTCTTCTTCTCTCTCTCTCTCTCGCCTTATCCCAGCTTCCCCCTTCTTCCTATCGAAAGCCCTAGACTTCTTTTAAAAGGCAGCGTCGAAGTTGGGAGCCATTGTTAGGACCACGATGACCCAGACACAAACAAAACATTTTGAGCTCTTTCATGCTGACATAATAGTAATAATAATATTTTTGATGAAATCCTTTACGTTTGCCAAAGCTGGATTTTTGTTGTTGTTGTTATTCTATTTTCCAAAGGAGAAAATCGATTGTCTTTAAAGTAAACTGGCAATGCATGGACAACCTGACACGGCTAAATCATTCATTTCTTTTTAAGTCGCAGTCTCGGAAAAGGCCAACCGCTCTAGGGAACAATAAATGCAGCCAAAAACCATCCAACCAACCATCCATTTAAATATTTCACGGCGCAGATGTGGTACTTCTCTTTCAAGTGCAGTACATTTAATATATCACTTCGCCACTCTTATTAATCTTTTCCCGAGAATGATATCGTTCAGCTTTTATTTTTTCTTAATTTATATCACGCATAACAGCTTTCAGGAAGGGGACATGGCTCGATGAAACTAGTGTGAAACATCTCATGCAATGTATAATTTAATCGCTGTGCTGGCTTCCCACCGCCCAAAATGGCTGCAGTCGTGATATGATAAAGGCATCTGCATGACCTAATTCTAAGTTTCTCACAATAAAACAGAGTGCAAATCTTCTCCAAAGCCTGGCTTTAGACCTGTGCATAGCATTCTAATGGAATCATAACTCCAGCCGATTGAAAATACATGAAAAGTAATCACAGAGGACGTTGTCATTACAAAGAGACCAAAAGACCGGGTCTGAGCCAGGGATATGCGCCACCAAAACCCTCCATTACTCTCTGTGCAAGAGCAACAATGGGTGAGGAAATTGACACTATCGGGGGGTAAGCATCAGAACAATACAGGGTTTCAAAGTCTTGCGGGTCAAAGGGTCACGGTTGAAACACATGACAGCTCTGAGAAAGAGAGAGAGAGAGAGAGAGAGAGAGAGAGAGAGAGAGAGAGAGAAAGAGAGAGAGCGTAACGGGATATCTGAGAGCTTGTGCCCTAACAATGGAATCTCTTACTATTGTAAGAATTTACATTAGTACGTCGGTGCTGTATGTACCCTTAGTGGCGTTCAATATGCAGAGTTACGTAATGGTTTAGAGAGTCCACTGTTTGTGCGCAAGCTTATATTTCTGTTAAGTACTGTTTTGTGGTTCACACAAGCTCTTATTATTATCAACCTCTTGCTGGTTGCCTGCGAGTTCTGTCTAGGCCTAGGCCTAGTAAGTGTAGTGCGAGCAAAAGTGTATGCAACTTTACTGCTCGTTCCTTTTCTTTAGTGTTTTAATATTCTTTGCTTGAAGTACGCTCCTGAAAGATGCTGCACGGTCGGTGCATCTTACTCCTAATGTTGTCGTAGTGATCTGTCAGACTGCAGATTACTATTATGCAGTAGACTAGTACTTTTGAAAATACTTGCACGCTGGTCATAATAACCCGGTCCCGGGTCCCTGATTTTTTTTTACATAAAGTTTACTCACCATCTAAAAAAGACTTGTCATACTCAAAATATGGACTGATCTGTTGGATTTCGAATCCATGGAGTCTTTCCGTATCTTATCCAAAGTTACGCTGGGAGAGAGAGAAAGAGAGAAAGAGAGAGAGAGAGAGAGAGAGAGAGAGAGAGCAAAAGAGAGAAAGAGAGTGAGGAGAGAGAGAGAGGAGAGAGAGAGAGAGAGAGAGAGAGAGAGAGAGAGAGAGAGAGAGAGAG
>JAWQUT010000050.1:671273-683720 GCA_033807755.1 Ellobium chinense | reverse complement strand
ATAACTCTCTCTACGCTTGGTCTGTGCAGTACCATTATTCTACTCAAAAGCAAAAACAACAACAATTTTTAAAAACCACCAGAATATTGCAAGTTGTTTCCATTATTATAAATGCAGTACCGGACCGAATCAAATATTTTTCATATCGATTTCTCAAATCCACCTTTTTGTTTTCCAAAAGACCTTTTTTAATCAGACAACTCCAACAAATCTCGCTTCCGGTATGAGCAAAATTAAATAGTTATGAGACGGCGTCATCTTATCTCGCTCCGAAAGTAAAACATGCATCAGCTTATAAAAGCCAATGAAACAGAATATATCAGCCAATTATATTCTCCTCACAATGGAAAAGTGGAAAGCGGAAGTAATGTCTACTGGAGTTGTAGCTTGCGATGTCCTAATGACCATGCATGCTAATAACCACAAATGATCTATTCAGACTTCAGTGGCCGTATGCAAAATCCGTATGTTAGTAAACATTAGTAGTCCTCACGGTGGTTAACGCAGTACGTTAACTAACGTATGGATTATGCACACCGCCATAGGTACTGAAACAGGTCTAGTTTGAAGTTAGAAATTGTTGGCAGAGGTGGCTCTCCTACTCTTTCTATCAACTCTGGATGTCGCTGTGGAATTCAGCTTTCAACAGCTTTGTTAAGAAATACGGAGATGTCGGAATACGGTGTAGGAGGTAGACTATGTGCCTGGAGCTTCATCAAGAAATGCTAAAAAACATTGGATGTCGTGCTTGGAGTTATGCACCCCATCTCTGTCAGCTATGAAAGTCACTGGCGGAGATGTGTTCCCAATTCGTTAACGTTTGTAAAAAAAAACAAAACTGGAAGCTTGCGACTTAGCGATGGGATCTCTTCCCATCATAAGAGTTACATTAGTGTATCAGTTCCGAATGCATCGTTAGTAGTGTAGTAGTAGAGAGTTAATGTAATTCGTACGAGATCCCATTGTTAACGCACAAATTCTCATTTGATATAGTTGGAAGTCGTGGGCGGAAATGGGTGAACGGAGCGAGAAGGGAAGAAGAGGCGGCACTCTGGGTTCTTGAGGGGCAAGAGGATCACTGTCAAGCGCCTTAAACGGCAGGCCATAAATAAATGTATGACATGCAATTAACACACACACAAAAAATGAACTTTAACATTGTTATGGAATTTCAGATTCTTCCACTAAGCACAAAAAAACATAATAAGATTTAATTAGAAGCCGACATCTGACAAAGGACATGCTCAAAAAGTGTAGCAAAACAATTATCTTTGATTTTTTTTATTTCTTTCCGCTCAACACATGAACATGCGGAGGTGTAGTTTAGATTTCCATCTTTCTTTTTTTTATGTGTAATATTTACAAAACCCGCAGAGATTTCAATTCAAGGGCCACTTGACATCAAAGGTTTTCAGAACGTGTGCATTTTGAGAGGTTTACTTTGGGAGATTACAATCAAGCCAACTGACTCGATCTGTTAAAAGCTTGAAATGTCTGGCATGGTCTAAACTTGTATCTCTGATAACTGGAAACGTGTATGACAGTAAACTAGAGTCGTGAGAGTGATAGCCCGACGTGTATGTACATGGATGTGCGTATTGAAACGTCAAGTCCATCAACACTAACATGCCACACTCTGTGCGGCTGAAGAACCTCTACGCAGGTGCGCAATGCGTGTGTGAATATGTGCACGTGAGTGCATGTATTTAGAAGATGTATGTGTGGGTGTGCGCGGTGTGTTTAAATGCGGTGAGCGCAGTTTGTGAGAGTGCGGTTTTGAGAGAATGAGATACATTGTTAACACCGGCAGTTTAATAAATATTTCATTTATAGCATCACCAAGATATCTCAAAGAAGTATGTGGCAATACCATCCAGACAAACACTCTCTCTCTTTCTCTCTCTCTCTGTGTCTCATACAAATATTGAATAAAGGTCGAATATTTTTTTTTTAACTTGAACAAATATATTGGTTCTTATATGACAACATCCAGATCTAGGTGCTTTAACTGACATTAATTGTCCGTCGTCAAAGACAAGTACATCCCTGAGCAAAGAAGTGAATTTTCAGAAGTGTTTCTTGGATGACTGTAAAAACTCAGACTCAAGGAGAGGCAGCGGGAAGAGAAATACAGACTAAGGCTCCCTTTTCCTGGTCATCTGGTGAAATCTAGCAAGTATGTCTCAATCAAATTTGAGAAATCATGGAAAAAACTTTTGACCTTGAGGATTAACTCACTGGTCTGTTAATTATTTTTTTTTACAGTGTTAAACGAGACAAATAAAGGCGATTTCAAATATTTTTACTTGATTGGTAGAAGAGGTATGACCTAGTGAGTCTCTTTTTCTAGTGATCTGGTGAAAACCCAGTGAGTATGTCTGAATCAAATTTGAGAAGTCATTTAAAAACTCTTAAACTTTAGTTTATTGTTTTTTGGCTAAGAGCTGAACGAAACAAATAATGGAGATTTTAAAATATAAATACTTTCACTTGATTTATAGAGGAGATATGAATCCAAATGTGTGACTTTCACGATACTGACAAAAAACAAACAAACAAACTAACAAAAAAACTGACTTTCATGTACTAAGTTTCACAACATTACTGGAATTTTCTTATGCCTGACTTTGGACAAATGTAGATTTCTCTCTGTCTCTCCCTCTTTGCTAATGTATGTGCGTGAGGTTCTGAAGGAATGTTAATGCATACTCAACATTTTTGTACCCGCACAGCTTCCAAAGTATGTCGAGGCGGCATAAACTCAAAATTCCATATTTCTCTCTTTCTGCGTCGTATCTCATCACGGACAAGGACAGAATGTATCTGTACACAATTATAGCAGATTTAGTGCACAGCGGCAAGAGATAGCCTAAAATTTTGAATGCTCATGTAACGCTCACAGCCAGACTAAAGACAAAAAGTTCTTATCGTGGTGTCATAAACTGGTGTGCCATCATCAACATGCCGCTTATCGCTCTTGCTTCTTTCATCCCTTATACCTGTTTCGGATTGTCTGTCAAGCTGTTTGTCTGTCAAGCTGTTTGTCTGTCATGTTGTTTGCCTATCAGTTTTTGCTATCTGTCAGTTGTCAAACCACCCTCTCTCTCTTTCTCTCTCTCTCTCTCTCTCTCTTTCTCTCTTTCATCTTTCCCCTTCTCTTTATTCTCTCCTTTTTCTCTCGCTGTCGCTCTCTCTCTGCGCCCTTTCTTATCTGTCAACAGTAGAAACATACCATGTCTAAATCCTGCACTCACCCTAGAATTCTTGAAGAGACCTGACAGGGCATTTAAAAAGCTATAAAAATTCGTAATATGATCTCAGTGTTATCACTTCGAATTTAGAAGAGAAACCCGCACTGAGCTGAGAAGCCGAGACAACGACAGAGAGTAGTTCTTTGACTACGAAAAGAAACTGTCTCCGTGACACGCCAGGCAACAAGATGAACCGCTTTCGTTCTCGTAGTGAGGAGATATTTCTGGCGAGGTTCGTTCATCACCTCCATCACTGTGACCTCCTGGGGGTCCCATCTGGGTCGGAAGGGGCATAAGTCATCTTCAAGCGACTCATCAACGAATTCTGACACTTTAACTTTTTGCCTTTCCTGCATTATTCTGCCTCTTCTTTCTTCTTCTTTTGCCGCTGCCGCTTTCGCTGTTGTTGTTGCCGTTGTTGTTATTGTTGTTATTATCGTTGTTATTATTATTATTATTAGTAGTAGTAGTATTGTTGTTGCCAAATTCTTTTCTTCTTCTTCTTCTTCTTCTTCTGCTTTTCATCCCTTCTTTCTTCGCCGTTCATCTTCTTCTGTTCATTTTCTTCATCTTTTCATTCTTTTCTCCGTGCTCCTCTGCGGCTTCTTGTTCCTCCTTCATTTTTCTTTGGCTATATAGTATGTAATGAAGTTCCTCTCTGAATCGGCCACGGATGTGATGTGCGCGGTAATACCAAGAGTCGTTACCTCAGCTTTATTACATAACTATTTTGTTCGCAATTCAAAATGAGTTGAGCCGATTAACATCAGACACTTCCAGTCAAGGACATAAAAAGAAGCCCTAACTCCATTTCAACGAGTCAGATGCTTATGCCAAATTAAGACATTACCGTACTCAAAAAGTTCCAGTTGAGGAACTCTGATGTGTGCTTACGAAACCGAAAAAAAATTGAATGACTGTTACTTATTAGTTTCATAACCATGTGCGTCACCGTTTTTAAGAGCACTGCTCTGAACGTCTCACCTCACCAGCTTCAATGTATTTATGATGATTGCTATTGTTAATATTATTATACCTAATTCATTATTAAAGTCGGTTGTTTGAGTAACCGACATGACAGGCTTGCACTTCATATGTAGATTATTCCCAAACACTCTGAAAAAGCCACCTACCGTAAGTCTTGAAGGAGATGCCGCATGCTCTGAAGAGCGGTGCTACCTTCTTGTGAAACAGCCGGGCACCAGTCTTCTTGCCACTGTAAGGGTTGATCAGCACCATGTAATGCCGGGGTTTCTGGCGTTCTGAGAAGAAAAAAAACAATCACTAGATTATCATCATCATCATTGTAATCACCAATCTGAACATAGATGCAACAACAGCACGAAGAAATATGCTTAACAACGTCGATCATTATGTATGTTGAATGGATCAACCATTGCAATAAGGTAAGTAAACGTGGTACATACGGGATCCAACCTACTGAGACAATAAAGTGTCTCTCTACATGGACTGGAAAACGTCATCATCATTATCATGATCTTCATCATCATCATCATCAGCAGCAGCAGCAGCAGCAGCAAAAGTCCAGTAAAAATTGTAAAAAAAAAATGTAGAATTGTAGATAGGCGAGAGAAAAACACAGAACAGTCTTAGTTAAATAACTTTAGGGTGATACATTTGGGAGTACCCGGGGGAAGGGTAAAATCCAGCTTTAACCAATGGCAATCCGTAAAATATGTTCAATGGTCATGTGATCACTGGACTTTTCCACCCTAAACATAATTTAAGGATGGAGAGAGAATGTTTGTCTGTATTAGAGCGAGAGAGAGCGAGACAGAGACAGCGAGAGAGAGAGAGAGAGAGAGAGAGAGAGAGAGAGAGAGAAAGAGAGAGAGAGAGAGAGGGGGGGGGATGAGAATTGTATACTGACTAAAACAACACTACCCGGCGTTCATACTCCATAATATAATGCCAATGTATTTATGTAACCACACAAACTCGGTCAGAAATTCGAAAGCGGATCCCCAGGTGGGCGCATATAGGCTGAGAAACAGAACCACGTAACATTAGATAAGTAGACACCAGTTAAGTAATTCTCTAACACACACATTATTATACATAATCACAGAGGCGGAAACGCATATTATTCTGTTAACCGGGAACGAGCGCGTTTATTCACATGCTGCTTTTTTTGGTTTGAGAAAGCAAATTTATGAATACTAATAATAATACAGCAAACTAAACACACGCACACACCCACACACACCCACACACACACACACACCCACACACACACACACACACACACACACACGCCTTAACGAATTATACTCCACGCCACGAGGGGCAATGCCATACAACTGTGTTATCTCCCACCGTTGTAAAATCAGGAATACACCGCTGGAAAATAGCCAGTAGTGCTGAGGAAAAGCCAGAGCAAGTTATTTCCAGCTTAACTTAACTTGTTTACTACGTAAAATCTGATTTGGAATCACATTACTCTGGCAAAATCCGCATTTACTTTGATCTCTGTCCCTCTCTCTCTCTCTCTCTCCCTCTCTCTCTCTCTCTCTTTCTCTCCCTCTCTTTCTTTCTCTCTTTGCAACATACCTCTATATATTCCCCCTTCTATAATTAGTCCATAATGTCTTTAATAAATAAATAAGCTTAATTTCTCTCAAGGATTCCTCCAGCCATGCAAGGATCCGGATAAACCCTTTCTTTTCGCAGATACACACAAGACAAAGACTCGCTCAGTTGTTTAAACAAACAATCTCTCTCTCTCTCTCTCTTTCTCTCTCCCCGCCCTTCCTTCTCTCATTCTCAACCATTTTTCCTTATATTACCAAGGCCACTTGTTCGTTAATTCAATGGTGACCTAAAGGTGTCTCTGTTATCCCTGTGATACGGAGATTACCGATCATTCCCTCTCCCTTTCCTTCCTTCCTTCCTTCCTGTCTTCCTTTCTTCCTTGTATTGCGGGCAGGACTTTTATGGAATAAAAGTGAGGGTCCTGCATCCGTCACGGGCCCGACATCAAGTCTTAGTGTAAAGGGACCTTTTATCTCCATAACTTTCACACCAGCAGCCACCGATGTCCACACCTCCTCTCCAGCCCATTTCTGCCCCACCCACATCAAGTCAACGGGATCACACACTGATTATATTTCTCTTCTTCTTCTCATTCCTCTCTCTATTCCTCGCCCCTTTGGTTTTTCTGCTTTTCTTTCCATCTCCGCCTTCGTTCATTTTTTTTTCTGTTTCTTTTCACTCTAACTACGTTATCCCTTTATCTCTTGTATCTTCCGCATAATTTGTTTTTTACACTTATGTCTCATTAGTTGTTATCAACCTATCAGTAGTCAACAAACTGACCTTTGAACCCAAAACGTGACACATTGTTTTGATGTAGTTTTGCAATGTAGCCTCAATAACACCCGTGTTAAACAGTTTACACTGCGCTCCACTGGTGGTGATCGACGTCTAGGTAGACTAGACTAGTAGTGAAAACTAACTAAACAAAACTGACCTCAGAGCACAACAGGTGCCGAATTGTTTGAATCCTGTTTTGCGATATGCCCATTAACACTCTTGTTCACTCTATTACAATTTCCTACAAGACAGGAGAAGGTGTTAAATCAAATAAGGCTGCCAGGCAGTGGCGTATCAGTGGAAGGTAGCGTCTATGGTAAGCGCTGAAGTCGCACCCCTATTCAAACCTAGCACGCCCTTTTTAGGCCATTTTACCAAAATATCAGCTCATATAGGTCAAGCTCGTTAATATTTTTAATTATCAAATCATGACACTAGCTGAAAATTGCAATTGCGAATCGTGAAAGCCGAAAATTTCAGCACGGAAGAAGGGTCTTACTGCCAGTTGTCACTAGGAAATGGTACCGTGAGGTATGTGGTCATGTAGCTACCAGCAGTGTATTTTTACTTGATGATTTTATATAAGCGGTTCAGCGATCTCGCCATCCTAGTGCTGAAACCCATTATTACCTACCCTAGATACGCCACTGCTGCCAGGAATATGATTAACTTCACAGTCACAACATGAGGAAGGAAAATCGTGATTGATATTTGACGCTGCAATTCACGTCCACTGCCCACTGTCCAGTAATAAACTCGACAACGAAAACTGGCCCCGAGGTGTTAAATTAGAGTCCGCTTATAAGTGAAAGAAAATACTGCGATTTAGAGAAGTTGCGATTATCCAGTAACTCTCATGTAGAATTTTACGGAAATGTAATGTGATAAAAATTATAGCGACATAGCGAAGATTTGCTTTTAAGCGAACTGCCAAAAAAGAGGAGTCAACAATACCTTGGAGAACCATACTTTAGGTCTGTAGCTTTGCAGATGCTTTCACGCTGGGGATGGGTTCTTGAATGTGCGTCACATCAGTAATTTTGTAAATTACAGTGGAATCACACTATAAGCGTACTAAAGCTAAGGGGACGCGTTCATATTATGCCTGGGAATGTCATTACAAAGTCATCTACAACCATGAAATCTGATACGCCCCAATTTTTGTTGTTAATGTCGAGTTGCTTGGTGACATTAGTTTTTTTCAGTTTCGAGAGGTTTTATATATACATTTAGAAAAAAAAACACCAAACTAATCCATCTTTAATTGTTCTATGTATCCGTATTAAGTATGAGATGCACAACATTGTTGGACACTGTAAACCAATTTCCCTATGGCATAAAAGGAAGTCGTCTTTCGTTTGTTTTTGTTTCAAATTGCTACTTTTGAAACATGCCTGGTTAGCTGGCGCCTAAAAGCTGTTTGTAACAAGAAGTGAGGATGCATATGTACTCATATGAACCCAGTGATTTGAACTGATATGTAGTTTACAGAATTGTTGCATCACGCCAACGAGCTACTATACAAAAAAATAAGTTTAAAAAGCGCAACAATTTTTTTACCAAGAACTTGAGGAGCCAAATTTGTTTTCTCAGGTTCTGTTTTTAGAAAAGTATTAAAGATTATTTTTTTTTCCACACTTGAATGCATCTGATCCTTCCTCTGAAGTTAAATTCCCCCCCATTAGCACTTATCCTCCCCTGACCTTTCACTGATGGGGAAGCCCTAGCACTTATTGAATGTTTGTTTGAAGACCTTTTTATGTCTGGGTACTGCTGAGGACCTTAGAACTGTTATCTGAGGTTAGTAACATAATCATAGTCAGTGAAGCACGCGCATCGTTCATCATAGGTGAAGAGAGAAAAAAAACCCCAATATGATGCAATTTCATTATGTAATGGAAATTTTATTTCAGCTTATTGTTAGAAGTATTTTTGGAATGGATAACATTTACCTCGGTGGTTCTGAAAATTCGAAGTCGCGAGCCGCAGATGAGTCTTCTAGCTATATCATTCTTATTACCCTGTGCAAGCCCACATCCTGGCTTACAATTATTTTGTTGCGGTAATTAGGTATTGCTATTATTGCTCCATCCTGGATCATAATGGACATAACAGTCAGTAATGATTTAGGGTCTCTAAATAATTTAAACATCATCTCTGAGTCGCAATCCCCGCAGATGTGTTTTTAGTTCAAGCTCATTTTTTTCCCCACAAAATATGTCAAGTTGAAAACGAGCCGAGAATCTTCACAGCACTATCCGCTTAATAGCAACTCCACGAAAACAGCCATACATTACTATGATAAGAGAAGCTGCCGTCAGGAGCTGTCCATTAAAAATCGGTGGAGAACCGCTGAAGAAACGACATAAAAGGGGATATTCCTTCTAGGAAGCAAAAAGAAGTGTAATACGATTGCGTTTGTTGTTGGCTGGCTCGATGGCAGATCAAAGATGGTTGTACACACCTTGTTCCTTTTATGTCTAATCTCATCTTAATTAGGCAACATGATTCGACGTCTTTTAGGGCCAAGGCGGAAGCGGTGGCTTGTTGCAATGTAGCTTTTCTTACAGCTCGTTGCCGGAGCCGATACTATACCGCCCGCTCCCCCCTTGCCCCCTAAAATGGAGTTTCTGGACAAGACGCCCCCATGCCTCCCCCACCCCCACTTTATCTACGGTTTTTTTTTTTTTTGTTTGTGTGTGTTTTACTGTCTTCAACACTGCTGGAGAAGAGGATAGGGGACTGAGAAGAGAGGGGTGGACACTGACGACTAAATAAAAATAATGAGTGCAGCTGTGACTTATTGAACCCGGTATACATTTTACAAAATATTATGCATGATCTTGTAGTACTAGCAACACTAGAGCCCGTAACGCCCTAGGCCTAATCGCCTGTTCGTAGACCACCAGTTTTGTGTAGGGCGAGAGAAAAGACCCAAGCAAGACTCAGAGAGCAGAGCTCATCGTAAGCACAACTGCCACAAGAAATCTTCTGAGAATTGCTTCTTCCTTTGTCTAATCCAGACTTCAGCACTGCTGTACCGCACCCAAATTATTTCCGCCACTACGTTTCTCTGTTTTTTCCCAAACTGCCATACATTAAATGGTGTTCTAGTCAGCATACGAAAAGTCAAGTCATAAGTTCGCACGTATTCTCATTTCTTCCATGTGCAAAACGTAAAACCGATTCTTTTAGCTTAATAAAATCACTCTTAAAACGAACTTCTGAAATAGAAAAGAAGAGTGTCAAAACTGTTATTCCGCAGTTTTGCCAGCATCACGTGTCTCACTGAGTTCGTAAATGAGTAACCCTTGTCTCACTGAGTTCGTAAATGTTTAACCCTTGTCTCACTGAGTTCGTAAATGATTAACCCTTGCTCTATGATCATGAAGCCAGGGATTACACATTACTATAAAATCGACCAGCATAATCGATACCGAATTAGAGCTTGATGGACGATGAACTTAGTGTGTGAAACGCGTTCATGAGAAGCGTGAGAGATATGGGAAAACCTTCCTGGACCCCAGCTGGCATCCATAAAATGTCAGATGGTACTGACAAGTGTCTATTATTCATCTCATAACACCGCCTACATTTCATCTTTTGCTACCGCCAAATGACGAAAGATAAAAAGTTTTATGGGGATACTAGGTCAAAATCAAATACTTAGGCGGATAAATAGCTCCAAGGCTAAAACATATGGCCCCACAGAATTATAATCATCTCGCTTCATCTTTGAAGTTTACTGCGGTAGTTTCTGAAAAATAACTGTGAAAATGGTTTATGAAATTATGAATTAGAAGGCAGAGATTAGGTCCACAAGGTGTGCTGGTATTGTCGCAAAATGGAGAATACTTGGAAGGTATGGAAACCCGATTCAACTATAGGCTTCAAGGATTCGTTTGTCTGTCTTTATTTATCTACAGTCAACATTTCTGTTCTTACCATTGTGATTTGTTTGGTAAAGAACTTCTGAATTTGTTCCGGTTTTTCAAAATGCCATCACGCTTAACTCATAATGTTCTACGCATTTTTCAAAATCAGCTGCGTGTGCTCACGCAGAATGACCACCCTCAATGCGCAGGCTGCGCAGAATTGAAGGTAGGTGTAAAGTCATTTCATTTTAGTTATGATGCCCACATCCACAAATCTGTCTTGATGCATCTTCATGTTTGCCTATTCATATGCATTGCACTGAGGCTGAATAAATTATGGCTAATGTTATTGTTATTATTGTTACTGTAACCACTGACGTCATAACGGCCTTTAAGCCACCATCACTACTGTAAGCAAAGCCTGTGCAAATTATCGTATCACTGCTTCTCCCCCCAGTGGTGACAGACAGTTTACGGAACCGTCTTGAATGATTAAAGTGACATAAAGCATTACCAAGAACGTGTACGGAGGGTAATTTTCTCTTTAGATCCCTAGTCAAATTCGCACCTCAAGTACAGTCCATATAAACAACTGTTAGGTGCTGATCTGTGGGAGAGGCTATTTTTCACCCTGATATTTGATAATGTAAGTAAAATTGAATTCGCGGGAGAGGAGTCTTGCGTTCAATTTGCCGTTATTGCGTCTCTCATACGGGTCACTAATGTGCCTGAATGGGAGGCAGTGGGAGTATGACGCTATCAAATATGGCAATCAAGTCTGAGCTCAATAAACTTATTGTTATTGTTATTGTTATTGTTATTGTCAAGAGCTGCAAAGTTTATTAGCATTCATTCTCTCATTTTGGCGTAGGACAAATTCAGTCGCGAGGTGTCCACGAAAAGACCATCAGTTATTACTGATAATCGCAAGTGACGCGAATAGTACCCACATCACTAGGCTTCGCTTGGGAATCACCCAGGACCTTCTCAAAATTAACAAATGAAAGTGCGTAGAATATTACAAAATAACCTCGTCATGACGTTTATGACCAGCATTAGGTAAGTCACGACTGTGGAGGCACAATTACAAAGGTGATTCGCACAACCGACCATAAACACAAAGTATGGTCGAATCCATTTAATCGCGACCCGGATAATCGTAACTTCCACTAAATTGCAACATTTCCCACAAAACAACATGCTACATTTCTGTATAAATATCTCTGGATAGTCCCGACTGCTTTTAATCGCCACTGTTTTTTTGTTGCTATTATACCGAGTTAACTGCATTATATACCAGCTTTCTTGCTCTTTACTGAGCTAAAGGAGTGACAGCTGGCGTCGTGCCCTTTAATTAAATAAAACGTGTCAAAAAAAAACAAAACCCACCAAAATAAGACATCGAATAAACATGTGTGGAACTCATTTTACACCTGACTGTGTTTTAATGAACAGTTGGGATTTTCCATCATTCTGATGCGTATTTAAAGAATTACACCTCCCCCCCCCCCCCCCCCCCCCCNAAAAAAAAAGGTGGGAATGGGGGCGGGGGGAGAATGTCAGGATTTTGTAATTTTTCACATGAATTTGGGGCACACGGTCATGAAACTACCTTCACCAGAGACACAAGGGTGCACAGTCTGGACACACACATTTGCTTTATAATGAAAATCAGGAATGTTCCTTACGCCTTAGCGAAACGCATTTTTTGGTGGGGTTTTTTTTTTTTGTTTTCGTTTTTACATAGCAATTAAATTAATATTCTGGCTCTGGAAAGAGGAATTAAGGCGTCATCTGCAAACATCTATTTCGGCCTGAAGCCTGAGCAGTGGAACCACGAGGCGTCCTCGGACGAAAGCTTGAGGGAAAAGGCGCAGGAGTAAGGGGAGAGCCAGAAGAGGGCGGGGTATAGGGCAGTGGGTGAAAACAAGACCAAAAAAAACCAACTAAAACTGAAATAAAGACGATGTAATGCTTTGCTGGACAGA
>JAWQUT010000050.1:645739-670173 GCA_033807755.1 Ellobium chinense | reverse complement strand
GAAGGGGAGGTGCGATGTGAGGTATCATTTTTCTCACTTCAAAATCGCACTGGAATGGGTTGGGGACAAGGTGGGCTCAGTTCCCCCCTCTCCCCCCCCNCCCTCTCCCCCCCCCCTCTTCTGCGTAATGGGGCTGTAAACAGGCGACACTGAGTGGCATATAAATACGTGGAATCATTCAAATTCGGATTACGATTAAGTGGCTCTTGAAAGGCCGGTCATACCAGCACATAATATTTTTTTACATTACACCAAATGGTAACCGCATGGGTTGCCATTACTGGTTAATTCGAAACACTGATCACGTGATGAATGTCTATGCCAAATTTTGCCAAATTTTTTCCCCCCGAAATATCCTCGAGATACTTCATTACTGCCTTGGGCTTAGGCGTGAGTCCCTATCAATGCTATTATCATTTTCTCTTTATGATGGCTTTGATCATATTTCCTTCTTAAAGCTAGAGCTACTAACGATCCGAATGGGGCCGCACCTTTGATATGTTACACACACTTCAGGAATCTTAATAGTCCAGCAAAAAGATCTACAGAAGAGATATTATACAGTAAAAACGTATACGGCATTCTATTTCTAGGACCGACGGCATCGTGAAGTGAAGACCAATAAATGAAAGAAAGAAATGAAGGCGCACCACGCGAATTTTATTTTTGGACGCCCGGTGTAATTTCGATCTAGATAAAGCAGTTTATGGGGCGAATGCGGGTTATTAATATTAACAAGATGTTGTAGATCCATGTATATCAGTATAGTGTCAAGACAAGGGTATGGCAGGGCACGGCTGGCCCGTTATTCTGTACACTAGATTCCGCTTAATTGCAACTCGTCGGGAGCATGGAAAGAGGATGCAGTTAGGAGGGGTTGCGACTACACACTAACATCTACATCGGAAATGTTGTATTGGGCTACTGGAATGACATTCTGAATAAGACAAATTTCGAATAAGCGGAGTGGCAATTAGAGGAGCCGACGGTGCTTAATGTTGCGCGTGAAGTGATATGGGCGGCGCGCGTCTATGTATGTAACCGCGTGAGCGACTGGTGGAGATGTGGAGATATTTAGTGAGCAACAGATGCCAGACGTTCTGTTTTTAAAAAAACAGCGAGGGCATAAAAATGTGTGTTTGAATTTGTAAAAAAGATAGGGTGCGACACAGAGAGAAAATGAAGGGGAGAGAAATAGAGAGCGAGAGAGAGAAAGAGAGAGAGAGAGAGAGAGAGAGAGAGAGAGAAAGAGAGACAGGGAAAGTGAGATGAGGGAAGAAAGTTTCTAGTGCAAAGAGGTCACCTCTATCTCTATGCACGAAATAGTGGGATTCAGTTGGATACAATTCGCCATACGATGCGAAGAGACTGATAAAGCATTAATTTTCTCGAAAGAAGAGATAATGGAGATGACTAAAATAAAAAACAAAGGAGGCATAAAAAAAGGAGAGAGAGAGAGAGAGAGAGAGAGAGAGAGAGAGAGAGAGAGAGAGAGGGGAAGAAGAAGAAGAAAAGAGAAAGAGGAAGTTTTAAATAAGACTATAACAGAACTCCGTCACGGCAATATCGGACACTCAGTTTGACAACAAAAAATAAAAAAGCGAAGCCCACACAATATGCTGCGGAAGATATAGTTACATTATAAACTGTTACAATACTGATGGTCGTAAAGATAACAAACAGATCTCAAACAGGGGAGAAGACATTTGAAACTCAGAGCTACAAAAATTACCGGCCTGGGCCATGATACAAAATATTAGTTCACCAAAAAGAAAAAAAAATACTTAATTCAAAGTTCAATAACTTCAAGGGCTGGGATAAGATTTTGAGTACATAAAAAGACAGATGTAATCTATAACTTTACTGCTGCATATTTCATTAATCTGGATGCTTTACTTTTGTCATAGCAAAACATTAAAAACGCATGTCAAATAATAATATACTGGGGCTATTGTTGTTAGACACACACAGGTGGGCCATTGTAAGACATTTTCAGCTTTCCAGTTGTGACAGGACCATAATAACTAGACTTGAAATTTGCAGCTTTACGAGACAATATCCAGTTGATAATGTTTGCTAAATTGCAGCCGTGAAAGATCTGATTTACTGAAGTTATTGAACTTTGAAATTTAGTACACATGTTTTTTGGCTACTCGATAAAATACGCTGTGGGAGATACGGCTACATTATAAACTCACAATACCGATAGTCGTAAAGATAACACACTACAAGTCTCGGGCAAAAGGGAAGACATCTGAAATCCGAGGATTTTGTTTGTTCGTTTGTTTGTTGGAGTTAGGGTTAGCACAATTCCGGCTATATTGCCAATATTCCTAGGCTACAGAAATGTTCAATGTCCCTTGGAGTCCAGACATGACATATTAGACATTATTAATTTATTACTGTTACTGTATCGGTGCTAAATATACCCTTCGTAGCGTTCAATATGCAGAGTTAATGAAATTCTTCTTATGGTAAGACATCTCGCCGTTAATGCTCAAGCTCTCGATTCTTTAAAATGGACGTGGGCATGCACTACTATGCACAGCTGGATCTCGTGACCACAAACCATTCGTGTACTCATTGTAATGCATGTTCTGGTTCCAAGTTGCTCATTGTCTGTGTCAGATTTTATTCATGAACTAGGACGCCTTACAACGCTTAAAGTTAGACTTTGGTCCGCCTCCGAGTTTGAGTTCGTGAGGTCCTATTGTACAAGCACTTAACTCTAATCCCATTGCATTCACTCAAGTGCACATAAATCTGCCCAGCTAAACCAAAATACATACACACACGAACATACATAAAATATCCCTCCGCCTTTCTTTCCAGGGGCAAGGGCTAAAGTCAAATACACTTAAGATTTCTATTGCTTAGGTGTATGCTTTTTCAGTTACTATCCCCAACATGCAAAGATAAAAAACCCAATAAACTGTTGGCAAACGTTTATGGCAGTCCTTAACGTTGATGGCTGGTCCTGAATGAAAAAGGGCCATCTCTTAAATTACAGGGTTATCGAGTTGCCGGATTATGGCAAGAGGCTTGAGGAGAGAAGGAAACCAGACGCCGTGGGATTCTAGACGCCTAGTGAAGCCCAGAAGACTAGACGGCAAGGCAGCAATGCAAGTATTGTATGTCTCGGCAGATTGTGCAGTATGCATGCCAACTTTTTTTATGACGCATCGTCTTTTCAGTTTTCAGTCCTTTGCCCATGGTGGCGAATTCGGGTGCCCTGGCAATCCCGCTTACTTAACAATTTGGCTTTGATTCTAAAGTCCACGCGCCCATATTGTAAGCTGCAGCGGAAACTGACGGTCCGATAGCCACAGCAATATTCTCCAGCAACAGCAGTAGCAGTTGCGAAAAGACATGCTGCATGGTTTAATAATCGCAATAGTCAAAGAGGTAAGAGACCCTTGCTTATACTGCTCCCTACCGAGTCACGGTGCTGATTTCAGTGGGTTTTGGGCACATTCGCCTTGTTCATGGGATATTCACGGGCAGGCCTGGTAGTGTTTTTCACTTCCAGAAACCGGTAAACATGTGTAAAGACTTTTGCATTCCGCCATGCGCCATGCGAGACTAGTTCTGATCAATGCAAACGCTTCACATTCCACAACTTTACTTAGTTGAAGCCCTCAAAAGCCAGTTGATTGCCAAGATCTGCAAGGACTACAGAAAATTGCTTCAGATGCAGTTATATAAAATGCGGCGATCTGGCAACTTGAAAAAAATGCGGCCACAAGGTGCAAATGAATTTCTTGCCAGGTAGTTTTAAGCTTGTGACGCTAAACCAATTATAAACTAGTTTACGAATATTTCAGTGTGCTTAGAGCGTGGCGAAAGAGCAACTCTTTAGTAATTTTTCTCTTCCTCAAATTGGCGATGCTCAAATTTTACAAATTATTCTTGTCTGAAAATGTCTGCATCGGCACTAGACGAAAATCTCTATCCTCTACGAGGCAGAACCGGAATTCACAGCCTCACCGTTACAGAATCGGCTCGAGAATCAGGCGGTCAACTCTCTGAGATAGGTCTTTTCTGAGCGGCGTCATGCTTGTGGTTTTCCATACCTCACTGAACCAAAAAAAAACAACCCTTCATCAGGCTTGTCAGTACACTAGTTTCCGACTAAAATCCCGTCTTAACATCTCGCTTCGGTTAAGATCCCCTTAATTAATATCCCGGCCGCCACATTTTTCACTCAAAATCCCGACCACTTTTTAACCGACGAAGTGCTCATTTCCATTGACAAAATACGGGTCTATTTGTGATTATCCCATTCAGATCTCGCTTATATAGATGTGCCATATTCAAACTGTGCTTCCATAATGGTCCTCCAAACTACAGGTATGCTCTGTGATCGAAGCATTTTAATTTTTTATACTTATCTTCCCTTCCTACCTTGGATTGTTTGTTAAAGATCCAGCTTTTCTCATCGTGATACTAGCCAGAGACTATTCTACAGTATAAACTCTGTTCTGTTCTTTGCACTTATAGTGCATATCAAAATCTGTCATTTGGACATATGATGCAGTACAAAATCTGTCCTTTGGACATATAATGCAGTACAAAATCTGTCCTTTGGATATGATACAATATAAAATCTGCCATTTGCACATACTACACAGAACAAAATCTGTCCTTTGGACATATAGTGCAGAACAAAACCTGCCCTTTGGACATAATGTAATGCAGAGTGGGCCCTGGTTTGTGAACCAGAATGCAGTTTATTGTGAATTCCTTCCTGATTTTGTAAAAAAAGTTCTGAAATTTAGGGTAACTTTATTTAATCCGATGCAGGTGGCACCTTCTGTGCGGAACACTCGCGTAAGAGAAACCAATATGGTTGTATGCGCCTGTCGATACTGAGTAAACGGAATGAAGGTCTTCTAATTCAAACACCCATTTTTAGTGACCTCAGTGGCTGCTGCAAACTGTTGATAAAGATTCTTTTCTCAAAATGATTGAACGTCTTGTAAGTGATCGTGGCGAAAACAGTATTATTGGCTCAAACAGGCAACTCGAAACAGGCTTTCAGGAACCTGACCTGTGTGTTCTGTAATCGTCAGTGCAAGAAGAGTACAGTCTAGTGTGTGCTGTGCGTATTTAAGATGAATGATGGCGGGCGAGACCTGGCCCCTATCAAATATACGATTTAAATTACATGCCACTGTTTGCACAGTAGACGTCATGATATACAGTCCTTTTTATGTCTCCTTTACCCAAGTGTTTGTCTTGTTAAACGGCCATTAGATAGTCTCTGCTTTCTATTAGAAACACTCAACTCTCCCTGACGTCCTACTTAATATTATAGGTCTCTCTTTCAGGGTTGCCAGATTTTTTTTTTTTTTTGCGAGCCGGAGTCAAATCGCATGCCAAAAACAGCCAAACCATGTCTGGAAAAGGCCGACTGGGATCAAAATTTGATGTAAAACAACAAATTTACTATCAACTGTTTACGTAATGGATATGCATGAGTATTATAGTTATCATAAAGATTCCTACATACATTAAAGCAACAAAGGAAATGACTATTAAGTGGAAACAGTTTTGGGATCGTTGATTTGTTTTCATCGGTTAGTTTAATCTGAGAGCAGCATAAGTACTTTTTGTCGAGCAGATTGGTCAGTTTTAAATCCACTGGTGCAAAAAAAGGAGCCAAAAAACCAGTCAGTTAGGGGGTTTCGAAAAGAGCAATAAATCTGGTAGTTGGCTCCGAAAGAGCCAAATCTGGCAATCCTGCTCATTCTGTTCCCTGGCTCTCTCTCGCCCTTTCTCTTTCCTTCTCTTCCTCCCTCTGGCTCTCTCTTTTTCTTTAATTTCTTCCTTGCTCTCTCTCTCTCTCTCTCTCTCTTTCTCTTTCTCTCCCGGTTTAATCTGCTGCTCTTTCCTTCGTCCACTCAGTGCCTATATCTCCGACTTGTACTGATGACAGATGTCTGACTGCATACACGCTTAATTTGAGTCACCTTGGAAAATGCAGCTTTCCACGTACACCCTGATTTAATCCCAATCACTTTCTTACATATTTACCGTAAAATTGTCATGATACAAGAGACTAAAGATTGGGCAACGTTCTTCGCCCCTCTCTCGGATTCTTTCCGTTCATTCGCCCTACCCCCCCCCCCCNCCCCCCCTTTTTACGCACAAAACCCCCCAAAAAGCCCAAATCCGTCATTGACTGACAAAGCCAAAAAAAACAACAAACCAACACAGACAACAAAGATATACATGTACATACACAGCGTAGAGGATTATAAATGTTTTATGTTCTACCTTTTTGGCCTCTATTTTAAGCAGAGGAGACTAAACATGCGTACATTGCAAGGTTCACCTTTTAACTGGTTATACGGTGAATCAAAGCTAGACTCTCCCATGTCCTTTTTCTGGTGTGCCTATGGCAAGAGACAGAGAAATTAAGGTTAGATAGTGCATAAAAGTCACTGTCAGATAGGCAAATTAGTACGACGAGAGGTAAATATTTTGTATATTTTTTTAAGAGAAAAATCAACAGAAAAATCATAGGATGTTTATATTATTACCGCTAGAATAAATATGCCTCTCCATCTCTGTCTAAACAACTATATTAAAATCAGGCCCAGCTTTGTTACGTGGACTCACTATGGATGTACAAGCTATAGACAGCATCATTAACCCCTTCTTTAACGACCACGCAAATGAACCTAAGCTATGACGTGGTGATCGTCAGTCATTCAGTTCTAGGGATCTGTTCGCGCGCCAGACACTGTCAAAGGACTCTCAACCTGTAAAAGGTGTCTATTCAAGTGCAAGGTGGCCTTTCATGTGCGATGGGTCATTCTTTGTTATTTCCATAAATAAAGATAATAATTATAACAATAAACAGAATAATATGATACTAATAATGAAGTACATAAGTACTTCAGTACTAAACTACACATCATTCTACAGTGGGATCGACGGATCCCAGAATTAGAGGGCGGGAGGGGGAGATAGGAAAGAGAGACGAGGAGAGAGAAGAAGAGAGAGGCGAGAGATAGTGACATAGAAAGGGAGAGAGAGAGGAAGAGGAGAGAAAGAGGGAACGAGAGAGAGAGAGAGAGAGAGAGAGAGAGAGAGAGAGAGAGAGAGAGAGAGAGAGAGAGAGAGAGAGAGAGAAGAAAATGAAACCCATCGCAGTATATTATAAAATGCTCTGCACAGACAATGTCAAAGTTGATCGCGGTGGGTGGGGGACCAGATTCGTCCCAAAATCATTTTTTTTAAAAAATATGAAGAGGTATTTGGTCGATTTCACTTTACCAAACCCAGGGCAGTAACATACTTAAGCCATCCTCAAAATATGCTTTTTCTGCGACCCCCAGCAACAGTCGATTAGAGAACCGTAACCGTACGCATTATCCTTACGTAAGTTAACGCACTGCGGTAACGTAACCACGGGGAATTCCCAAAACATAAGTGGTGTTCGCTGTACGTATGGATTATGCATACTGCCACAGGACTATCCCAAGCTGACCCAATATATTGCATGGGTTTGTTCATATACGAGGATGTCACTCATCTTTCAGGAGCCATTCATGTCCAGTGATTCAGTCAAACGATTATACAGACTGTTCGTGGTGGCAAGGTGTTTGCGGAAGACAGGTAGTCGCTAAGCCGAATTCAACGCGGGCGAGAACAAAATCTAGATTAGTAATCTTAAAGTTCCTCCCTCGGAGTTTCCCTCCTGCGTTTCGGGCAGCGTTCCATGGCAGGATCTGCATGAGGCATTGAGAGACAGTAAAAATTTTGCTGTAAATGATGTCTCTCATACTCTATGTAAGCAGCAGACCCCTCATGGCTCGGCCCTCCTCCACCACTCTCGCAGCGCAGGGGAAAGGGCAGGAAGAAATGACGGCCCTGACTACCTGTCAGAGGAATTCAGCTATTAAAAATGTCTCCAGGTCTCGTTCTACATGTCTACGGACTTTTATCATGTTTAACAGATAACCCTTGTAGCCAACATAATAGTAAATCATTTAAAAACGTGAACATGAATTTATATGTACATGAAATTGAAGAGGTCTGTTTACCTAGACCAGCCGATTGCTTTTTGATAAGGGAAGAAAGAGATTCGATGGAAACAGCCTATGTGAAGTGTCTGCTGTATAATATCATCAGCTTAGGGCTGCTTCGTTTAAAGATAAAAAAAAATAATGAGGGAAAAATGCCTCGAGAGCCATCTACATGTATAATGAATCAAATGTTACTGTTACATGTCTGACAATCATAGATTTTATGTTGAAGCACAGTGGTTTTGATCCAAACCAAAGATATCTTCTGCGCTGATTTATAAGATCGTATTCCATAAACCTGCCGTCTTACTGAAAAAGACCGTAAACGTTAGAATGGTATATAAAGTTGATTATCTCAGAAACCTTGAAAACTAGCTGATACAAAATAACCCAGATAGAGGACAGATAGACTCTGTACAAAGGTGCAGAATTCAACTTATTGTGGTGTATAACCGTCTTTTTCCGTAAAGTGGCAGAAATGAGGTCTTATCAAAATTTTCGCATCCTGTTGTTCAGAAATTTGGGCTGTTTACAGTGACAGTGTTAGAGTTCAAGCATAACGATGGGATCTCCAGCCATCCCAAGAATGACATCCATTCTTCCTGTTGAGCGCTACCAAGGGCGCATTCAGCACTGGTGCACGAATGTTATTCTTACGATGGCAAGAGATCCCATCGTTAATGCGCGAGCTCTCAGCCGGCAATGTGCAGCGCCACAGCCATATTTTGGGTTGTACTGTATACATTAGTCTCCCTTCAAAGGCCACGACGTCGACACTGTCTCGGAATCTCAAAAAGACCGACAGCCCGCAACCCAACAACTCAGCAACCGCCATCAGCCAGATCTATCTCTTTTTCTAATGAGATTGTCTTATATAAACATTTCTAAACGGTGGGAGGATAAGTGCCAGAATTCAGTCGCCCAAGCAGACAGGAAGACAAGACACATAAAGACAGCCTTTAATCAAATTGCGCTCAGCCCCAGCTCCGCTCTTTATTTTCATAGAAAATCAACTTTGAGATAAGTGAATCACGTGATTTGCGTCTTCAAGCCCCCCGTATTATAAAGGATTTTGCACCAAGGCACTGCTTTTAAGCCCGGGCTATAGAATTTCAATTCTTCATATTATCTCGGCTTGCTTCTGTTTTCTGGTAAAGCTCTTTATTTTTCCGTCTTAGCTCCAGCTTAGCCCCCGAAGGGCCGTAGCTGTCCTGTTGGTGCCCCTTCCCCTCCCTATTGAAAAAAAAAACCCTTTCGTGATGAGATCAGTTTTTCATTTGACTAGTCAGGGCCGGGCACTGGCTGATAATGTTTGGACTTTTGCGTTTCTCATCCCTGCCCCCACCATCCCCAACCCTCGTATTCCAATACCTGCGAGGTGGCATCTACGGGTCTTAATCTACTTTACTGAGGAAAAATGCATTAAAAAATAGGTCTGGTAAGCCGCAGAAACTAGACTATTCTGTAAACCTCAAACCACGCTTGCACCAAATATTATTTTAAAACAGACGAACGTAAAAAAGCCTTTACTTATAATGTAAATCGTATTGTCACTGTTTATGGCTGGCTGCACTTCCCATCATATTGCAAAGTGCATTAGATTTGTCTTGCATCTGTGCAAAATGAGAACTAATGCAGGTTTTCTTTTGCAAACCTAATTCTGTTACGATGCAGGCTGAGGCTTTCATTTTAATGATGCGGGGATTATTACAAGATGTGTGAAATCTTCACCTAAGAGTAGTCTTAGGCTCAAAGCTCCCGCTTCATGGCCAACGTCTTCAAAACCGCGGAACGGAACAAACTAGGAAGGCAAGCAAGATGTTTCTATCTTCTGGCGCTCTCATATGAAGACACTTTTCATGGAGCATTACCAGGTTTAGATCCACATGGAATCCTGCGAGACCAAGTTGTTTTTTTTAAACTTTTTGTTAACAGTAATATCACTAATAATGAAACTACAAAAGCGCAAACATTAACTGATGCCTTCTGAAAATTGGAAAACAGTATGTTTGAAGCGGTACTGTTGTTGTTGTTGTTGTTGTTGTTGTTGTTATTATTACTGCTGCTGCTGCTGCTGCAGGTGTTGTCTTCACTGTTGTTATCCTTGTTGCGGTTGCAGCTGTTCTCGTTAACTGTTGTTACTGCGGTCGAGGGAGCTGTTTGCTGTGGCGTTTAAGCTTTTTGCAAAGAAACTTTACGTTAGATTTTAACACTACTGGCAGTGGAGTGACGGTATCGATAAGCAGAAAAAGAATAAGAGCGCCCACTCATTGGATCTGACACAACACGACATGGTAACGAATGGCCCAGGCAAATCTTTATCAAAAATTAAATAGAACACCTAGCATGCTCATAGTGCTATTGTGGTTAAGTTACTTCCCTTCGATGTAGTGTCCTCTTTTCCACTTACCAACAAATAAAATTACAGGCATGTGCAAAGTTTCACAATTCGCCAGGAGTGACTACTCTTGCATATTATGTATGCACTCCTTGCCTCTATTCCCTTGGAAAATGGTCTCTAAGTCGTGTCAGAACTGCTTTGTTTTTCGGTAAATTGCAGCCTCATCTATACTAATTAACAAGGGGGACAATGAAAAATGATCCTCATCTGAGGGCGTGACACGCCGCCTCCAGTATGTTCACACCTCAACATTCAAGGCTTTCGCCACAACCTGAGCATTGTTAAATGACAGCACTTTTAATTCATAACGGTGATGACATAAGACATAGATAAAAAATTCTGCAAATCTATTAACAAATACAGCATTTGACCAGTCACAGGTAAACACCTAGCAATGCTTGGCACTGGACGGGAGACCAAATCTGTCATCACGTCATGAACAAAATTATTTTATTTTGACAACGCTTCTTTCATCGCCAGCACAAAAACAAAACCAAAAAAAAAATGCCAAGGACGCTTTCTGGATGCTTAATTTTTATTTCTATATTCCTCCTCCTCTTCATCACCTTCTTTTCTTCTTCAGTTTTGTCCACTGTCTTCTCCTCCTCCTGCCTTCGTCTTTATTTTCTTCGTATTCTCTTCCTACTTGTGTTTTCTTCTTAAATCTTTTCATCCTCCTCTCTTCTTCATTATCTTCATGTGTTCTTCCAACCCCTTCCCCCTTCTTCTTTTCTTCTTCTTCTTCTTCTTCCCCCCAACCTTTCCTTCCTCTTACTTTTTCCTTTTTCATCCTTGTCTCAATTCTAAGTGCGCCTAATCGCACCAGTGATTACGAATCTAGCCTTAAGCCAGTAAGTGGGAAGAGCTCGGTGCCAGAATAACGATACCTTTAAGGCCTTTAAAATCCTGTTCTGCTAATGGATTATGCGTATGAGTATTGTACTTCGAGGTGTGCATTCAAGGCGTCAGAATAAGGGAAAAAAAAACATCCTTTGTTTCCACAAACACAGTGATGTCAAACAATCACTTAATCCTGCCGTTGTCTTCTCTTCCCTTTGTATTTCCCCCCTGCCAATATTGTTAAAAAAAAAAAATACCTTCTAAAACTTACCAAGGGCCCTTAACTCTGCTTCACACGTCGTTCCGATGTTAAAACTTTATTATTTCAAGAGTCAGTTTTTCAGTGTCGCTGTCGTTACCTTATCACCAAGAAAATCAGAGAAATTCAGTTTGTCAGCGTGACACTCTCGGCTCTGGCCCGCGGCTATTGCTGACGAATTGCCGGCAAATCATGACAAGCGTAGAGTATCGAACCCTGTTTGATATATTCCCTTCCCCTTGCTGTCACGGCGGATTACTCACGAAATACAAGCTCAAGAACTCACTGGAAGATGCAGATGGCTCATGTGCAACCATGTGAAGAGCTGGGGGCTTTTCTTTTTCGGATGTCAGCCTGCCAGCAATTGCATTGTTGTTGCTAGGCAACGGTGGACGCCAGTACAGCGTGACGGTCGATTAAAAAGCCGTTTTAGCTTCAAGTGTGGGGGAAGACATACTGCGAGGGCCCACGCTCATTCTGGAATGGGTAATCGTGATGTTCTAACCCCATCGCGGTGCGGGGAAGTGAATGAACGTAATTATATCGTTTTGCCCACTTGGTTGACACACTGTATTGATAAAGAAAACAAAACAATTCTGGTCAATCACAGGTACCAAGCCGATTGGTCAAATGCAGTATTACTCATTATTGTTTACTGAAGAGAGTTAGTGACAACAGGACACGTGTGACAACATACTCTTGTCTCTATTCGGATTTCTAGTACATTTACTGAGCGAGTATACCAGGCCAAATGGAATTTTTAATTTGGAAAAGACAAGAGTGGTATTTTTCCTCCCTCTGATTAATCAAACAAGATTATATTACGGTCTTTGTTTGTAGGTCTATATCCGTGTACACGTTATGCAAAGTTATAACGAGAGTAGAAGTAGTTGTAACATTTTTCCTTGCAAAATGCTATTCTAAATACTTAATAAAGGGGCGATTATCTAATACTTATTAGCTTATTTCTCATTTAAACCTTTTCTTTTTCAGAGTGGCATTCATTGCCTCACCCTGCCATGTGGCCAAAGGGGCAAGGATGCACCAAAACGGGTGAAGAGGAACTGCCCCTCTTTTCTCTGACTCCTTGCAGGGCACACCCACTCTAAAGGAAAATGTATGAATCCATTAATGACTGAATGAAGACATTTTAATCATCAAGAATGGCCATGACTTGGATAAATGTACACCCTGAACCTGCTTGAAAAAAAAATATGGTGTGTATTTTTAGAAAGCATACTGTCAGCCCGAATTAAGCTAGTTCCTTTCTTGACTTTCACTTTCCTTGATACTGTAACCGTGCCACGTACACTGTGACTGGCCATGCCACGCAGGTCACCCAAAAATTGACCCTCGATGATAACAGTGATCATTCCTAAGAACTGCGACAGGCACAGGTCGATGAAGCGATCTGTAAAACTCTGAGGCTGCATCCGCCACGCTTAGATGAATCTGAACTCTTCGGTATTCCGTCATAGCCACTTTATTAATTGGAACTTTATAGGGAGAAAATCACGGACAAAGGCCAAACATAACAAGGAAACAAAAATAAAAACACGGGACAAACATGGAGACAATAGAATGAGGAACGGTCGTGTGCGCGTGCACTGAGCGTGAAAAAGTGGTGAGCATGTGCATGTGCATGCATGTCTGCATTTGTGTCTTCTGGACCAGGAGCGACGTGTGATGGCCAGTGGTGGCGACGGAGACGGTCACAGATAGATAGATAGATAGATAGATAGATAGATAGATAGATAGATAGATAGATAGATAGATAGATAGATAGACAAATGGACGGACGGACAGACGGACGGACGGACGGACGGACAGACACAGACAGACAGACAGACAGATAGATAGATAGATAGATAGATAGATAGATAGATAGATAGATAGATAGATAGATAGATAGATAGATAGATAGATAGATAGATAGATAGATAGATAGATGATTACAAGTCTCGGTTTGAACCTCGTCCTTATAAAGATAAATGGCTGTTATGTCAACTCCCAAAATACTCAAAAAAAAACAACAACAAAAAACCTCTCACAATCAACAACAACAACAAAAACATTCTTTCAAGCTGACAGAATTTACCAGCATGTCTTCTCAAATATACACTCCCTTTTTTTTTTCTCCTCCTAAAATGTCCCATTCAAAACAGAAATAACATTTCCAACAGTCAGGTACAACTTTTGTGGGGAAAACCGCATACACAGCTTTGAAAATTATTAATGTGCTCGAAAGGGGTCTTTGTGTGGCTGGCAATAGATTACTCTTAATGTGCAGTCTATTTTGCTGTGTCTGCGTGAAGAGAAAATGGGGTGTGAAATTGGGATGTTTTTAAAGGGGACAAATGAGGAAAAAACACGGAACAAATCATGTGCCTCTCATCAAAATATACAGACTGATTGCATTAAAGACAGATGTACAGAGCTATCTTCTCACGACTCTGAAAAGCTATTCTGAATGTTTCGAAGATGATACGGAAAAATAAAAGTCAATTTAAGAAGATTCAACCATACTGATGTGTATGCGCAGAGTTGGACTTGGTTGAATAT
This sequence comes from Ellobium chinense, assembly GCA_033807755.1. NCBI lineage: Eukaryota > Metazoa > Mollusca > Gastropoda > Ellobiida > Ellobiidae > Ellobium > Ellobium chinense. The sequence continues at coordinate 656,075 of JAWQUT010000050.1, read as the reverse complement.
TATAGTGTATATCTTTTTTTATGATGTCTTAATGTCGAGCTAATATTCATGTTAAAACAAATATAAACAGAAGGGCTCTTCTGAAGTTTCATCGACCCATCGAAAAAATAAATGTCAGTGGGCACTGAGGTAACATTTCCGGTAAAATAATAAGTTTAAATTTCGCTTGAAGGACTGATGCATCATATGAATTTTCGGAATGATAAAATATCATTACTTTTAATGCTAAAACGACACATAGTCATCAATCATAATATGAAGGTTTCAAAATATTATGATATTTAGATAAGATAAATGTGTTGTGCACAAATGATGAAGAGCGAAGAAGCATTCTGATCACTATCGAAAAATGCACATGTCTGGAAATAATACGTTAACCAAGCGTGTGTTTAGTGCCTGCAGGCTAAAATTCACGGTGAATATTTCCTATCTTTTTTTGCTTTTTCCTCTCCTGAATAAAAAAATGCAGCATCCGATATTGAAGATTGTCATAGGCCAGTGCAGGCGATAAAGTCGGGCATGGGGAATTATTGATGTTGAAGGTGAGAGATTAACCAAGCGTAGGGTTTGTGGCAGCCCGAAAGGACTAAATTATTAACACTGCGGCTTTTACTCTAAAATCACTTTCATACACTCGAAGACTGAAAAGACACCTTCTCTGTAGGTGAGGAATAAATTAATAACTATTTCTGTTACTACAGCTCCCGTTGTTTTGCCCCCCTCTCTGTCTTTCACTAGCAATCGTTTTTTTCTGCATTTCATTTGTAATAGTGTGTATTTATATGTGTGATATAAATTATTTAGTGGAAATGTAGAACGCTCACTCTTCGTCACTGTGAAACAATTTCCCTAAACAGAAGTCCTGTCCTTTTACTTTTTAATTTATTTTTTTGTTTTCATTATGCCCCTTAACAACGTAATATGAATTTTTCCATTTCTTCTCTATATTCCTCCTCTATAGTATCAGTAACCTTCCCAAAGTTTTTTCTTCCACCCTGTCCTTCCTATTCCTCCCCCCCCCCNCCCCCCCACTTTAAACTTCCTATCTTCATCAATGTTTTGTTGTGTCTTTCAACGTGTTACTGATGGGAATGTTACAGTTGCTTGTTTTAGCTTCTTCTCTCTGTCCTGAATGTGCTTGTTTTCATTCATTAAAACGTGACTTGGACATGGGTTAGTTCGCAACACAACGTATGTTAGGACAACACAACTTGGGACTCACAGGGTAATGTTCAAATTAGGCAACATACAGACAAGAATATTGAAGATGCAGATATAACTGGACAAGCTCATGGCGTCCATCGACCAATCTGCACTGCGGTGAGCCAAATACATGACAAAGTTTATTAAATCTTGGATTGAAAAGGACTAATATACATTACAACAGAGCTTGGGACTCGCACAACGTGTTCAAACTGGGCATCTCACAGACCAAAATACGCGTACATGTACATTACATACAGAAACTGCAACGAACACCGTTTTCCCCCAATCAGTTTGCGCAGTGCATTAGGTGCAAAATACATTAGCCTTGACTAATGCCGCCCGAACGAGAAATGGAGGAAGTTCTCCAGATTTTTTAAGTGGATAGTCTAGTTCGTGTTTTGATTACATATGAAGGCACAGAATCCTGTCACGCCAACTTGAGGATATATCTGCCTTGATTTATATAATTAGTTTTTATACGTGCGCAGTGGGAGATGGGTGTGTGGCTATTAGAGCAAGGGGGGCGTGGGGGAAATCCTGTTTTACCCAACAGTGGTGGACAATATTATTTTTGAGAATCGATACTCTCGACATGCTGACAATTCTATTCAGAATCAAAATTCAAGCTCTGGAGTTTCGATACCACTTCGATATAAGAGCAACAGTCTGACCCAAACCGGAGGAGCTATTTCCCATTTCTTTGATATTCTATCTTTCTGTCTTACCTCATCGTATGCGGTACAATGATTTGGTATTAAAAATCATTGAAGCTAATTATGATTTCCATCCGAGTCACAATAAAGCCTATAAAATAATTCATTGCAAAGCCTTCAGCGACCTAATATAAAAAAAAAATTATCGCTAGTGTCAAAATAAATTTCGATTCCCTGCCGGTCGTCTGTACCAACCTAGCTAGCGGTATCAAAAGTAGCGAAAGGAATGAGATTAATTTGATTATCTTCCAGTTCTTATTACCAAACTAGATACCAGTTTTTTCAAAGCCGAAAAAATATCAAGAGATATCGAAAGTAACTGGAGGTATCGAAAGTATCGATGTGCCTACCCAGAACTAAGTATCAGAACCAAAACAAAATCAGTACTTTCGACGCCTAGAGCTTGCAGGCTAAGTATCGCTACACTTTAAATCTCAGGTATCGGCCCACCACTTCTTGTCATCTGTTCAAGCGGCAAATTATTTTTCAAGGACTGGCCAAAGAGGTACTAGAAAGCGCAAGAAAGTCATAAAATAAAAAGCAAATATAATGCACTTCACATTATTATCGAGAGGTTCCTTCAGAATTACGATCATTACAGGCAATAAAAAGAAGTTAAAGGAATTCTTTCCTCATGCCAAATCCGGCCTGGCTTAAAAGTAGTAGACCTGTTCTGTAAAAGTTTTGTGCAGGGTCGTCAACTGTCACTGTGTCTATAGCCCCTTTACTACAACCACTGGTACTGCCAGGGTCTAGCAATGACTTTCTCCCAGACATTAGAATAGTTCAGTTTCAGGGGCTTCTCTACCCTTCGGCCCTCGGCAGACGCCTTCCAAATCTTGCAAGGGTTAAGAAAGTGTGCACTATTCTTACCGCCCCTTTACTGATATTGGGCAGGGTTTAGCACTCTGACTTTCCTTGAGACATTAAAGAAGTTCAGTTTTAGGAGCTCCCCTATCTTCAGTCCTTCGCAGGAGTCTTCCAAAACTTGCAAGAGTTGAGAGAGTTTGTAAACACGGTCATGGTGTTTTGTTTTTAATGGCCACAAGGCAGATCTGAAACATCTCTTAGGCAGGCGTCGTCGGTCGCATCACAGTAAATTATGCGTCTTTACAACATATTTATAAGCCAGTGAAGATACAGGCGTATCTTTTATCCTTTGTCCTTTGTTCCACTTCTTTTTAAACGGCATTAGAATAGCAGGAATGATGTACAAAGATTGTGCAGTACACTGCAGTCGTGTCCATCTATAATATATGCTCTGGAACATTGCCAATTATTTCAGAATTCGTCTCTTGTCAAAGGACTAAATGGATTACTTTCATTATCGCAGTGCTTTACCCTCAGTTCAAAGACGATGTAAGTCTGTATAACCGCCTCTATGTATAAAACCGGAATCCGAATTATGATGACTTCGAGATTTTACATAGAAATAAGACTGCGCCTGTTTTCTAAACACGCTTAAAAATCTAGATCCGTGATCCCTGAAGATGCCAATTACAACAAGTACTGTATGTCTAACGGAAAAAAAACAACAAAACCAAACGCATTAATAACACTGGGCCGCTTTGCCCCAACGTTGGACGTGAGTCTGTGGTCACCTTTTAATTATCACTGATCATAACTTACAGAAAAACCAAAACTGTATAGTAATAGCTTCAGAAGACATAAGAACTCAATCCCAAATCAAATGTGAAATCTAGTCCACAAATACATCATGGGTTCGGATTCGTCATATTCACAACGAATATCAAGATAGTGCTTTTAGATCGTCTTGGGTTATTTTCATCATTAATAGGCTGCATCATATCTGTTTTGGGCATCGACGCGCCACTGGTACCGCGAAAGCAAAGTATCAGCCCTTTCTTCAGTTACCGCACTTGGCGTGTTTTAGCTATAAAGGCTTGTTCGGCAATGGCGCTCCGCTGATACCACGAAAACAGGGTATCGGCCCTATCTTCAGCTATAATATTTAGCGTATTTTAGTTGTAAAGAATTGTTCGGCATCGACGCTCCACTGATACTGCACTCTCATCGTAAATGCGGGGTATCAACCTTCGTCTAGCGAATGGGATACTTGGCATGTTTTAGTTCCAAATCACTGTTATACAACCCGCATTCAGGAGCTGGTCGTTTAGATTGCCCCAAGTTGCTGTGTTTGCATCAGTGCGCGCCTAATCGGGGAAGTCGAGTCCGTAAAGCAGAAATAATGTCGTCGTTCTGGTGTGTAAAATGTTACTTTACGTCGAGGATATCACAAGGACATTTTTGTATTTGTGGTTGCCCGCCGTTGTGTTTCTGGTGATAAACAGACACATCGAGGGTTTCGCTTGATGATTTTTGTGGAAACCCACAGCTTTATTGGGCACGGTTAAAAACCATGCAAGAGAGTCTTATGCATGGTCTTAAATGTTTACATGATGGTGGGTGAATCTATTCTTCATTTAATTATACGTTTATTTCAACAATCTTTAAGAGATGAATAAAATATATAATTTGTTTCATTAAATTGCAGCCCACAGTATCACACGGCATCGCACCGCAGTCCACTGAGCCTTAATTCTGTTGAAAGACCGTTCTTAATTACTCAACTTCAACAAAGTTCACTTCCGGTTTAAGCTAAATGGAAATGTAACTAGTAGTGTGATTTTGTCGTAAAAGTAAAAGACGTGTCAGCCAATAAAAGCCTCTGCAACAGACCACATCAGCCAATCATAATAATATCTTCTAACAAAGGAAAAGTAGAATGCAAAGTATTGATTGTTGATATTGTCGCTTGCAATGCCCGGGTGTCCAGGCTTGCATAATAACTGACAGTGGTCTATGACACTGAGCCTTGGGTATTGAGAAGGAAAAATGATTCAACGCTGCGTTTTTACGGTAACATACCATGCTTCAGGCAGTGTGTGACTAGGCACTGTAAAATTGTATGGGATGCATCTATGGCCCAATTATAATTTTGACAAATCCCATATTTTTAATTTCTATCCCTTGCTGGTCTTCCCGTCTGGCTGAGAGATATGTCTGAAAACGCAAAACAACTATAATTTCTAGAAAATATAGGAAAATTATCTTAGGTGTGAAGATCGAAAGATAAACACTATAGTTATGACTTAAACCGGCAGGGCGATAATGTGACGGCGTGTTTTCTGTAACACTCGTAGCCTAATCGCATAAAAACAAAACGTCGCGTATAATAATTGTAAAACAAGAAACGGAAGTTAACATGAAAACTGGTGTCACCTGATAAAAAGTCGCAAAACTCAGAGAGGAAACAAGAGAACAAAAACAATAAACAGCAACAACAAAAGGAACTCAAACACACACGAGCATTTAAACTTAAGGAAAACAAAAACTCACACACATGCAGACACAAAATTATTGAGCAAAACACAAAAGAAGATGTTTGAGCAATTCAGTGAAGGTGTGAATGCCGCACGTAAGAGGTTATTATAAAGACCAGCCTGGGTTTGTATTGATGCGCGTTGGTTGAGTCGAAGGTAGAAGCGCGTCGTGGCACTTAGCCGCTCAAGGTGTGATAAACGGTCAATTATCAGCACACTTGAAGCATCACTTGACAACTCGATAATTATGCTCTTCATATGCATCCTCGTGACAACTGAATACACAGGCCTGCGGCGGGGGGCTGGCGGGTATNGTGGGACTGAATGAGGCAAGCTGATTACATTCCCCCTCCACACTCATCCGTCCCCTCGTCTTATTTTTTTTCCTTGCTCCTCACGTCATTCATGCATGCTCGTGACAATAGGCCTGTGAAGTTCCGGAGGCAGAGGACATACGGGAGAGGTTTGGTAGGGCAGTCGTAAGGAAGGGGTGCCAAACAAGCTGATTTCATTGAGCCCCTTTATTCTCACCCTCTCCCTCTTTTGTTCCAGCTTTTCGCGATTTCTCTGGCATTTCAAAATGTGGCAACACTTTCCAGACATCTCCGGTTGTTTTGTTTTCCTTTGTTTTACGCAACTTATTTTTGTGTCCTCCTTACAATGCAATGCCTGAAACAACTCATGCTACATACGGGACATCCAAATTTTAACAGTGGTACCAGGGAGGGAAACACCCCCTTCCTCCCCACAAACACACATGCACAAAACCCAAGTATGCCCACTCCTACTCTCTCTCTCTCTCTCCCTCTCTCCAACCTGCACACACTCGCATAAAGTTGATAAAGCTGAACTGCAGAAAAGCACAAACGCAGTAAAACATTTAAAAAAAACTGCAGTGCAGACATTTTCGGAGGGAAAAAACAAACGCTTGATTTATCGATAATAAATGTGCACGCCGTGAGAGAAACAAGTTTAGAAACTGTTAAGCTGATAATAATATCATATCAAAAATAACAAGAAATTAAAAAATTTGCAAAGCATATCAAGTAATACCGGCTGTATGAAACTGATATTCGAAACAGGAAGTGAATCTAATGTTTAGATTTATAATTCTGCTGCATTTGGCATTTTGAGGCAGACCTAAAGAAAGCATTTCATTCTCATTTTCCTCAGTCCACCCGTCTGTAAAATGGGTACCTGGCTATAGGCAGTGGAAGATATTGTCAGAATGCTAGTGATCAGCGCCTATAAATGGCAGCGGCACTGTATGCTCCCGAGGGAGTCGAGAAAGTCCTAGAGTGATCAGCCTGCTGGGGTAATGATAGTGTGAAGTCGCGTGAGCGGGCATTAGCCTGGATACGAGACTTATAAACCGCATTATTATTATTATTATTATTATTATTATTATAAAGTCGCGTTGTAAGCAGAGGTTATTTTTTGTTCTCTTTAGCAGAACGATCAAATGAGGCCACAAAAAGACCCGGATCCATGTGGGTCGTGCGAGAGAGATAATCATCCGCAAGAGAAAACAATCTGATCTGCATACTGTATTAGTGGGTTTTTCCATAGCCAGATCTAATTTTGCGCATTTTACCAGTTGATCTTCACTCGCGAAAGCAACCTCTATTTCCTGCGTGGAAAAAAGATCCATCCAAAAAATGGCCAAAGAGCTTAATATTATACCAGTAAACAAAAAAAGTGTGTAGAAGGCAATAACCCTCGAGGGAATCGGAAATGCATTTATTTCTAGTTACAATCCCTTGTTATTTGGGCATTATCGATTATTGTATATTTCTTTACCAAAAAAGAAGGGTTGCTAAATATGTTTAATCGACACATCTGTAATGTCATTTTGGATCATTCTAGACTTATGCCCTCATACTCACATGAGAAAACTATCATGCCGGGCTCGCAAAAATAGCTCTGCCCGAAAAAAAAAAAAAATCTGAATTTGTGATAAAACTAAAGCAGCCACAACCCTTGATAGAAAAAGATGGCCAAGTGCCCACAGTGAACAGGTAGTCGTTAGGCCAAGCTCTTCTGTACCTCAAACTCAGAGACCATCTACATGACGAGAGGGTAGTCGAATTGTCTGGGCATTGTTTCTGTGTCCATTTGTCGACTGGAAAATATCAAAAGTCGAGAGAAAAGCTCGATCCCGAGGTTCGATCCGTCATCGAATAATCGAGCCTGAGTAAAATATCGGCTCAGGTCGAGCTTTTGAGCCAAGATGCACAGCCTTGAAGTAGGGGGGAGTACAAATCTGCGACAGGACATCGCCCGGCCGGGTTTAATACTCTCGTAACTCCAAAAAATGACTTAAAGGACTTACAACCACAAAACATTTCCGGGCGACCAATGTTTCTTCAAGCACTGTATCTTAAAGCGGCCAATCTCTTCTCACGTGTTTACACAGCTCTCGCCTTTCTAAGCATTTGACAGAAAAACAATCAAGTGCGTACTACGGCTTCTGACCCTCGGGCTGTCGTTTAGTGGGTCATAAAACAGACAAGTGTAGGTAGAGCTTGATGGTAAGTTGTGGACGATAACAAAGAGGACAGAAAGTGTGCGACCGAGCTACCGAGATGTGACTTATACATCAGATAGACATGTCGGCAGGCAGGCAAGCAGGCAAGCAAGCAGACAGACAGACAGACAGACAGACAGACAGACTGACAGACAGACAGACAGACAGACAGACAGACAGACAGACAGACAGACAGGAGGGCAGGCAGGCAGGCATGCAAACAGACAAACAATCAGAAAGACTAATTGATAGATAGATAATTGCTAATTTTCACCTGAAGAAGCCCCACGGGCGAAAATTTGAGAATAAATTTAAGATTTAACCTGTTAATGCGGTTGTGACTTTTCTTATCGATAGATAGATAGATAGATAGATAGATAGATAGATAGATAGATAGATAGATAGATAGGCTCACGGGGACACTCTAGACTAGACGACTGGACCACAACTCTCATGGAGTGGAGAGGAGAAAGAAAGAAAGAGAGGGAAAGGCGAGAGATAGACAGACTGACAGACAAACAAACAGACAGACTACTAACCTGCAAGGGCGCAGTAGAAGATGTTGTTCAGCTCCTTGCATAGATCAGGGTCGCCAGAAAGCACCAACTTCTCCCAGGACAGAGAGTTGTCTCTCTTGGTGGCGGCATAGTGCACGACGATGCTGTTCACGTCAGAGTTGTCCCGCTTTTGTGTCTGGATGGCAAGAATGTCTTGCAGGCTGATCTCCACTGCAAAAGAAAATAACAACATTGCTAACCTCAGATGTATAAGATAATATATTTTACTTTCAGATTGGTTGTTAACTGTCATGGTCCCGATTTTCTTTCCGATCACTTCATAAAAAAGACTTCCATTTGAAATCTATTTGTAAGAGGAAAAACTGTTGGAAGTCGGCTATTTACACTAGTATTGGTTTCCAAATTTTGCTTGCGGTAACCTTTCATTGCATGTGGCCAGTTTCTGGGATTGCGGAAAAAATCTATTATTTAATCGATGCTGGTTTTATGGTTTACGTCGTGAACTGCTCTTTCCTCATTTCATTACAATAATTGTAATTTCTGGTAAGAAGAGAGATGCAGCAACACTGAAAGTGGCGTTTTCAATCTGCCAAACTGCGTTTCTCTCGCCTTCCGAACTCAGTGTGCAAGTGAGTGTATTTTTGGGAGATTACAGCTATATTTAAAGCTTTCCCTCCCCCCCCTCCAAAAAAAAAAAAGTGTTGACCAACACAGATATTACAGCCAGCAAACTTTACTTTCACGATGTAATAATTGAGAACTTGCGCACTGACAATGGTATCTCTTACCATCATAAGAATTACATTAACTGTGCATGATGAACGTCTCTAAGAGTGCAATCAGCACTGATACACTTACGTAATTCTTATGATGGTAAGAGACCTGCGCAAGTCTATCTAATTACATTCAGTCCTAACACTGACCAAAATGACGGAACAGTATAACATAAATCTGGGTCATACAGTAGTACATATATATTTTTTTTAATATACCTCTGTCATAGTTAACTGTAGCCTTCTTAGGAATTTAGACCTATTTACTTTTATTAGGTATGACTTCCTGCTGATTTTAAAAAGGATCAGCGAAGTGAAATACCTGGTGGTGGCATGGGTGAAAGTGTAAAAAAAATGCGCAAACAGTTCCCTCGAGCAGCAGGTTTGCCATTCTCCTTTTATTATTTTTTTTTTCCTTTTGATTATATTTTTATGAATACGCTACCCGACAAGTACCCTCATATACCATGCTGTAAATTTCCAAAGGCAATTCTTTTCAAATCACTTTCAATCACGGTCTGTCACGAAACTTCCCATCACTGTTATTTTGCCAGTCACGCGTCACTTCACAATGGGCGACGGTTTTCAAAAAGTGATCCAATCACGCTGATCAAACGAACCCAGGTTATCAATGCAATCATGTGGGCACGAGAGTATGTATTGCGATCAGAGCCAGAGAAAGAAACATCATACTCTCGTTCCCGATTTCTTTCATAGAGCGAGTTTACTCTAGCTAGTGGTGGTGGTGGTGGTTGTGGATCGCTTGTAGCCTAACGATGTATAACGTTGCTTTCACATTCCTGATTACTGGAGTATATCAATGGTGTTTATGCCCCTCTTATAGACACGTCATATGCCATGTAGATTCAAATCTTATAAATGTTTTTTCCCACCGTTTGACTGGCCCGCAAGGGGGAAATAAATACGCAGTGATCATGGGATGGGTGGAGATGTTTTTGCTGTGTTTACTGGGTGGAGATGTGTTTACTATGTCGCAAAGAAGGAAAATCAAGATTTGCATCGTCAAAACTAGGTGACGTCTTCACTTACGAACAGTGCAACCTGTGAGCCACCACCATCTAGACTTCATTAACGATTGCTTTTATTTTATTTTATTCGGGATTCTGTCACAAAGTTTCAGCTATTACGTCTTTCCCCTTCACGTTCCTCTCGCCGCCGTTGGCTATTTTTCGAGCACTATGCGTGTGTTTGTATGGACAAGTAGGCGTGGGCATGTTGAGGGGGTCGGTGAGAG
>JAWQUT010000050.1:628443-645729 GCA_033807755.1 Ellobium chinense | reverse complement strand
AGGAGGAGGAGGAGGAGGAGGAGGAGGAGGGGNTATGTACCATTTGATTCCGTCACAATCAGACAGCTGATAGACAAGACAGACCTGTGGACCATCAGCAACTAGACTATCATTAACTATCATTTTCCTCTGGGTTTTGTCACAAAGTTTCAGCTATCGCGTCTTCCTCCTCCATTTTAATGTCGTCGCCTTTGGCCGTTTTCTAACACTAAGCATGTGAGGATGTGTGAGTGTGTGTGTGTGTGTGTGTGTGTGTGTGTGTGTGTGTGTGTGTGTGTGTNGTGTGTGTGTGTGTGTGTGTGTGTGTGTGTGTGTGTTGAAAAAGTGAAGAGGGGTGGGGGTGGGGGGAGGCAGTAAGAGTATTATCTGAATCCACCATAGTCAGACAGCCAGTCGGGCAGACAGTGGGCATGCAGATGGGTTCAAACAATACAGCCAGTCAGCCAGACAGACAAAAACAGAAATACAGACAGACAGACGGACAGACCTATAGATAGATAGATAGATAGATAGATAGATAGATAGATAGATAGATAGATAGATAGATAGATAGATAGATACCTTTTTGGCGTAAGCTCTGGTTTTCATCTCTACGTTCAGCTCAGCGTCATTAAACTTTAATCAGAAGTAATTGCAACGAATACCATACCTTAAAGGGATAGTTTCAACTCTCTAAAAACAAAATATTGCCTTGGCGAGTTAATGGATTCCCATTAAATTGTCAATAAATACTATCAAAAATTCATCACAGGCTGACTTTGGTCATTCAAGCATGAAATCTTTTGAACACCAGTTGGTCTTGTAAATTTGGTTTTCAGTACACGGCCGACTGAATGGACCCGCACGCGCTCACTCCAACCATGTTAATGTAACTTCAATGATTTTATAGAAGTCAACATTTCTTTGTAAGAAACCGCCTGTGTTTTGTTTTTTTCTACTTTAATCCCCTACACCTTTGTTTCTGACCCATCCTCTCTCTCTCTCTCTCTCTTTCTTTCTCTCTCTCTCTCTCTCTTTCACTTTCTTTCTTCTTGCTGTCTCACTTTCATCTCTTTCTTTGTCCAGCACTCTGTGGAGCGCGCGACCCAGTTTCTGACAAACCCCGTATTTCAGACCACCGCGCTGTCCGCTCAAACACGCACGCGCAAAGTGAGCACTCATGGTATGAAATGTAACGTTGATCCTAACATGGCTTTTAGCGCCAACTTCCAGGAACTTATGAAATAATCTATCCATTCATCCATCCATCCATTTGTCCGTCCGTCTATCCACCCACCCATCCATCCATCCATCCATTCATCTACCCATCCATCCACCCATTCATCCATCCTTCCATCCATCCATCCATCCATCCATCCACNCAACTTCCAGGAACTTATGAAATAATCTATCCATTCATCCATCCATCCATTTGTCCGTCCGTCTATCCACCCACCCATCCATCCATCCATCCATCCATTCATCCACCCATCCATCCACCCATTCATCCATCCATCCATCCATCCATCCATCCATCCACGAAACTGTTGCCAGTGTCCTGGGAAAGCATCTCATTCACTTTTTCCTCAGTTCACCCGTCAGCAAAATGGGAACTTGGCTACAGGCAGTGAAAGATATTGTTTAGACTGCTTGTTATCAGCATCTGTGAATTGCAGCAGCACTGTATGTTTTCCAGCGAGTTGAGGAAGTTCTTGGGTGATCTGGCCCGCTAGGGCAATAATTACGTGAAGTCGGGGGAGCGGGCACTAGCCTTGATACGTGACTTGTAAACCTCGTTATTATGTGAGGAACTGGACGGGACCAGAAAAACTGGAAGTAGGCTAGGGGTTGGGAGAGGGCTATGTAAACATGGTCTTCTCGCTGGTACCACAGCTTATGTCCGCACGTATTGTGGTGCCATGTTTGACGTTTCCCTCCGCCCCACAATGTAAGCCTGGACCAAAATAAAATATGACTAACATAACATAACCTTTTGAACTACATCTGACGGCCAGAAAGGTTCCTTGACAGGCCCTTTAGTGACATGCCCAAAATATATTACCATCTATTTCTCAAACTGTCTATGGTGGACTTACGTAGTTTTTTTGCTCAATGACCACGATACGGACCAAAGTTTGTTGGTCAAACAATTGCGAGGGTGTCGCGTAAAGTTGACGTCAACCCTCTTGAGGACAGAGAAAATGTCAAGTCACCGCAGCTGGTGAGGGTGGCCTCGTGGCCAAAAGGGGACATAACCAAGGAATACGTACCGTGTTTGCTAACAGGTGTTCAACAAAAGTAGGCAGAATTTCGCCAGACCACAGAGCGCAAGTGATCTGGGATGCGGCTGAAGGACAGATAGACCAGAAAGACTCTCCCGTCTATGTTCTCTTCTTGATAATGAAGTTTTGATACGGATGGAATTAGATCTCTTGCCATCAGGGGTGCTCCTTTATAAGTGGATTATACTTTCAGGTTTACTGGAGTATTTTACTTTTATTCACGAGTAAGGGGAATACAGAATAGAATAAGCCAGAGGGAGGGGGAGATAGTGAGTGAGAGGCCCGAGAAGGAGATGAATGAAGGAAAAAGGATGTGCGACCTTGAAAGTTTAAGATCTATTAGCCATCACAAAATGGTATCTTTTTTATTTGTAAATGGCATCATCACAGAGAGCTTTGAATGTGGTGGATTCTTCCCAGTAGGAACGAAGCGATGAGGAAAAAAGAGTCGTGAACAAGAGACAAGAAAGGTTTTTAGAATATATAGACTAGTTATGAATATAAAAACACACAGAAAATATGTAGACAGTAATGAACTTTAACCCTCGCTGTATGATGGGGTGCAAAAACACCCCAGCGCGGTCTTTGAATGCATCTAGAACCTTTATTTTTTATGCTAGAAACTTGAAACTTCATGGATTCCTCAAAATCAATGAGATCTTCATGCAGATAATTTTGCAGTGAGCAAACATGAGCACTGTACTCACTACAGCACGTGCAATTTTACTACCCCTCCGAGTACGATGCGGGAGCATCTGCACCCCGACTTTTTATATAGCAGAAAATAATCCACCCTCCGAGTACGATGCGGGAGCGTTTGCACCCCGACTTTTGATATAAGAAAACTTACCTCCGAGTACTATGCGGGAGCATTTGCACCCCAACTTTTAATAAGAAATTTAGGGGAGGCACTACCTTTTTCTAGAGATTGTAGTGTACCGTACCAAACACGGTGTGCAAACACCTTATCCCCATGAGTGCACTGGATTTCCATGCAAAATGCACACCAATGTGCTGAATGGTGCATTCTTCCTCCGCGAGGATAGTGATCTTAGGACAACTGTCATTTATGATAGCACCAGTTGTTTGAAACCAGATTTCACCGATTTCTCATGGATATCTTTATGCTTGATCATACAGAGGTTTCTGCAGATCTTCTGTCTTGATGCACAATTAAGAGGAACTGGCAACACACGTTGATGTAAGATGAAGTAATGTTATATCTAGACAGGAAATCCAAAAAAGTTTCTGTAGGATCATGCACTGAGATATCTCAGAGACATACATGTACGTGAAATGTGGTGTCAAACAGTTGATGCTATGCCAAATGACAATGGTCCTAAAATCTGGAAGGCAGGAATGTGATGGGTGACGCCTGGAGAGATGTTGATGATGTTGAAATGGAAGCACTGTTAGGATGCTTTTTGAACCTTGGAGCCATGGGACAAGGTTTGCTTCCCACAACTTTGATGTGGGACAGGATTATGGGCAACTCATTTATACGCTCTGTCATGGGACGATACCGCTTCTTGGAGTTGTGCAAGTTCCTGCGATTTGACGACAAGGAATTAAGATCATTGCGGAGAGAACGGGACATTTTTGCACCTTTTCGAAAAATGTGGGACATGTTTAACCAGACATTGAAAAGACATTACGTTCCAGGCCCATTCCTTACAGTTGACGAACAACTGGTTACTTGGAGAGGCCGCTGTAAGTTCCTCCAGTACTTGCCCTCCAAGCCAGGAAAGTATGGTATTAAGATATTCTGGGTGGCAGATGCGGAAACGTTTTATCCGCTGGAGGGGATTCCATACCTCGGAAAAGAAGGCAGAGACCCTCAGCGCTTCACTGGCCGAAACATCGCGAACACACTCTGTTCACCACTCTTACTGGTAGAAATCTCACCTGTGACAATTTTTTTACTGACCTGACACTGGCCGAGGGACTTGTGAAAAACGGTTTGTCTGTCGTCGGGACAGTCCAGGAGGAACAAAAGGTTTCTCGTCAATCCGGGAAATTGCAAAGCATGAATCTGTTTTTGCTTTACAGAAAAAAACAACTGTAGTGTCTTACAAATCTGGGAGCAAAAAGAACGTTATCGTGCTGAGAACCATGCATCATGATCAGAGCGTTGATCAAACTCCAAAAAAGCGACCAGAGATCATCAGATTTTATAACAAAACAATAGGTGGTGTTGACATTATGGACAAGATGGTAGCAGCATTCTCAACGCGGAGAGTCACTCAAANTTAAACATTAAGGTGTGAACCCAGACAATGCGAAGGACCACCTGCGAGAGAGTTATTTAATATCGAGGATTCAGTTTAACTGTTGCGATCTGTAACATCAAATTTAATTTGTCAATACGTCTCATACCATTGGCTTTACTGGGCTCACGACTTCCGGGCGAGGAGCAATCAAACTCCAAAAGGTCAATATAAAGGAACCTGGCTGACTGACTCGATTTGAAGCACTCGTTTTCATTGGCTGAGACAGATCTCGTACTTCCGGGTTTATTTAGGAATTATTGTTGTCAGAAGGCTTCACACGCAAACAAGACAGACCAAACGACATTTATCACTCCTCCATGCCAACCCCTTTCCCCCCCCCNCCCACACACACAAATGAGCACATATTCTGCGCAATTCTTTCCTCCATAAATGTAGAAATGAAGACAATGCCATTGCGTGGGTGAACCCAGCGGGGTAAGATCTTGTGACCTAGCCTAGACTAAACGTGACAGGCACTATCTTGTAACACCAGCTGCTCGACAACGATTAAACTTAACCGGCAAGTCTCCTCCCCATCCATTCCAATTGAACAAAAAAAGCTCTCTCAATTCTTTGGCTTGCCGTATGTCAAAATTTAAAAATTGATCTGGTGAAAGACTTTACGACTTTTAAATTGTAACACAGCTGAATCTTTCCATAATCGAGATACAAAAATCCAATCCTGTAATTATAATTTCTTTTTTAAAACATTCAGAACAGAAGTGGTGAGTGTATGAATGGAGTCCTCTGACAAGATGAACTTAATCTGAGGCTAATCTGAAGAAAAACATGCATTCTTTTGCACAGGACGCGCCATGGGACATCATTGTTTTCGACGGCCACAAACAGAAGAGAAGGACTCTTCAACAGCTTTCCCCACCTGCCCCCTCCTCTGTGTCTATAGATCTGGTTAATTATAATAGGTATCTGGCTGGCTGGTTGGCTGGTTGGCTGGATGGCTGGTTGGCTGGTTAGCTAGCTGGCTGGCTGACAGACTGGCTGGCTGACAGCATGTCTGGCTGGTATGACTTTCTGCGCCTGTCATTAGGCCCATTGTGTCGAATGTCAAGGAAACGTACATGAAGCCCTTTATTCGCAAACATAGAGCTGGACATCATTCACTCCTCTATGGTAACTAATGGTTATTTTCAGTACTCAACTCAACTGCACTTGCTCACACCTAAATTTCCTTTCCTCTCGTATTGTAACTAAATCTGGACTACTTGTGCCCGTACTATCTCCGGTTTTCCCAGCTAAGAATGGTCTATTAACGAATGTCCATGCTCATCTACATCATACTGGACCCCACAGTTGTTTCCTGTGCCCTTTAAGCACTGCAGACCAGGAAGTTTCCCTTCCAGAATGGTTAAAACTACTGTGATAACCTCACGTAATGTATCTGAACTTCGAGGGGGCAAACTCTGATGGAGGTCTTCTCGAAATCACGAGGACAATGCCCTTTCCAGATCAATCCGACCTGAGAGAGACAGAAGAAGCAGGACTACTTTATTTCTCCGATCCAACAGTCGTCTAGGCTTGGGCTCTTCGGCGTATGCCAAGATATATAGTATGTTCAAGTCATTTCACGTTGTTGGGGATCAGAGCAGAAGGTATTTACAACGTCTGAGCTGGGTGGTACCCTAACGTAGATCATTCAGAGACGGGCAATCGAAAAGAAAATGCGAAACAGAACAGGGATCTTAACCCTCTGTGGCCTGGCTACATTTACCCTTCTTTTTTCTTAAGCATAAGCTCGACAGAGAAAATTTGGTGAGGATCCCAAGCACAAGCACCAGACTGATGTCTTCTTGGTTCCTTCCCGCAATAATCTTCCGTTTAGAAAAAGAAGATGAAGAAGAAGAAGAACTTTATTATCCGTAACATGGAAAATAGGCTTGGTTGCAGTACACACGTACACTGTAATAGTAATAACAGTACTTCTACGGGATCCGACCTAGCAAAAGTCAGTAACTTCACACTTCACTTACTCTTTCCTCAAATAGTATGGCTGATCTGTTTGTCTGCCTAGCCGATTTCGGTAAGCAGGTACTCTATTCTGTATTGAGCCTACAAGTGTTGATCAAAATAAGTTATTGTTAGTGCTTAAAAACAACAACAACAACAACAACAACACCCACAACAACATCGCATCGCCGTCAACTCTCTTCTGAGGCGAAGGAGCGAAGGAAGGAAGAAAATGGCTGGCAAAGAACACTGTCTGATCTACTTCCTCTCGTCAAAAAGAAAAAAGTGTCGTCATTTACAAACACATTTTGTATTTACTTTAAGCTCAGGCGACGTATTAAGCAGATGTATCTAATACATGTTACTGTAATAAAAAACACACTTCATCATGCAACATTATGGCACTGACGCCCCTTGACACGGTTTCATCACTGCATCACTGTCTCTAATGAACTCTATCAAAAGCGCGCCAAGTGCATTTGCGTTTTCTGTTTGTGTGTCAGTGACTGGATTCCTGGCTGTCTGGCTGAGGTTTCAATCTCTCTATGCATGTAGGTCAGTTTGCCTGCTTGGCTAAATTTCTGCATCCCTCCCAGCCTTTTTGTCTGTCTGTGACTTCTTCTAAGCGGGCAGAGTGCCTGAGAGGTGGAGTGCTTGTCTTTTAGTGTGAAAGGTCGGTCAGCAGCTGGAATCTTTTCAATACATGGCTTGGTGCTTTATTTTCTTGCATTGTTTTAAAGATGCTCTTTTGTCGGTGGCCTCACAGGGGTCCAAGCCTCCTCTCTGATTTGGCAATGACATTGCAGAAAAGGGAAGTTAAAAAATAATATAAACGTTTCTCTAATGGGATAGAGCATGCTCAGATATGACACAAGGACGTCGGACCAATCCATCATGCGTCTGGAAATGAGCTGGGAGAGGAAGTGGAGGAGGAAAAGGAGGAAGAGAAGAAGAAGAAATGAAAACAGGTCCGTATCAAGGTAGGTGTCGTTGCGACCTAGACACATCCTTACTGCATGACATTATCAATTATGCAAGTTTATGAGAGAAGGGGAAGGGAAGAGCATTTTTAATTTAAAAAATGCAAAACGAGTTGCATTGAGGGGTCAGTGAGATGTGTGGCTGGCTGTATGTCTTCCTTTCTTAAACCATTCTGAACCGGAAGTGACACTAACGCAGGTCTGAGCATCCTAGAAAAATCTATAAACCACTTTATGGTCACGCGATTTCGTAACGTTTGGACAAAATGCTGTGGTGCTGCCAAGCGACACAACTAAGATGCAGTCGCAAAGCTAGGCTTGGAACTGCACGTTCAGATGAAATGGCGCGCCTTGGTTCCTGAGCTTCGACAAACAGTTTTTTGATTCAAGCGTTTGAAGTGCTCTTGCAAATTATGAAGCCACTGTCATTCTATATGAGTATTTTATGTAAGGGCGTGAAGACCATCTGGTGAACTCAGAAACTGTGTTGCCCTGCACGTAGGTGGATTAAATTTAAAAAGGCAGAACTAGGAATGCATCCAAAAGGATACACTGAGGTGTATTTTAGTTGTCAGACTGGACCAGTGTATTTGAAGAAAAAATGCTAAACAATAACCAACCAATTAACTCCTTTATCTTATTGCAAATTTCCTGGTGGAAGGGTGCATGTCTCCGGCCTAGGTAAAAAATGGTCAACAAATCGTAAATTTCCAAACCCCGTGACCTGGACATTCAGTTCGGGTATTGCTTGTCTCACTCTGACCTGACCCTCTTACGTAACTGGCTGACCTATATTAACTGGGTCACTGACCTTGTTCAGAGTCCATATTTAAGTCACCAGGTGGGTGGTTTGACAGATGGACCCACTTTTTCTATCGCGATATCCTGATTCTGTCTTTGATTCTGGAAGTGGGCGGAATGTGCAACCAACCACATCTTAAACCTTGCCATTAATGCGACTGCCATTCCTATGTATCTCTTGGCACCTGGTTTGGTCTACGTTGTACTTTCAA
The DNA here is from genome assembly GCA_033807755.1 of Ellobium chinense. Classification (NCBI taxonomy): domain Eukaryota; kingdom Metazoa; phylum Mollusca; class Gastropoda; order Ellobiida; family Ellobiidae; genus Ellobium; species Ellobium chinense. Next base: position 637,240 of record JAWQUT010000050.1, on the reverse strand, counting down.
TAAAGAGTGGAACATACTGCATAACTGAGAATTAACTGACTTCAAGCTCTTTAGGTCAACTGATGTTTGCCTCACTCTGACCCCGTTATGCTAAAAACTGACCTTTCAACGTCGCAAGTTTGAAACTAGTCTGGAACTAGTCTGCTTCATCAACTCCGCAATAAACGTCGACTCCAACTAATTGCAATCCGCTTTAACAACCCAATACGTGTTTAGGATGGATCTCTTGCAAAAACCCCTCGAAAACAAACAGCGTCGCTCAGTCGCTCCCTCCGCTTAATGACTACATTTTTCCTTGGTCTCATGGAGTTGCTCTTAGTGTTAATGGAGCCAGTAATTCAGACACATTAGGCACAGCTGGTCCATCTTTCAAAGACATGCGTCTTTTTTGGTTTTTTATTCGAATTCTAAAACACAAAAAACCCAGCATATTTCACGCATTCCGTTGCTCAGAAATAGGACCATTTCTTGTAAAGTGGTTGGTTTTTTTTTCCCGGTCCTTCGCTAATAAGTAAAAATATACGAAAGAATGAAACCTAATGAACAGCATCCTTCCCTTTCCTTTAATCTTTCTTTCTCTTCCTTCCTTTCTCACCCACCTCACCCCCTCCCATCCCCTCCTCCGAGAGATTTCGGACCACAGCCTGCTTCCCAGTATTGCCAAGATATCGTTTTCCATCAGTTTGAAATCTCCCCTTTCTCCCTACCAACTCCAGGTCTTTTCGATTTCATAAATTTGGACATGCAACCCCCCCTCCCCCCTCTTTTATCGGTTGTTTCGCTTTTTAAAATGTGGAGTTATTCTACGACCTATCCCTTTTCCGCCATCTCTCTTTGACTGAGCCAGGCCCCCTGTGCAGTTTCACACTCCTGCAAGCAAGGTAAGAACACGAACAAGAATAGACCTGCAGACGAGACTCAACGACAGCGTTGCCACGTTGGCTTTGAATGCGCTAAATTTGGCTACTTTTCAAGTTCCTGGGCGTTTTTTGGTTTTGTTTTTTTTTTTAGGTCATGGTCTCTTAGCTATTTTCTGAATCTGATTTCTTTCATCATTTCCTGGTGAAAATGGCATGTATAGTTTCATTCCAAACTAGGGTCAAAGGGTCTTTGAATTGCATACTTCAAGATTGTGATGGGTCATTGTTGTCTTTTATGTCATTACTTGGTTTTAAACATTGGCTACTGTCTGGCTACATTTAGGGGCTCTGACAGCACTTTATTGGCGCTTTAAAAAATTTGGTTTGGCTCGTTTATAAAATCTGACCAAGCTTCTCCATGGCCTCTCCCGTTGTGAACCTCACCACTATGTAATAGCACGCACGGACCGGAAATCAGGAAAATCCTGTCACTTTACTTAGTCCACGTCGCGGGACAAATTAAATAAGTTTCACGCACCTGCGCGACAAGCGTAATTTTAAACCTCACGAAGTAGTCAGAAACCATGGGTGGCCAATCCAGTTTTAAGCATAGGAGAGGTTGCAGCTAGCACCGCAAGTGTTTGTTTAATTTTGAAATCTGAATGTTGCCTCTGGCCGTCCCGCCTCTCCCCACCTTTCAATAATCCGGTCCGCCGCCCATGTCTCGAATCCTAAACAGAAACGGATGACAGCTCTCCACAGTTTTTACAAATGACGGCATTTCCTCTGCGTTTTTACACCTGTGGTTTTTCATATTTATGGGAGTATCAGCAAAGCAGGACAGTCAACTTGTCCCGCCTAGGCCACTCGAAAAAATAATTTTATTTCATCCCCACAGCTGAGAACACAACAACTGTACAGGAAGTTGCAAAAACCCTCTATTAACATATTAGCCCTGATGTTTTATTTTAAAACACGTAATTCCCAACGTTTCACTGTGGATATACGGTCTTTTAATTACCAAAAAAAAAATAAATTGTTACGAGCTTCTGTGTCCTTGGCTNGGGGGCTTTCGAGCACAGCGTGCAATTTCAGGTAATTTTTATAATCATGTGCGTCAACCTTAAGAAATTATATTCATAACACCATCAATGATGTTATTCTTTGAATTTGTACTTTTCGTTCCCTTTCTAAGCCTTCTGTTTCTAAAAAAAGGCGTAATGATAATAATGTTGTGACAAGCACAGCAGACTCATCTTCCAATAGCGCAATCCGTTTTGTAATGATCTGCGTAACCGCAACATTTTTCAAATGAAAAAAGGTTACTGTGGTTTTACTGAGTCAGCCTGAAAGTCACCAAGGAAAGATACAGATGAAAGTCACAGCTTAAACTTACAGTTTGATAGTGGCCGGATAAGTTTACAGTATTAAAGTCATTGGATAAACTCATAGAATGAATGTCACCGGGTGAGCTTACAGTTATCTTAGACAAACTTACAAGAGTTACAGTCTGAAAGTTAACAGCCTACAGATCATAGGTACGCTTACCGTTATGTAAAAAAAAACTCACGGGAGAAAGAATAGAGTCTAAAAGTCATTGGAAAAGCTAACAGTCTAAAAGTCACTGGAAAAGCTAACAGTCTAAAAGTCATTGGAAAAGCTAACAGTCTAAAAGCCACTGGAAAAGCTAACAGTCTTAAAGTCATCGGATTAGCTTACAGCTTATATGCACGGAAATAGTGACGTCATTAGTGATCTTTCAACAAAATATTCTCCCCTCTTATTCCATTACTCTTCTGGCAAAAATGGAGCACGAAGCGACGTCACCAAATTGTCTTCGAGCTACTAGTCCTTTAACCCAAATAGCGGTCAACAAGTTCAACCTATTCCTTTTTCTCACGGCTGTCAACTATTGCAGCCAGTGTTTCCTATCTCAGCTATAGCAAATACTTAAACAAAATAAAGCAACCCCACTATCGTTTTCTCGTTCCTCCCACTCCAGGACAGAATAAAGAGGCAGTATCTGGCTCTCCGACAGCCATTCCCACATCTTCCGACATCTGTCGGTATGAATATTCCCTGCGAGTGATGGGGCGTAGAGATGATAAACACGAAATGAAAGATTGATAATAGAAATAACTTTCAACTACGTTAAACACTCGGATCGGCTACTCGCGACGGAACGAAGCGAACAAGGATCCGTTTCTTCTCACAAAGTTAACGGAGTCAGTGCTAGCTATTGAAGACACTAGGCCATGAGTGATCTATGTCTAAGTCTTTCTTTGAGACTCTGTAACTCTGTAACCACAGCGTGGGTTGGACTGCAGCCATATCATCAGAAATACCATGAAGAAATGACTGATATGATATACGCTCTTGAAGTAAGTTTTATCTATGCAAAGTAGGCCCTATATACATATTATGGAACTGGATAGCTCCTTTTTCTCTGCTTCTCAATTCGTGTGGGCCGTAGATGGACCAGATTTTTCAGAATCGGTTAGGTTCATTTTTAGTCCATCAAAAATCAACACTTTGTTTTTTTTAAATCCAGAAACATTTGTATCAGCCACCACAGTCAATCTTTGAAATGCTTCCAAGTGCACTTATAATCTTCGTGTCTCGCCCTTTGCTGTTTCTCTATTGCTTTGTTTACTGAAAGTCACACTTGTGTACAAAGTCAGATGCTCTGCAAATTCGGTCACCGGCCACAGAGTATTCGTAGAATGAGCAAGGCGTTGAGCGTTATAACACAAAAGGCATCCTCCCATTGTGAAAAACTGCTCAACATCATGTAGTTTTGTGTGATATCAAGGGTGTGCTCCCGTTCTTCAAAGAGAAAAAAAAATATATTCTTAATAGTCTGGTTTCGCCGCAATTCAAGGACAGTTTTAGATCATCTGTGCCTCTCAGTCTCCAATTTATTTTGACTGTGGTGGGCCTGCGAAACAAAATTAAACTGACAATGCAGAATCGGCACGGCGGGTCTCCACGGCGCCGTGGATTTTAATGCTCTGCGACTCCTATGGAGGGTGAGAGACAGATAAAGAAACAAATAAGCAGGACCGGCTAAAATCTCCCCATGGAAAGAGAAAAATAACACCGGATGGAATCTTTCATGTGATAAAAATTCCTGAGCGGTGGTTTCTAGTACCAGTTACTGATCTTTAGGATTATTCCTATATCGATATTTTCAAAAACCTGCTAGTCCGAGTACTCACGACACTAGCATCATCTGTAGACAATATCCTATTGCAAACAAGGATGTCCCAATGGGTCCAGGGGATGTTTGGTAATCGAAATACAGGTCCATTCAGTTTAATATTCTAGAGTTTTTAACTGACATTTTGGAGACCAGATATTTTCTTTGAGGCAGTCACGAGAGTCAGTTGGAAATTAATAATATATTTTTTAAAAAAATGAAATTAATCAAAGTGGCAGGATAAAAAATATCGGCCACTTCAGCTCTCGGGAGTGACCACTCGGGCTGAGTGCAAATATCGATTTGTATAAAGAACGAGTATCAATGTCGACTAAATGTTCGACCACACCTTCTATCCAGTGACTAACCATTTCCACTTCATTCTGTGTTCCCGAAAACGTTTGACAAACCACAACCACTTTAACTGCCAGTTCCGTAGTAGCAACACATGTAATGGAAATCTGTTCAAACAACCACTGCTTAACACTGTTCCTTTCTGAAAACACTCTTATTCAACTATCTCAACTACTTTGTTTCGTATAAAAAGCACTCTGGATAACACGAAACCTCTGATAAGACACTCTCCCTGTCTTGGTCGCAAGGATGGTTGTGTAATCAGAGTTCCACTGCCGTCTAAAATCGTTTTCCACAAGGGCGGTAAAACAAGCTATTTCCGGTGAATAAGGATATTCATATATGATCCATATCGATTCACATATGAGCTAAAAAAAACCTGAAGGTCTCAAAATGAGGAATTTAGTCTCTGCTTGCTAAACAAATGATTACATGCAATCGTATCTTATATCTAAACATTTGAGAGCTTGCGCATCAACGATGGTATTTCTTGCCATCGCAAGCATTATTTTAATGCATCGGTGCTGAACGCACCCTTGATAGTGTTCAACATGTAGAATTAATGTAATTCTTACACTGGTAAGAGACCCATCGTTAATGCGCAAGCTTTCAAATATTTTTGTGCAGATATGTTATTCGTCAATGTGAGAGAGACAAGAAATTCAGAATCACCGAGGAAGAGTGAGTGAAAAGGCTGAGAAAAAAGGAAGGAGATAGCCAAACGCAAGGCAGCATAATAAGAGTTTGCGCATTAACGATGGGATATCTTTTTCATAGTAAAAATTACACCATTGCGCTAGTGTAATTTTACGATAGCAAGAGATCCCATCGTTGATGCGCAAGCTCTCAGTTGTCGATATGACTTGTATTAAGTCAATAATGAAGCTACACAGCGCTTCTAAATTTGGCGTCATAGCCGGATGTTGGAGATTAAATATATAACATGTAAGTATATTTAGCAACATATATTTTAGGATCTACAGAGCATTTCCTGTCTGAGGAATTAGACAAAGGCAAATAGGTCGGTGCGTGAGAAAGCATTAATGGGCATGGTTGCCGTGGCAGTTGCTCTGTTGATGCTGCCTTCACTTTATGTTCCAAGCGAGTTTGTCATACGTGTAGCGTAAAAGGACGTATCTGACGTGACTTCATGAAAAGTATACGACCTTATACGAAAATATGGAGGGTTAATCAGATGACAATGATATTACAAAATGAACACTTCATTGAATAAGTAATAACTCTAAGAGTTTTTTTTTTTTTTAAATGAGATAAAATTTCAAATACTGTAACAGACAGGTCTGCCGTCTTAATACAAAAAGGCATATAATATGCAGTACAATTTTTAGTGAATGTGTGCCTTTTTGTCACAGGACGGCAGAGATGTAGTCTATAATACGTCTTTCACAGTTCATTGATTTAGGTGCTATGCTTTTGTCACAGCCAATAACTTGAGTGTCAAACTAAGACGTGCGGGCACTGTGTTCGAATCTTATGCTCGTGTGTGTGTGTGTGTGTGTGTGTGTGTGTGCGTGCGTGTGTGTGTGTGTGTGTGTGTGTGTGTCTGTGTGTGTGTATGTGTGCGTGCGTGCGTGTGTGTGTGTGTGCGCGCGTGCGTGCAAATAAATGGTAAAGATGACAACAACAAAAGCAAAACTGCGTAATGCTTGCCATTGTTCCCAGGATTTATATGTTGCGCCTCACTTATTTATGACACACATTTTTCGACGCCTCAAGCTACCACGCCCATGTAACATCCGGTTTCGCTTAACGGAAGCGCTTTCTTCCCAACAGAACAACTCCGAATGCAGCTCGAATATGCCGCCGGCCAGATTTTAGAAGGTCAGTGGTTTCGCGAAGTCTCCGATCACGAAAGTAAATGTTGGTCGATTCCGATGATCCATTCCAATGGAATCGATAAAGCCCATAAGCAAAACAAACAGGAACTGGAGATTATTTCTCACTACTGACGGTATATCTAGTCACAGCATGGGAGTATGATAATGTGAACCACTATGTTTGCAGCAAAGTTACCTATAATCAGGGGCGTAGATCATAGGGGCAAAGGGTGTGCCCTCCTCCCCCAGTCTTTTTAAAAAAAAGGATTTCGAAGTATGATAGAAACCGTAAGTAATGTCTCTCTGCCACTCTTTCTCCCTCCTTCCCCAACATTCCGCCCCGGTCAAAGATCGATTCAATTCCTCACCCCCAGTTTCGGAGACCATTGCACACCTATGTCCATGCGGATAGACTTTGTCCGGGAAAACAAGTCAATGTCCCACATCCCGTCCCGATCAAAGATAGATTTAATTCCTTAGCCCCTAGTTTGGGAAACCAGTGCATACCTCCTGTGTCCATTGATAGATAAGGGATAAGCCTGCGGAAAATCCTATATCCGGGAAGACAAGTCCATGCCTTATTGACAATAAAATGACTAACGTTTACAGCTGAAGGTCAGTCCTTGTATTCTAAAAGTAAGCACTGCGTAGAACTCGTTGCACTGAAGATTCTACAACACTCTTTCATTTACTATGAAGCTCTATCCTGACGTCTTGCTGGGTAGACACTGATCATGCGTCGTCTAGTTAAGCTGGACACCTGCCTAGCGCGGTCGATTGTACCAGTAGTCTTGTCATTATTGGCCTGAATTATGGTAGTGTTGACTTGTGATCAGCAAGGTCTGATCCTCTCCGTCTCAGCCGCGGTCGTGCTAAACCATCAGGTATTTTCTGCATTTCTCCCCTCTTGGGAAACACACTAATATTAATAATAATAATAATAACAATAATAGTGAGGTCTATGCCCAAATAATTCCACTTCATACGACATAATGATCCCGGCAGCCCAAGTCATTCATTAACTTTCTCAGCTCCCTGGCGGGCATACTATGGCGCTGCCATTTTTCACAGGCGCTGATCTCTGGCATTCTACAAATTCCTCATAGTTACAGTAGGGCGTATTGAAGAATATTTGAACAAAGTGCTTTTGCATGGTGTTCACAGCAGAAACATGGCTGTAGTCCGGAAACGAATCTACGAGATCTCGATTTTGAATCAAACACAGTAACCATTGGGCCAAGCTGCTCAACATAGATATGCCCGAGGGAATTAAAAAGACGCATACTGTAAATAGCACCAAGAGACACAAATACACCAACACACACAGACACACACAAAGACACACACACACACACACACACACACACAAACACATACACTCACCACAAATATTTTTTTTCTTTTAAAAAGCCCCTTTTCCCCTCCCCATTTCCCACCACCCTGTACAATATTCACACTCAGAAACACACCTGGAATAAATTGAGGTTAGACTGTCGCCTGTCACCTTACACAACAAAACAACAATGATAAGGCATAAAAACCCCGGACCAATGCGGAATTGTAATAATGATTGGGGCCTTTTGTCAAACCACTGTCAAGTCTGAACCTGTGATCCTTCGAAGACAACTACAAGGGAGACAATTAATAGGGTTGCCAGATTTTTTGTCGAGCCTGAGCCAAATTGCATATTATATGATAAGGAGCCAATAAAGAGCCAAACCATATCTGGGAAAGAACCTACAGGGATCAGGATTTAACAAAGGACAAGAAATAATTACGAACTATCTATGTATTAGATATACGTGTATGCTATAATTATCATAAACCTTTATAAAAACATTATAACAACATAGTAATAAATTGTCGTTAAATAAAAACAGTGACTGTTCTTACTTTTGTGTTCATCGGGCAATTACGAAAGAAGCTCGATCACCTAAAATACCAATTCGAAAGAAGTGTAAGTACTTTATGTATAGAAATTGGTCAAGTTTAATCTAAATTCTGTTCGAGCTAAAAAAAAAAAAAGGCCGAAGAGCCAGTCAGTCATTTTAAGAGCCAAGGGATTTTTAAAAGAGTTAAAAATCTGGTATTTGGCTTCGAAAGAGCCAAGTCTGGCAACCCTGACAAACAGACTGACAGACAGATTTATCCGAGAATAAAATAAGCTCGGGACGCGATAATAAAGATAATATAAAGATATTAAAAAAAAAAAGTAACGTCTCGCTGCATGAAAATATTCAGGGGCGGATCCAAAAAAGAAACAANGGGGGGGGGGGGGGGGGAGGTCCCCAAATTACTGACTCCTCCATAAGTATGTGATAAACAATACGTAACTCTAGATTTCATAATAATACACCATCTCACCACCATCCTTTTCAAAAAGTTCTATATAGATGGCAAAGATTATGGAGTTGGAGAATGAACACCGTACTAGGGCTACCGACAAGTGAAAGGTGAAATCTGTATGTAGCATCTAGAGCATTATTCTCAAAAAAAAAAAAAAATTAGAGTGGAGGGGATGTCACGAACACCTCCTTTCTCCCCCC
>JAWQUT010000050.1:606342-616903 GCA_033807755.1 Ellobium chinense | reverse complement strand
GGAGGCGGAGAATTCGTAGCCGTGGAGACAGGAGGAGTGGGTGGTGGGAGGCAGTCAAGGATCCTCCCTTGCTGGCAGGAATTTTGTGCAAGGTACCTAATCACCCTCTTCTCTACCCCTGTATTATTAAGTCTCTAAAATACTTGTCTCATGCACAGACTTGACTGTCCTTGTGGCTTGCCGAAGAGTTGTCAATAGTGATAGTCAGACTGTTTTGTGTGTGTGTGTGTGTGTGTGTGTGTGTGTGTGTGTGTGTGTGTGTGTGTGTGTGTGTGTGTGTGTGTTTTGAGAGGGGGAGGAGGCAGAGGGAGGAGGGCAGGAGTGTAAATTCTTCCACCACCACCACCACCACCACCTGGTGATAGTACGGGTATCGGGTAAGCAAGGGGCCCATACATAGATTTCATCAGTACTTTACACGTCTTGCTCTTTGTTACATTAGAATAACCGATCTACAGTCCACATTTCACGTTTTGGTGAAGCGACCAGAACCCCTACTGAACTAAAGCGGTTTAGTGGCCCAGTTCATGAAATGGACAGCTTCACAACTTCGCAGCAGCCTGACATACTTATATCAATAGTATAGTATATATAGTATAGTATATAATAATAGTATAGTATATATCATATGGTAAGACGACTGGGATTCGAGTTACCATGGGCCCTACTGTCAACTGTTCCCGTCATTTGCATTTATATGTTTGCCCATAAACCGAACACTGTGGTCTGGGTTTCGGAAAATTAAACTTGTTAAATTTCTTAAACGTGTTGCAGCTTTATCGACTTAATCGTAACTCAATAGGAGTAGTACAGGCAACGTTGCGTTTAAAGGAGTTGCAGGTCAGCATACTATGGCTTACATATATAAATATACAAACAGAAGTTTGTTATGTGAAAATTGTAGCGATTAAACGAACGCTTCGATTATCCGGATTGCGACAAAGCGGAACCGTGTGTATTACTCTTATTATTTTATATCTGAATAATATGTAGATCACTTCTTTCGAACGAAGACTCTACGGACTCGATTGTTTGTGTGGCCGCTGTAGAAGGGAATTCAACTGTGCGGTCCTTGTCACTGAGGTGTACTAGAAAAGCACTGAAAAATCATTAACACTTCGGGATTAGACAGTGCTGACGTCGAGAGTCCATCCACATTACCAAACGTATTAGCGAGCTTTTAGTTTCAGCTTCGGATCTCTTACTACGGACTGCTGTAGCAGAGATAGGCATGCGCATGACATTACCCTTGTGTTACGAGCATACTACACGTTACGATTTTAACATCGATCCAAATTTCATGTCTAGTTCGTATTGTGAAATATTATTGTAATACCAGGAAAATTCCATCTCTCTCTCTCTCTCTCTCTCTCTCTCTCTCTCTCTCTCTCTATCTATCTATATATATATATAGACAGACAGACAGACAGACAGACAGACAGACAGACAGACAGACAGACAGACAAGCCATGATAATCAATGGCTTAAAAGAAGGACTAAGTACCAAAACAAAAAAAAACCAAAAAACTATTACACGATAGACGTAACACTATCAGCGTAATGTTTTATCTCGTCAACATACTTCATAATCTGTTTAGATTATCACAACCACCAAATTCCACTTGTTGTAGTATAAGGAGGGTCAGAAAAACCAAAATGCGGTTGCGAAATACACTGAACTCTTCTCCACTGAACACCGACCATATCTACACTATCGCTGTTGTATCCCAAGTGTATGACCTATTTATTGCCTCTACATCTTTGATTACGAAACGGCTTTAATGCTAATTGGAAACGGTGAAAAAGATCTCATCTGCAACGTTATCGTATCATGTTTTGTTAGTTGTATATATATATATACTATTAAGCATGTCTTTATACAGCGAAATTAATTTACTAATTTGACGTGTTTTGTTCGCACTGTTTGTTTCAACTGTTTATTGCTGCTCACTTTCATTCATTTTTTGATGCATTTTAGATAAGTATGTATCACACACAACTGCCAGTGAGGACTAGAAATGTTATGTTTAAATATTGTACAATTTTTTCCTTACCATTATTGTGCGTGTATTTCATGGACTATCTCATTAATGTCATGTTGTTGTTGTTGCTGCTGCTGTTGCTGTTGTTGCCGTTGTTGTTGCTGCTGAAGACGATGATGAGGAAGAGGAGAAGGAAGTTGTTGTGAGACGCGGTATAATGTCAAGAGCCCTTCTATCCCAGGAAAGAAGTTCAAACAAAGAGCTAACATGTGAAAATATCGATAGAACTGAGAAAAATTAGGCCCGCTAGGTAGATATTTGTACTGCACGTTAGCTGGATGGCAAGTCGATAGGCTGTAATAATTTTCTCAAAGCATGTTATTGTTGTTGTTACTATTAATGTTGTTGTTGTTGTTGTTCTTGTTGTTGTTAATAAGACCATAAATGGTAGTTCGCCTGAATACATATCGGACCTGGTAGCTGAGCACAAGCCCACTAGATCATTACGATCTGAAAATGCTTCTATTCTCCATGTACCAAAAGCAAACATGAAAAAATTTGGAGAGAGAGCTTTTACGTCCTCAGGACCATTTGTTTGGAATAAAGTGCATAAAAATATTCGTAGAAAATATAATCCTCAAAACACATTTGTTCAAACAATATCTTGATTGACCATGACAGTCTGCGAAACCAAATGTTTTTTTTTTTTTAACATCTATATTGCAATACATGTGTAAAGAGTGTAGTATGCTTGGGTGTGTGAGCTGAATATTATATAATCTTATTTACTTCTCTGTGTAAAGCGCTCAGAGCCTGTATGTACAGGGATGGGCGCTATATGTATGTATGTATGTATGTATGTATGTATGTATGTATGTATGTATGTATGTATGTATTATTAGTTATTATTATTAATATTGTTATAAATGTCAGGCAAATTAGGAGGATGGACAAAAAGTATTTATTGTTGTGGGGAATCTATCATAATCTTCTTGCCTGTGTCACACAAAGATTCCATTCTTTTGGCTAATTTCAAGCCAAACAAAAAAAAAAACAAAACAAAAACTGAAGACAGACACTAAGTTTATTTCTATCGCATATTGCCTTACATGTACTTCCAACTGCGCTTGCTGGCTTCGATGTTGATGTGTGGACTTTCCGCATGTGTGTAAAACACATTTAAGGCTTATGCATGTGTATGCTACATGTGTTTAAAAAAACACGAGAGGATCTAAATGTTGTATTGGCTCCCGGCTCTCTGAGATAGACATGGGTACAGCATAATTTTATGCAGATTATTCTTGGTATTACTAGTATTATCCTGTCAGTATTAGGAAGTGTTATAGATCACATATTTGTGGCAGCCTTGCCTTATCATGCACTGACTGTTTTATATCTCTTTCTGTCTTATTTGTCACGCACAATGTTGTTATCTGAACGGGTTGTTTTTTGTTGTTGTTTTTTTTTTGCTTTGCAGTAGTGTACAGTGTCATTATGCCAGTGTCGACCGAGAAATCATGAATATAAAAATTATTTACTGATATGACCGGGATGGATTAGGCGTCATTTTACAGCGAACGACATATAATTTAGCATAACACCAACTAAGTAGACGAAAGTAAGATCTGTCCCTAAAGCACTAGTCTAATAATGACAAGCAGAAGACAGTAACAAGAACAAAACAGCAACAACAACATTGACGACAATAATACTATCTATACTTGTCACATTTGGTCAACAAGGAAAAATATAATATGCTATTGGAGTATCACCATTGAAATTGAAGTGATGATCACGAAATAATTAGAATACATTTTTTTTTTTACAAAGAATCCTGAAATCTTATTACCGCCTGTTTATATGCCTACTTCACTGTGAATTATGGAAGACTTGTAGTAAAGTTTTCCCATATCGCGTCGCAGGGTTAGGAGGCAAGATATGATCGCCCTTTTTTCTTTAGCTTTAGAATGAAACAAACACTATCTTTGCTATATCAGGACAAGTCAATAGTGTATTTTCACACTGACAAAGCTATCTTGATAACAGACACGTACAATAGGTGTTTTAATCTTTTTATATGTCATGTCAATGATCTAAGTCTCCCACCCCTGTTAAGGATAGAGTGTGTAATGTGTTTATTAAGTACTACAAGAATGGGAAAGGCACCAAAGCTCAAATATCCAAACCTGGTCTATATTTCAAAGTTCTGGCTGCCGTATTCAGAGCAAGCACGTAACTACAAGCACTAGACTGTTACAGTGAATCAATCAAAACTTACACTTCTAGCCAATCCAAATTTGGCATCAAAATCCACTGTCGAAGTTATGCTAAGTTTGCTCTGCTGCTTTAAGAACATCAGAAAATAACCACACAAATTAAATCATTCCTTGGCCCGTAGAGAAATTAATATGGTACGGAACTTCTCCAACTTGACAGTAGCAGACAAATAAGTAAACAAAATAAATAAATAAGTAAACATAGATCTACTCACGTAGAACTTTAGGTCCCAGGTTATTTTTGAGTGTGCACTTGAGATGAGTTTTCGTGACTGTGACGTCACACTGGCGTCCACGTTTCGTAAAAGAGCCCTTCATGACGGAGTCCGTATGATATCACTGTCGTATTGTTAGTCCTTTCTCAGCCGTGTCGGTCTCTCTCCTTATTTGCACACTTCGCTGTTATGAATCCTACGTATGCACAGGAGAAAAATATATACATACATGTAGTCTATGTAACTGCCTGACGTTTGTTTGAAATTATCACACACGGCTCTCACTTATTGTTGACACACGGTTGCTCCTGTCTTGGTCCTCACAACTATCAATGACTGTCACTTGCTTTTTGTACGTTTTTTTTTTTATCTAATTGCGTGGAGACTTATCACGCCCCACGCCCGCTCCGCGAAACGCCTCGTGTGTTGAAGTAAAAGATTCCAGACGAAGCACGTTAAGCTTTTTGGTAGTTTAGCGGGGGGCCATGCGGTTCCAGTTCGCTAAGCATAAGAACGCCACAGAACGTGTATTGTTCAAAGACTAGCCTCGGCTATCACCGTGTTGACAGGTAGCGCAGGGCGAAACAAGTTAGGGCTGACGGCTTCCCGTATCACAGTCTGAAAAACTTTATAAAGATTACGTCCAACTCATCTTTAAAGGCTCGAAATTCCTGAGAAGAGTACCAGCTTGTGGAAGCCTCGAGTGTAAGACGGGAAGTGCGGTATGATCAAATTTACTGCTACCCAACTTGAAAATGAAAGGCATGTTTTAGTCGACCGAAGTATTCGCTCTATTTAAACATAACACTGCTACTCGCGATCGGCGACTCGTGTTTACAGGCAACCCCGGTTCCGCTAAATTTTCATTGGACGCCGTGTGGAACGCCGTGACCCACTAAGCGTCCCGCCAGCCAATGAGAAGGCGGGATATAAGCACCGCCGGTGACATCACGCAAGGTGAAAATAGCGCGCGGTAACTGTGATTGGTTAGGATCTGGAAGAATGCAGGGAATGTGTTTCATTTTTTTTTCCCGTATCGTATTTCGTCATTTCGGACATGAATGAACAGTAGAGAAGGACAGTGATAAGAGAGAGAGAGAGAGGGGAAACGGAACAAAAAATGCCGCAAATACAACTACTGCCCATCCCTTTTGGTTACACTAGTATGAACGTTCACTTTTACGTTGAGCATACTAGAGAGCACGACGGCGATGCCTAAGGCCCCCATAAGTATTTAAAACTTTCACTCCCCATTCCTCCGCCGATGCACAGGGCATGGAGCCCGTTATAGCTCTGGGCCCGAGGGCACAGCTACTTCCGTCACCCCCATAATCCACTCCCGTCCCTTGCAAACGTCATACGGACACCTAGGGATGAGTGTGATGGTCAAGAGATGATAGTCAAAATGGTGAACTTATTAATAGCACTATACGGGGGCGTATTATAAGCGACGCATATTTGGCTGCGCGCGCTCTCTCTCTCACTCACTCACTCACTCACTCACTCACTCACTCACTCACTCACTCATTCACTCACTCACACTAATCCTAACACTTGTCCCTATCCTTCGGTCTCTCTCAGTCTTAAAACTATCAAGGCAAGTGCTTGCCCCGAAACAACCATCCGGTGGCCTCTGGTGGACAAGGTAGACCAGACCTAAGCCAATCTGTCACGAGTTCTATCAGCTGTGGGTCTCATGTCGAACGTTATCATAAGCCCTTCTGTCGCCCACGGTAAGGTGTCATCTCCTAGATAAGCTTTTCTGTCGAGATTTACTTGCTGAATTAAGGCTTTCCCGCGGGTGTAAGGTTGTGAAACTTGACATGACTTGGCACACACACACACACACACAAAGGATCCACATACCAGTACACATACAGGAATAGATTTATGCACGAAAGTGCGCCAGACGATAGGGAGGCCCCATCCCATTTCTCTCACTGTGTATAAATATAGAGATAACGACTGGTGGGTTATAACTAGTAACTTCTCTCTTTTGCCACACCCGACAAAGACTTTCAGTAACGGCTAGTTTATGTGCATCACTAAGCCCCTTGTCTTTATTTCCTTCGGATCTGCTCATTATCCATATAGAGAGACACACAGACACTGTGGTACTGTTTTATCTTAAAGGTACAGGGGTGGATATTTGTTTCAGTCTAAAAAAATATACATTTTTTTTATAGACTTTAAACTGCATACAATTTCCTTCCGCCTGACCCTTTGTGAGAGAATACCACAAGAATTTTCACCCTCTGTATGCCGCCATTATGCGTGTTGCGTGACGTCATGAAGCGAGGAAAACTAGCAGACGACTGGTGCAGACGCAAGCACTAATTGTCTAAACTCGTCTATTAGCCTATCTCGCTTTTTGACGTCACGCAGCACGAGTAATGGCGGCGCGCCCAGGAAGAAAATTCCCGACATTCTTATGGTGTTTCCTCCGAAACTGTCAGGCGAAAGGAAAAATACACACGGTTTAAATTTTATGAAAATATATTGTGGACTTCTCCGGCTGTGAAGTAAATAACTACTCCTGCCCCTTTAAGCAACTTTATAATGGTAATTTGCTGTATGATTCGGTGAGGACCTGCCAATCCCATCTACCTCCCTACGTATTATCCTAACAACTGCGGATGCTTCGAACGGTTAAGTTATGATTTCGATCGGACTATCCCAAATAAAACTACCATGTGTATAATTATATATAGAAGTGTTCACTATTACTACAATGTTAAAAAAAAACCCAGGATAAAAGAGCGAATGTAGGCACTGCAGAGTGATCGACTTTGGAAACGGAATTTCCAAGGCAGTAGATCATCACAGTCGTTAAGGCGGTAAGCTTGGATTAAGTAAGTCTTTGTTATATAAAACTACTCTTCATGGCAATTTCCGTTTAATTGCAAACAGTGGTCAGACAACTAATTACTCTGGACAGTCTATTAACTACTTAACTGCTTAATGGTAGCACCATATTCTGCGTAGCACACTCCTTTTCAGCAGTCCCCGCTCCTCTGCTTAGATAAAGCATATTGGATAACACGAAACTTCTGGTAACACACCCTCTAAAGTTTGATCCTAAGCCTGGTTATCAGAGTTCGACTGTATTGTACAGGATTCCCCTTACAATGTAAGAGTAACTGGATAAGCGCAATCAAGTGCTCCCATGATGCCTTGCGATTGTGATTAAGCAGAGTTGGCTGTATGTGGAACAACACGTGCCAAAGAATTAGACCAGACTGCACGCGGAGATAAGCAAGAGATTTGAACATTAGCACTGTCATAAGCAGAGTGAAGCGGTCAGTCGCTGTTCCATTATGGTTATAATGGTCCCAGCATTACATGGTCCTATTATGTAAAGGAAGTCATAACATTAAAACCGAACCTCTCTAAGGCGCCCACCGTTCGGTTCGTTCCCCATCAATGAGGGCTTTTTTATGAGCAGTTGGGAAATGTATTAGGATGATGGGTGAAAATCAGGCTCACACATGGAAGCTGAGGAGCGAATCAGGCAGGTTTAAGGTTTAAATAACTGTGAAGTCAATAACAATAACAATAACAATAACAATAACAATAACAATACAAATATCAATATGTTTATTGAGCTCAGAAACTATCTGTTGTAAATGAGTAAAATAACAATATTTTTAACAAGCTATTCACATTCTGCCCTTTCTCTCTCTCTCTCTCTCTCTCTCTCTCTCTCTCTCTCTCTCTTTCTGTCTCTCTTTCTGTCTGTCTCTCTCTTTCTCTCTCTCAACTTCACACTCACATTAGTCAGTACCTTTGTGGTATGGTGGAAGCACGTCCAGACTTACAAGCTGAGAGACCCTGGGTTCGATCGCCGGTGGTGGACAGGAAATTTTCTAGTATTAGGTTTTATTTCAGCGCTACTTCTAAAAAAAATGATCTTTCACCGTAATATGATAAAATCCATATTGACACACTTCCCAAGATAATGTGTACAGCTAGGAAACTTATCAGAATGGGCTCAGATTCTTCCCCATAAATGACGATGCCGTTCCACCCCGTTTCACTTAGACAAGGTGATCTCCTTATATTATATAATAATATGCTGGTTGATATTTTGTGGGTCAAGATGTAAAAAAGACCTCTTTTCTCTAGTTTTCGAGACATCGCGTCTTTGTCTCAGACAGACGCATAGCGAAGGTACTTTCCTTTATTTAGTCAGTTAGCACTTATCATCTTTCAGCGTGGTGTTTTCTAATGGCAAAGTGTGTTTTCTAATGGCAAAGTGTGTTTCCTAATGGCAAAGTGTGTTTTCTAAATTCCTAATGCTCCACTGAGTTACGTTTACTATATTATTTACAAGCACGGTATCAGTTGTCGTATGCATAATCCTTACGTTAGTTAACGCATTGTGGTAACCACGGGAAACTCACAAAACAGCAGTGTTCACTGTAGTTAACGCAACACATTAATTAACGTACGGATTATGCTTACGACCACAGGTCTTACAGGCTGCGTTAACCGTACTCACTTTTATGCAACGTTAAGTCCAGTCATTAGAATTGTTATATCAAATCTATGAAAGTTTCCCCAGAACATGTCAATTTTCTTCTGAACCAAAACAAAACAAACCAACAATATCCTAACATAAAAGGTGGATCTAAATCTGTTTGCTCCACCGCGTTAATTTTTTTTTGTGTAATCCATTATCGCGTTGCATAGACTGTGTCAGCTCTCATTGTTATTATGCAAAATAGTTATTAGAATTGCTGTATTAATCAGAAAGTATTATTTCACTTACACCAGCTAAATTTAACAAGTGGGACCAGTTTTAAATTCCTAATTAATATCCTGTTGTTTTACACTCCATAGAAAACATTATTTTTTTTTTGTTCTGTTATAATCCTTTTGCAGCCCTTGTAACATTACGAAGGGGCATAAATCATCAACAAGGAATCTGTCCTGTCCTCAAAAACGTATGTTTTCAAGAAGATGTAAATAATGAATTCCTCATGTAAATAATGAATTCCTCTTCTTCCCCAACCCCCACCCTCGGTCCCATTCCCCTCTCNCTCTTTTTTAATCCCCCCTCCCCTCCAACACACACACACCCACCCCTCAAAGCGACAAAACTGTTGAGAATTCCCTATAGAGAAAGGAACTGAAACTGGGATACAAAAAAAGAGGAAAAGAAAGATATATACATCGGTTCTCATGCTTTCCACAACTAGTCCCCTATGCTGAACAATGAGCACCTGGGCGTATATCAAATAGGAGAGTGGAGCTGTAAACCTTAAAACAAATATAATTATTCGAAAGTGGAAGGGCGGGGGAGAGCACTGCAGCAGACCCCCAACGCTCCGATCGACAATCGACAATCGAACGCCGCTGTGACCCCTCAGAATCTTTACTTACGCCCGTGTAAACCTATACTACGACTATGCCTCTAGCTGTCAGCACGTGCCACACTTCCCTCTGAGCTTGTCCGGAACCTGCGTGTGAAACTGACAGCATGAGCCGCCAGACTAGTTCTAATTATTAAATAGCACATGCAAGGCACCCCGTGGTGAAACAGCCCCAGTGGCGAAAATGAATCCATTCTCAAGGGCAAAAACGTGATTTTATTAGGCAAAGGGCTGTTGAATTTGATTTGTTGTTGTTATTGTTGTTGTTGGTTTTAATTAGCGCGCCACACGCAGTCGTATTAAGCAGCTGGAACCAACTGCGTGTACACTAATTACTGTATATAAGTATGATAATATATGAAATATATGAAATATATACGGTCATCCTGTGAACACCAATCTCCCTGGCAAATGGTCGCAATATACGATGGTCAACACATGATTTGACTTTATTAATTTTATCGACCGAACATAGTCATTCTGTATGTTTGTTTGAGTTAGGTGTTAAATACCTTTTCAGCAAAGTCATAATATATCATAGACGTGGCGTCCCCCCCACCCCCACCCCTCATTTAAAGGTCTTCAGCTGAGTCAGGACTATATCATAGACGAGGTGTGAACCCATCCTCCACCATCTTCAAGATTCCTTTTAGGCGAAGTCATGACTATATCATACAAGAGGTGTGAACCCCCGTTTCCCCCCCCCCCCCCCC
>JAWQUT010000050.1:584334-597185 GCA_033807755.1 Ellobium chinense | reverse complement strand
GGAATCTTACCGAAATAAAAACCAACCGTGATCTCGTTCCCCGAAATCACGAACTGCTCAGAAAAGAAATCACTTGGGAAAAACCAGTAGCTTTTTTTCCTGGGAAAAAGTAAACTCATGTTGAACGAATGCTTCTTCGAAAAGATCATCAAAAAATCTTGAAAGGTGACAGCAAACGTTAGCGTAAGCATATGTCTGACCTCTTAGTTCATATAGAATCGTAAAAGCAAGCGCTAGTGAGATTTCTGAAGGCTTGACTATTAAAACATTATATAGACTTTATCATGCAGTTTGGTAGCATGGAAAACACAGGTTGAATGTTCATTCCATCCACACTGACTTGCAATTCTGGTGATATGAACACTGAACCATTCTAAAAGATGTGCAAGGTCAACAGATAATTTGACACTCACCAAAGTTACCTCTTTAACGCTAAAGAGTTGACTGTTTCCTGTTCAAATTTTTCCTATGAGAAATGGCAACTGACTCTGTGCCGGTTGAGTTCTTTTTTAAGGGACTCCCCTCTTATAAAGACCACCTGATTTTCATGGACAAATCGTGCGATGCCTTTGTAGGTCACTTCAGAGGAGAAATGTGATTTCAGTGACGGCGATTTGTATTTTGAATCTCGCATAACCAATCAGAATGTACCATTAGCTAAACATTAATCATATGACTCTCTATCTTAACATTTCAAGGCTCACTGCTACGGCTAGTGGATAGTATCAAGGGCGTCCTTCATGAGCAGGTTTGCAAGTTTGGATTTAGCAAGAAAATTCACCGAAAAAAAGCCGCAAGGCTGGAGCTATGGCTCTTGTAGATATGAGTAATGCCTTGGTACTGTGATTTTCAAGATCTCATTTCATGACAGGGGATGGGGGTTCGGTTCACTATCAGTCGAAACTCAGGAATCAGTTATCACACACTAAATCCATGATTAATAGAAATATATAGAATGTCTTGCTCATTTCCTAACATTAGGCATATGTCGCCAGACTAGGAAGTGAAATGTCTGGCTCTGAAGGTGATAAGCGCTGTCCCATTCTGAATTGTTGTCTGTGCTGTCCCATTTTGAATTGTTGTCTGTGCTGTCCCATTTTGAATTGTTGTCTGTGCTGTCCCATTTTGAATTGTTGTCTGTGCTGCCCATTTTGAATTGTTGTCTGTGCTGTCCCATTTTGAATTGTTGTCTGTGCTGTCCCATTTTGAATTGTTGTCTGTTTCAGAGATCAAGAGTGAAATCAAGATAAGACGCTCTATCTTAACATTTTCAAGGCTCATTGCTACGGTCAGTGGACAGTAGCATAAACGTCCTTCTTGACCAGGTTTGCAAGTCTGGACTTCGCAATGAAACTCACCAAAAAAGCCGCAAGGCTGGAGCTATGGCTCTTGTAGAGATGAGTAATGCCTTGGTACTGTGATTTTCAAGATGTTTCATGACAGGGCATGGGGACTCACAATAAGCTGAAACTCAGGAATCAATTATCACACTAAATCCATGATTAATAGAAATATATAGAATGTTTTGCCCAGTTACTAATATTTATGCCTATGTCGCTACACTAGGAAGTGAAATATCAAGCTCTGAGAGTGATAAGAGTTTGTTGCAAAAATCAATATTAAATCATTTCTATATACAAAACTATTGATTTTTATGGGTGAATGGTAACTAACTATAGATAAAATTGAGCTTTGGTGGAGTATGGAGTAGATCATATTTGTTGTGAAAAACTCTTGTTCAACTACGATTCGAAACTTTTCCATTGCACATGGGTGACTCAATGATACCTCCAGCAAACTATAATTATCTCATACCAGAACAATGGCGGATCAAAACTTTCTTCACTGAATGGAATTACGTACAGTAAGCTTTCATATCATACCAATAGCTTGATTGTATCATAAAGCGAAGTAAGTCTCACTCTGCAAGCTGTGAGTTAAATAGGTTTGTGCTGTTAGACCACAGGGACCACAGATCTGGTCTCTTTGTGTTGTAGTGGTGGAAGCAGGGTCAAACCAAACATAGAGATATGTAATACACTTGCAATAGTTTGATCCTATCCGAGCACGCAGAGTCTTTGTATGAAGGGGTTCACCCCCTATGCATTAGAAAACCGTAGCTGAAGAACTATGATTTTCCACTGCATGGGAGTGAGCCCCATGTACTTTAAACAAATAGACCAGAATAATGCTGGTTCAAAACTTTCTTCATGTAATGAACGTACACATCTTCAGCTTTCAGATCATAGCGATAGCTTAATATTGTCTTAATGCGACGTAAGCCACATTCTGAAAGACTGTGAGACAAATAGTTATGTAGCATAGATACATTAGTATTACTTCTTCGGTTTGTGGTGATAGACCACAGGCGCCAAAGGTGCTGTCTCTTTGTGCTGTAGTGTTGGAAACAGGGTCAAACCAAACACATCAATATGTAATCAACATTTGAAAGCTTGGCCCTATCCAAGCAGTCACGCTGAGTCTTTGTGTAAAGGGCCTACAGAGCAGATCTATGTCACCAACGGGGCGTCGGTCTAAATGCTATAAATACCACCCCAAAGCAATAACAGCAATAAATCTTTTGTGAACAGAACGCGTAATTACACTATAATATTTCAAGAAGAAAAACGGGACCACCTGATTTATGTCACAGCATTGATGTGTCACAGGTATGGGCTGTCAATAACTGTGTCTACAACACAACAGCCATACATTCTGGAAGGTGTTTACATACAGTTATCGTTTTATAATTATGAATTATCTGTCTCGTGTTTGTGATTTCAATTTTTGCGTAGGTGTGTCGGGGGTATGCAAGTGGAAAAGCAAATATATGTCGGGGGAGAGGGGAGGGAAGGCATTCATGTCCTTTCACCCCTTCGCTACGTATGGTGTATGTACAATTGTACATCCTTACCCTTTGTTACTAACAGCTCACAGACCTACTGGTACGTCGCGTGGGCAGCCCTTTCGTGTGGTATCAGGCTTTTCGTGATCTATACTATGGCGAGGTGGGTAATGAATCATGAATTCCACTACCCGTTTACTTGCCCGTATCTAACAGACAAACAGATACTCTGTTTACAACCATACTACAATAACCGTCCAAATTTCCTAAAGGCCAAAGAACTCTTTGAAAATACAAATTATACAGAAATTAAAAAATCAGCACTATTTTTATCTTATGAAATAAACCTGTTTGCGTCAAAATTGTGAGGATGCGATGTTCTCTTTTTTTTTTCATTATAATAAAAAAAATATATATTGACCATATTTTGCACATTCTCTGTTTCAAGGGACTTCTAATAAAAAAACCATTGTCATTGTTAATGTCATATGCCTCATCCCCTGTTTAAAGAACTACTCCTACGTACACGCTTACGGAGCTCATGGTAATTTGGTTCTTGAAAAAATATGACCCAGTGAAGGGGTTAAACGACGAGTTACGCTCAATTCCGATGGATATACAATCCCATCACGCGAACTCAATTTCTAAAGTTTGTAAGACTCACAGTCAGTTTGAATGAAAAGACTGTAATACATATAAGCTATATTTCATATCCTTGAAGCAGACTGTCTATCGCAGAAATTAGCAATTTGCAAACTGGGCTATTTTTGCACTTGCTACAATCCAATACATCCATCACAAAGTTATTGGTTAAAAAAAAAACCAACAGCATCACAACTTGAGAATGCCATTATTTTCTTGCCTTGTCTAATACAGTTTTTCACTTTCATGAAACGTTCTCTCAAAATAATGAGATTGGCGAACTACTTATGACGGTCATGGTTTATGCCCTAAACATGTTATGAACTCAATTTCTAAACTGCATAGAACTTCAAAAAAAAACAACAACCATTAACGTCGTTTCCGTATCGTCACATACTGCAAATACGCATGGCACTGTTTACTTAATGGATGGACACACCGCAGTGCATGCATACTGATGGACTGTGGCTGCTATTAATAGAAATGAAGTGTGTCCGTCAGTTTCCAATCGTGTAACGTGTTACGACTGAAATCTGAGGATTGACGCGAACAATGGAAATAGGGTTCGTCACTGATCACATTAACTAGGTGTTGAAAGGAGTTTGTTGATGTATGTGTTTTTTCCCAAGCAAAAATGAGGTCCAGTCAATCAGTAAGTGTAGTTAAAGGTGAGCTTTTAAATTGCACTCAGTGTATTTGAAAGTCATGGGGTTAATCAACGTGATACCGTACAACACTGAACTTTCAGTACTCGTCACACCAAAGAAAAATATGAAAAACAACTTGTCTTCGTCTAGGCTTGTGCAATTTTCTTCTGAGTGGTTTTGTAATCACAATCACGATATACTAGTAAGAAAAGGATTTAGACCTAGCATCGTTTCCTAAACATTTGGTATTGAAGCCAGAATGTCAACACTTGGATTCATTCTGGCACAAGCCTGTCTTTGACATATCCGCCATCATCGAGATGACAACGATGTCTACGCATATGACCAAATTCAATTTCAGCATGAGCCATGTTTTGGCTGACATCTTCTGGCTAGAGCATGTGCGACGCATACAGGATGGTCATTTCCCAAAAGACATCAATAAAGACCAACTGACTATGGCCATCAGAAAGTGACTCCGTGAAAGTCTGCAAGCAGGACATGAAGGTATGCAACAGCAGTCCTGGAACACACGAGACAATCGCTGAAGAACGTGACACTTGGGACAGACAATGCGTCGGTGTAGAGGAGCCATAGTGGCAGTAAGGAAAAAGTCCAACATGTAGAAAAAATGTGGTATGCCGTAAACTCCCTCTTATCACTACGTTTGCGCTGACTGTGACTGAAGCACTGGCTGCCATTCCTGAGAAGGACGTTTAGCCTCAGAGGTACCTGTAAGTAATTCTGGGAACTGATAAGAAGGGCGCACCAGCATTGCCCAGCTGGACAGAGCTCTGCCAAGAAGAAGATGGCTGACTGCGATTCCTCATTGATCCCATCGGCGGTCTCTTAGTCAGGATTCGATTGTGAATCTGTTACATGTGTGTATCTTGGTATTATTGCCTGTGTCAATGAAAATACAGTTTTTAGATGTTATTCAAAGTGTCACTGAAACTGTTGTATTCCTCCTCTCTTCTTGTTTCCATTGTCTCTGGGGAAGATACTTATTATTTATTAGTTTTTTCATGATGCTACTTTTTCGCTCATGTCCTATATCATGAGTGGGCCGTCGACCTCTTCGCAAAACAACACTAAATAATCTATAACATTATTGAGAATTTGCGCACTAACGATATGATTTCTTACCATCATACCAATTATATTAACTCTGCATGTCGAACACCACTGAGGGTGCATTCAGTACCGATGCACTAATGTAATTCTCACGATGGTAAGAGATCCTATCGTTAATGCGCAAGCTCTCAAACCGCTCCGGTCCATTCACTGGTGCAGAAATGAATACAGATTTCTCTTGACACTAAAAATCAAACATCATTTAGGGTATGCATTTTGAATCGAGAGTTGTTTTTACTGGCTTCACCCACCCAGGGGAAGTCTTGCATATGCGTGATGAATGAACAGATGAATAAACTGAGTCGATCTTTCTGCGTCTCTTTGTTCAATACTCCATCTTCCCTCAGCGGGGCCGTAATTACCTCCCAATCCACAACAGTTGCGAACAAACCTTTTCTTCATACTCCCCCTTCACCATACTCAAAACATCTTCGTTCTACATCGACGTCAACAGCCTTTTCTATAATCGATTAAACTTTGAATGGTTTGGAGGGGATGGCGTTTGTCTGGGGAGCAGGGAGCAATGGAAGGGAGATTTAGGGCACTGAAGATTAGCTCAAGATATATAATTACCGTAATTGATTAGAAATGTCTACCAAGGATGTTATATCTTTTCATCCTAGTTGTGTGCCGTTATGTTGGTCTGCTAGCAGAATTAAGCGAAAATTACAAACCATTATGAAAACTGGGTGGAAATGTTGGAATTGGTCTGGAACTGATGCTACATTATTTTTTTTTTCAGCTGGAAGGACTTGCGCGTGAGATATTTTCACAATTACATGCCTAGGGGGAATATACTTTCTACTGACTGCCCACTTACAATACCTCATTATGAAGCGCAAGAAATAGCTTTTATGGACACTCTACCCTCAAGCTCTTATGTTGATGAATGAAAACACTGTAAGAAGGATCGTGGGCCTGTAGGTACCTTAAGTTACCTATAATCTAGTTTTTAGCAGGTCACTGGGCTCCTATGATCGATAAAGAGAATGTCAGTCTAATTTAACATTTGCCACGTCAGACGAAGGCTGGAATGGATTAATCACGCCTGTTTGCTCACCGGAAACTATAGAAGGGTAAGGGACTTAACCACGTTCAAACCTTTTGATACACAGAGTTTAACACCATCCCCACTTATTTTCACAAGATTCGTCAAAGGTACGCGAAAAATTCAATAATTTCTTTTAGAGAATAGAGAGGCCTCCAAATTATTAATTTTGACAGGTGATTGTCTATTATTGATAAGTTATACATGTACAGTGACGTCGGGTCTCACTGTAGATATCTGAGTGAACATGGGGGGCGTGGGGAAGAAAAGACGATCGAAAACGTCACAAATCGGGATCGAGACTTCTTACATAAGCCACTTACTTCCCTTCATTCCATCCGACCTCCACAATTCCCCCCCCCCCCCCCCCCCCCCCCNCCCCCGCCCCCAAACCCTCTGTTATTATATAACAATCAAAACCAATCCGCCATTCTCCCATCTTCCAAGAACTGATTTAGACAGCTGGCGAATGAGAGTTGAGCTGAACAGTGCCATTCATTAAATCAGACCGCCCATTGAAGTGCCGTCTCCAGTTGTAGGCCTGTCGAAATAGCCAGCTCGTTCTTGGTTACTGAAATAATCGCACGCCTGTGTTTTGAAAAACCCAGTGTAGATTACTTGTATTTGGAACTGTGTGTGGCAAACAGTGTTATCTGGTCCGTTCAACAATTTATCCTTGTGAATAGAAGGAGGGCATCTGTTAAACAATCACAAGAAACTGTGGATATTTTCAAGTAGTAACATAACAATAACAGATAGTGAAGGTCAGCTTCACCCCTGCCGGAAAGAAGTTTGGTTTATATCGGATAACAAAAGCAAGGATTCCGAAGACACCCCCCCCCCCCCCNNTTTTTTTTCCATTAAAAAAATGCTGTTTCATTCACGTCGGTTCGCATATGAAACCCAGTTCGTATAAAAGCCTCAGTTTCACAAGCAGGGAACATTATATTATACAACAGGCAAAACCCGAACTCGACCACAGCGTGCTTGGTTCAAAGTCAGGGACAGGGTTAGCAAAGAGAAAGCACAATTAGGCGAGTCCCTATATCATTGTTGACTACATCTTTTCCCAAGGGTGCTTTTTCTTAGAAAATTCAATCCTGTTCCAGCCCCAGCCCTAAACCAAGCACAAGTTGGGAGACTCCCAGATTTGCCACACATATCTTTCACCTTTAACCCATCAGCTATCAAAGTCATGTGTACAAACAGCCAGCAAAATTTGACTTGACGTAGTGTCTGGCCGTTGTGAGAAGAAAATGGGCGAGCGTTCTAAAAATATGAACCTCAGGCTGACATTTGATAACTTTCCTGTCAACCTCACGTCAGACTCAGACAGGTATAGACGACAGCGTCTAATGAGACATGGCTCTCTGGGAGACACAAAAGTTAATTATTTGCAGACGGTAATCGTCATTCCAGGGGATTTCAAACTGGTCGTTGCAGAGGTAATTCTCTCTGATGGACAAGTGATATAAAGATCTGTGTTTTGGGTTTCAAGGTTTCTTTTGAGCGCATATACAGCAATACTATAAGGCTGTGTTTTTCTGGTCCCTGCAGTCTGACATTCTGGCGAGCCACACGCCTTCCTTAGCAAAGAAAGTATCTGTTTCTAGGCAAGCCAAGATGGCTGCGACGAACGCGGAAGAGACAGAAAATAATGCAATGACTTGCGAGTGGTGTTGCTATTCTTATCCTTGCCTCATTCATTAGCAAATATACTAACGCTGATTCTTGTCACATCCTCCACCGACACGAGACCGTTGATAAACGTTCGACTAACAAGTTTGGAACCTAGATGGTTGCTGCCATGATGCCAAGCGTTCTCTTCCTCTGATCCTAGTAGATGTGCACGCTTTCTCGCTGCGACTGGCGTGCACCAACCAAAAACGTAGCCCTGATATCCTTTGCTAAGGACGGGGTGCGGTTTGTCATTTTGTCAAATTGCAGGGACCACTTAGCCCAGGCGAGGATTTGAACCCCCGTCAGGCCAATGTCACTGTAAAAAATAATCAAGAAGAAACTTGCCGAGAGAAAGGCTAAACCCGGGACCTTTCGCATCTAGAGTGAAACATTCTATTCTCTACCACCGCAGTGGCATCAAATGCATTCAGAGCAGCCTGTAACAGTAGAGACCCTTCTTATTTAGTCAACTCCAACAAAGCTCACTTCCGGTTTAAACAAAATGTAAATGTAAACAGCAATGTGCCTGGGTCATAGATCTCGCCTCTGAAAGTAAAAGATACATCGGCCAATGAAAGCCAATGTAACAGATCAAATCAGCTAATCATATCCCCCTAATAGTGGAGAGGTAGAAAAAGCGGAAGTAGTGATTGTTAGTGTTGTGGCTTGCGATACCTGGAGTGATCGCGTGTGTATTATAACTGAGTGTTGTCAACGCAGTAATGTAGGACATTCTACCCATACACTGATATCATATTCACAGTCCTGGAAAGATAAGTCTGCAGCTCTTGCATGAGAAGATGGACGAAGGTTATATAGCTCATTTTGTAAAGAAATTAAACTGTTGCCCGATATTCAGACCCACACATTTTGTAACCTGCTATTAGCAGCAGGAGTGTTTCTAGTTCCCTAAAATACTGAATTGTACATGAATTCGAACAATAACCTTACAGATTTGTTATAGTCTACAACAGACTGAACCAATCCCACTAGAAAGCTGACCGCTCCCACTATAGTACACCAATCCCAGTGCATTTTGGACTTGTCCTTTGTGCCGCGAAGCCGGTTCTTTGAAAAAAAAAAAAGGAAGCAGATACATATTCACCAACTAGGCTAGATTCTATTTGGTGACCATGGAAAGGTTTAGAATTGTGACATCCAGACGCGGAGACAGACACTGCGGAAACTCACTTCCAATTGAGAAACTAGGTTTCCAGGGCAGACAGTCTAGACAGTAGACCTCGAGAGAACCTAAGCTTAGAATCTGTCATGATTTCAGAAACTGTGTCATGATTTCACAAACAATATGATTTCACAAACTGTGTCATTATTTCACAAACTGTGTCATGATTTCACAGACGTGATGATTTCACAAACTGTGTCATGATTTCACGGACTGTGTCATGACTTCACAAACTGTGTCATGATATCACAAACCTTGTCATGTTTTCACAAACTGTGTCATGATTTCACAAAACAAGAGCTACGAGGGTGGAGGGCGCGTTCAGAGCAACAGTTTGGGAGTTTGAATTTTGCGAGGTCTATAGGTCTGGAGCCTTTGTTATTGACACCTGGAGTTTCCTGAGCTTAGGGGAAGGATGCAAGACATGAAAGACAGTTGTCACTCTCCTGAGATATGAACAGGAAAACACGTTTGCCTGGTCGCGTTAGTATCCGGCCCTATACGCCAATATTTCAGTTTACCGTTTACAGTAAACCTGCGAAACTTTACATTAGTCTATGAGGTTAAACATTGGTTTACAGTAAATCCGTCGAAAATTTGGACTCAATCAAATATACATTTTGGCGTAATCTGTGGCTTTTTTTTTTGGAGAGAGGGGAACAGGAGGCTCAATTTGCTTATCTTTTTTGCGCAGTCTACATATGCCTGCCGGAAGGTCGTATGAAGAAAGGGCGATGAGGCAAAATTGTTTAGATAAGACGCTGACTGAATATGAGAGTATGCAGGATGTTCTGAATTAGAAAAAGAGCAATGCGCAGCACAGTAATACACTACAGCAGAAAGGTAGTCTATTCCCTTAAAAGTACAAGTGTGCTTACTAACGGCACGACAGGTCACGAACACTGACAACTTTGGTCATTTGCGTTCACTGAAGGTGATAATTGTTGTTCTAATAATACAACTACTGGCTTGACAAATTTACAATGAGGTGGTCCGACCGACAGACCGACAGACAGACAGACAGACAGACAGACAGACAGACAGACAGACAGACAAGCAGGCAGGAGGGCATGCAGACAGGCTGGCAGCAGGCCGACAGACAGACAAGTGGAAGCTAATATCGGAGGCGGAGTGGAGTTGGAATATCCAACCACTGGCCAGCGGATCAAAATATGGCTCACCAAGGAAGTAAATCATGGCCCATGAAGTCATCACTGACTACACTGGTCAAAGATCTGATTGAACTGGACGACTGTAAAGTACTCGCACTGTTCCTGGCTTATGAATGGGTACTGGTCAAGCACTCATTTCAACAAAATGCATCAAGCAAGAAGTCCCGAAGACCCAAAAGAATGATATAGGAGCTGACAAACAGTCTTGTGCAGTCTGCTCTTGTCTGGAAAGAACTCCATACCCAAGATTGGTGTGCCATGAATGTTGAGAGCATGCGCATTAACGATGGGATCCCATATCATCGCACATTAGTGCATCGGTGCTGAATGCACCCTTAGTAGCTTTCAACATGCAAAGTTGATGAAATTCTTACGATTATAGCAGATCCCATCGTTAATGAACAAATTCTTATGTACATAAGTGACACCTTGAAGCTTTGAAACTCTTAGTCTCGAAAATAAGAAGAATACTATGCAACGCTTCGTAAACAAGAACATTTCACAACCAGCCTTTTCCAGGTGATATGGACAATAGAACTATATGGGAGAGAACTATCAAATCCAAGTAATGTAGAAATAGAATTCTGTGGAAGAGAACTATCACATCCAAGTGATGTAGAAATACTATTCTGTGGAAGAGAACTAGCAAATCCAAGTGATGTAGAAATAGAATTCTGTGGAAGAGAACTAACAAATCAAAGTGATGTAGAAATACTGTTCTGTGGAAGAGAACTATCAAATCCAAGTGATGTAAAAATAGAATTCTGTAGAAGAGAACTATCAAATCCAAGTGATGTAGAAATAGAATTTTGTGGAAGAGAACTACGAAATCTGAGGAAAGCAGTCACTGTAATAAATGGTGTTATCTACATCACCCCTAGATAAGTTTCAGTCTTTAGTTTCTTCATTGATAGGCTTTTTAAGCCAGACATCGAAAACACAGCATGGATAACAATTAGATTACTTCCGACAGTATTCCCCAGTAAACCATAACACCGTTTATATGCATGGTTATTAAAAATCCTCAGGCATTAAACCTCACGACATCGCGCACCAGAAAATTCCAGAGGCGAGAATGGCGAGAGCATTACGAATTTTTCATAAACCACTGATGACGTGGTGACATTTGAATAATACTGTAAATTTACAATAATTGACATGAGATACTTTGAGATTGCAACCAAATTACAAGCGCTAATAGACATTATTTGTTACGAATTGTATTACAAATCAAAGCAAGGATAGCTCTGCTGACGTCATTAGCACCAACAAACTAGGGCAACAAGTATCACTCGCTTTATAAAATGGCAGCGCTGGCCGGCTGACTCTGTATGTGAACGCTGTTATGAGAGTGCATTCAGCACCGATGCGGTAATGTAGTTCTTACGATGGTAACAGATCCCATCGTCAATGCGCAAACTTTCAAATAACTTTCTATGCTTATCGCCAGGTACACATTTCGCAGACAGGTGGCTTGAGGAACGTGTAAATGAAATGCGTTCGATAGGCACTTACAATAACAAGACCAGGACTGACGTCAGACCAGCGACCGTTTGTTCCATAACCCTTCCGCCATGCTGCCCCACAATTTAATTTAATGGTAAGCAAATAACAGCCTTGTTTTCCCATTCCAGACATGATCATAGAGCATTGGCAGCTGCTGACACCTCAGAGCGTACCAGATTATTTTTCATAATGATGTATTAGAAGGGAAGTAACCAAAATATTTGCTTTCCTCCGTAATTAAGGAATTGCAATGCGTTATAGTATAACCTTGATTATAAGTGTGCCTTTAGCGCATGGAAAAAGCGTACATGTTTCTGAGGAATACCTAATACGAGGTCTACATGAACTATGAATTGATTTAATAATATTGAATCTGTGCGTAAAAATTCATACAATAACAATGTACACCCTTCAAATGAATACTTAAGCTGAAGCCTGAATCACGTCAAGTTTTAATACTGAAGCTACGCTGTGTTTATCTACCGAATTGGATGTCCTACTCAAGATGTCAAGCTGTATTTACGCACGGCTTTAGATGAACGGAAGTAGACTTAAAAGTGATAGACAGAATGAGATTTGATGCCTTTATTTAAGACAGGTGTCTTGTCTGTGGTTATCTATTAATTATTATAATCCGCATCTGTGATATGCGATCTGCACGCTCCTGTCTGGCTTTTTACAGGTCACGGTCATGGCTAGCAACACCGGCCTGTTCGACACGATGATTGGTAGAATGTGGTAACGCTGGCTGGAAAACAATGAAGTACCCGGTCAGTGATTGGCTGGTGGTCACGCGTTACAGACATGCGTGATTTTGATATACAACCCTATAGAAACGTGCACTATGCAAACTTGGGCAGTATGTGAAAAATATCTTAATAAGAGAAAATTATGAAGAAAGTAGACGAGAGCGGTACACTCAAAATCTACACAGTTTTGTTAACACAGCAACAATGACAGATCTCCACACCCCACCCCATTTCTCTTCACCCCC
>JAWQUT010000050.1:562958-580468 GCA_033807755.1 Ellobium chinense | reverse complement strand
GGGGGGGGGTGCGGGGCAACGCCAAAATTTTTCACAAATCACTTGAAAAAATAGTGCCTCCGAATTCATTTTTCGTCCCCACTCGTTACGCTGGTTTTGGCCGCTTGCCAATATATAGGCCTAACACACTTTATTTTTATAACTGCAAGGCTCAAACTGCACCTGAAACTTTAAAATTGGATGCTTTGTCTAGATCACAAGTATGTTTACATATTTCTACACCCTGTATTGGCTGGCAGGGCTCCAACAATGGGGAAGGGTGGAGGGGAGGGGGGTTATATATCAGCGGATTAATAGGATTCTATACGCGCCTTCCAACAGGTGCCTGAAACCGAAACAAACCTGCCTTCCCAGGGCAAACAGACGCAAGTGCGCAGTTACGCTGGATTGTCTAGTAGACCATTGTTACTTCGTTTTACCTTTGTTTAGAAGCCTTAGGACATGTTCGGTACGTTGATGAAGTCAGACTGTCTGTAAGACAGTCAGGTGATGGATATAGTAATAGGCAGCTGCCATGATTTCTAGATCACTTGTCACTACAGGAGTGCCAAGCAGATGATACCAGCTAAGAACACTGTCTAGGACTAAACAGGTTACAGAAGCCTAATCCGATTTCCCTCTTTGAGCCAATAAGCAGTTGTCTCTACTGTCACTT
The DNA here is from genome assembly GCA_033807755.1 of Ellobium chinense. Classification (NCBI taxonomy): domain Eukaryota; kingdom Metazoa; phylum Mollusca; class Gastropoda; order Ellobiida; family Ellobiidae; genus Ellobium; species Ellobium chinense. The sequence goes on along the minus strand of JAWQUT010000050.1, from coordinate 579,813 downwards.
ACAAGGAATTCCACAATCTCTAAGTCTTCTGTAATTGTGTGCAGACTTCAATGAGCTTATTAAAAACGATATTTAAAATATAGGTCTTTCATTTCATTTTCGAGCTTCGAAGCGATACATCGAAAGGTGTAAACAAGCTAACTAGTTTCCTTAACGACAAGTGCTCCGCACAGAAGACCACACCGAAACCGAGGTGAATGACCCAAACTTCAGGTTTAATTAACAAAATCAGGAGAAAATTCAAAATAATTCGCAGGTAGGTTCACAAATCTAGGGCCCATTCTCCACAATCTATCTTTTGGAGATATTTTCTACTGTCTTCCTAACGCCTATGAAACATGTTATTTTCATCCAGTTACAACAGTCCTACAACAGTCTCGCCTTCATGCGCAGACTCGTCACTGATGTCTCCTNTAAGAATCCCCCTCCTTACTCACTTACCTCTCTGGCATAAGTGAGGGGCAGAGTGACGCAAGTATTCTTTAAGCTATCTTCAGTAAAAGACTTATTTTAAAAGACTGGGCTTCATCGAGTCCCATCCTTTCTCAAAAGTATAAGACAGTATATACAGCACATGCACACAAACACACACACTCATTCATTCACACGTACACGCAGCTCTTTTATGTTTGCGCACTCAAAGAGCAGGAGCCTCAAGGTAGGGGGGAGTATGGGTTCCAGCCTCTGATACAAAGATTCGTAAACAGAGACTGTGCTCTCACACTCAGGCCCTAAAAGGAGGGGACAACTCATGGAGATGCACAAACACTCACAGATACTACAGCCAAACACATTGTTAAAAATAGTCTGACAGTGACACCATTTGAGCAGAGTTGTTGAAACTGTTTCGGATAGCTACTCAATCCGTTGTCATTCTGTTTTGTTTTGGAGCGTGGCCCTGTGACAATGACGCCAGTCATAGTGATACGTAATTTCGCAAGGAATCCACACTTTGACTTTGAGGATAGGGAAGTCGGTGTCTAGTCCTCTCACATAAGAACAAACCACCGAGGAGCTCCGATAAAAATTCCTTAATAGTTTTAAAATCGTAAAAGAGTAGACCTGGCGACTGCTGTACGGGCAAAGCTGAAAGTAAAATTCTATCCAGAAGTTTAGTTTTACAACCAGAAAGGCGAAATTTGATTGTGTTTATACTGGAACGCCGTAAAACCCTACCTTAAACCAAACAAACAAATAAACAAAGTTCCTTTCACCCTTCTGACAACATGGCTCTAATCCAGAATAGGTCAAAATTCACCTTTTGACCTCCTTCATTTAGATTAAGAGTCTATTCATATTCTTTAGCTTTCAATCTTGATTTGTTCTCTTGTAGTAGTTTTCTAAAGTTTCCGAGCTAAGCGTAAAGGCCTTTGATAAAATAGGACCTCAAGCCAACTTTCTCTCTCTCTTTCTCTCGCTCTCTCTCTCTATCTCTTTCTCTCTCCCTCCCTCTCTCTCTCTCTCTCTCTCTCTCTCTGTATGTTTGTGTGTGTGTGTGTGCGTGCGTGCGTGCGTGCGTGCGTGTGTGTGGGTGGGTAGGTGTGGTGTGGTGTGTGTGTGTGTGTGTGTGTGTGTTTTTGTTGTTTTTTATCGGCTCACAAGGTCTTTTGCCACAAAACGGCAGGATTCACTTGGTAGAAGTTAAGGTGGGACTTAGATGGATGAAATCTTCGGAGGTTTTACGACTTGTTTTGTGGGATAGAGGTGGGGAGATCACCTCACTGCATTGCCAGAAAGTATTTGCCACAGTCTACAACAAGGGTAATGGGGTAGGGAACGAAGATGAACAAGAATGAGGAAGTATCAATCTTTACAGTGTTTGCTGTTAAGCAAGGGTGTATGTATGTGTGTGCCGGTGTAAAGGAATAGAATTACCCCCGGTATGAAGTTACCCCCCGGTAATTTGATACCGGTATAAGATTACCGGGGGGTAATAATTGAGGGGGGTAATCTGATCACGGTACACCGGCACCTATTGTTTTTCTTCTTTCGGCCCTATAAACAAATTCTACTGTGATTTTGGAATATTTCTCCCCTGGATATTAAAATACTCTTTTGCATAATCTTTTAAGGAGAAGGAAAAAAAAGGAGGCGGAAGGGGGGGGGGGGGGGAAATCCCAAAATTTTTCACAAATCACTTTAAAAAATAGTGCCCCCGAATTCTGTTTTGGTCCCCAATTACTCATTACGCTGGTTTTGACCGCTTGCTAATATATAGTCTAGGCCTAACACAATTTATTTTTATAACTGCAAGGCTCAAACTGCACCTGAAACTTTAAAATTGGATGCTTTGTCTAGATCACAAGTATGTTTACATATTTCTACACCCTGTATTGGCTGGCAGGGCTCCAAAAACGGAGGAGGGGGGAGGGGAAGGGGGGTTATATATCAGCGGATTGCTAGGATTCTATACAATCAGTGATTTCGCCTTCCAACTGGTGCCTGAAACCGAAACAAAACCCGCCTTCCCAGGGCAAACAGACGCAAGTGCGCAGTTACGCTGGACTGTCTAGTAGAGCATTGTTATTTCGTTTTACCTTTGTTTAGAAGTAATAGAAGCCTTTGGAAATGTTCCATACGTTGATAAAGTCAGACTGTCTGTAAGACAGGCGGGTGATGGATATAGTAATAGGCAGCTGGCATGATGTCTAGATCACTTGTCACTACAGGAGTGCCAAGCAGATGATACCAGCTAGGAACACTGTCAAGGACAAACTGCTTAAAAACAGGAGCCTAATTGGTAAAAAAAAATTGGACTATCCGAGTCGAAAGTAGCAGAGTATAAAATCTGTCCTTTGGACAGATTGTGTAGAAATAATCATATAACATGAAACCACACCACAAAAGTGGTGAAATTCAGTTTTGAATTTGTAAAAAAATAATTGTCGCAGGCAGTGTTTCCCAATGGCTTCAGCGGATTTCATTTGAGCGGACCTGAGATCTGCAAAAGAAGACCAAATTTTTAACCCCTTTTCATGTAATTTAAAATTGTGAAAAGTCTAACCGAAGGATCCCCACCGTAAACAGTATATAATTTGAACACAGTGATGCCACCAGACCTGCAGACTAGTCTTGGCCATCTCGGAAAATTCCTGTGGTTAGAGAAGAAATTTTTATTAAATGGCTCAAAGAAGCTTTTACAATTTGGCTCCTGCAACCTTTTTTAAAGTGCATTATAATCTTTGCTTTGCGCCAGGGTTTTACTCAAAACCCAGCCATTGGATTTTTCTAAGATTTTGGATCAGCCTTTAGGTGGGTCTGTACGACATGAAAATATTTAATTCCATAATAACCCTGAGGTCATTTAGAAATTTCCATGTCATTTATAAGTAAGCTATTTTTTAATATTCAGCAATGTCGTACGCTTCGAACAATCGTAGTTCTAGTTCTAGATCAACACTATGATTACGGTAAGAACAAACTTCATTTCCGTGTTCAAAATTAGAAGATATTTTTGATAATCAACCATGTCGAGGCCTGCGTTTCAAAGTATCATAGATCTAAATCTATGGTCTGTTTCCTGTAAGAATATACAGTATTTCCCTGTTTCAAATCAGAGCTTCATGGATTGTGTTTATTTTTGGTTAAAAACCTCAGAAAAATCATACATACGCTTCAAAACACGTTTATGCACTGGTGAGCACCAGAGGCACCATTTTTGAATGCATTAGTGTGTGCCGTTAGGCCAGGTTGCAGGAACCTAATTGAAAATGCCTCTTTGAGGCATTTGAAAAAATATTCTCCTCAGACTACACGAATGTTCCGAAAAGGCAAGGACTACTCTGTAAGTCTGGAGCCACCACTGTGCTCAAATTCTATACTGTTTTCAGTAGGGGTTCTTTGGATAAATTTTTCGCAATTTCAGTTTACATGAAAAGGGGGTCCAAAATTTGGCATTCTTTTGCAGACCAGCTGTTCGCAGAAACTGTAACCGCTTAGACCCTTGAAAAGAGCTGCCTGCCAAAAATCTTTATTTAACAAATTCACTGATGTATCTCACAACTTTTGCGGTGTAGTTTTCTGTTCTACAATTATTTCTGCTGTTATCGACTCGGATAGTCGACACTCGGATAGTCGACACATTTTTAGCCAATTAGGCTCCAGCAACCACAGGTTACAGAAGCCTAATCCGATTTGAGCCAATAAATTGTTTTCTCTTTTGTCACTTACAAGGAATTCCAAAATCTCGAAGTCTTCTTTAATTGTTTGCAGACTTCAATGAGCTTATTAAAAACGATGTTTAAAATACAGGTCTTTCATTTCGTTTTCGAGCTACGAAGCGATACATCGAAAGGTATAAACAAGCTAACTAGTTTTCTTAACGACAAGTGCTCCGCACAAGAGGCCACACCGACACCGAAGTGAATGACCCAAACTTCAGGTTTAATTAACAAAATCAGGAGAAAATTCTAAATAATTAGCAGGTAAGTTCACAAATCTAGGGCCCATTCTCCACAATCTATCCTTTGGACATATTTTTTACTGTCTTCCTAACGCATATGAAACATGTTATTTTCATCCAGTTACAACAGTCTTACAACAGTCTCGCCTTCATGCGCAGACTCGTCACTGATGTCTCCTTTATGTAGATAATGATATATAATTGGAGAGCTCTAATTCGTTCGTAAATCCTTGCCATTGAAATGCGATGTCTCAAAATACGGTATGATATGATTACCTGGAAATTTGCATGTGAGAATGTGAAGACTGATGAGTGATGACTTTGGAATGATACAAGCTGGACTTTGTCTGATTTTGCTGAACGAGACTCACACCCTTAACCCGAACTGATGCTTACAAATGCCGATCTGGGATCTACATCTTTAAAGGTAAAAGTCGTCACGTCGTAACGGGTCACTTTGCATTTAAAACAACAACAACAACAATACCTTTATTAAACCCTGAAGGAAAGTGATTTACAATGTCATACATCTCATTCATAATACAGACCATAGAACAATACACACCATACATGTAATACATAACATAACAAATGAAAAACATAACAGAGTCATTGCTGGTCGCCAGCGGTNGGAAGCAGTGCAGTGCCCTGGTCCGGTCCCCCCAAAGCGCTAAATCCAGGTACTCATTTACACCCGAGTCGAGAGAGGAAATGGAAGTGAAGTGTCTTTCCCAAGGACACAAAAGCGTAAACCACCCTATCTGCGAGTCAAACACACAAACCTTAATTTAGATGATTTTGTGTAAACAGCCAAGGTGGGTCACCTAAATCACAAGATTCCATATCTCGCACTGGCTAATCCAGCATGCGCTTGGCATTTCAAGAGAGTTTCATGATGGATAAGATTAAGAATAAAAAATAAAACAAGTGAGAGTTTTACCAAAATACTTAGGACTGAAGAAAAATGTTACGTATGTCAACGGCTTCCTCACCCATCAACCTCAACCACCCACCAAAATCATAGAATTGTAACTTTCACGGAGTTAATGTGGGTAAAAATAAGGAGTATCAGTGCAAGTAGAAATGTGACTTTCAAACTGAATGAGACAAAAAGTGTGCAATTTTTCTTCCATGTTGACAGTCGATGCGCACGCCTATGATGACGTCATGTTTTAAAAGTAAGTTTTTGAAAAACTAGAATTGATGCTTTGCGAGAAAAATCTCATCCGTGTTTTTGAAATGTGTGTTTTGGTCAAATTTGTGCATTAGAGTATGATGTTACAACTTTGATAGGTTCATAGTAGTTATAAATACTAACTGTAAAGTAAACCGCTGCTATGTAAAGTTTTACGTTTAAATCTGCTATCGACTATGTTTTGATAGTAGAAGAATCTTTTTTTTTTCCTATTGATCTGACCGTCAAGAGATACTGTAGCCACAAAATTATTTGAATTTTTAGTGTAAGTTTCGATGTTTGGCTTAAAGCTTAGCCATAAAGGAACATAAAACATATTAATGTAATTTTCTGTGTCATAATTACTATTACTATTATGACACTACTGCCATTTTGGCAAATCTTGTTGCATCTCCGAAATCTCTTTTAAGCATCAGGTTTGTCATTCTGATGTTTTCACTAGCAAATAAGGCCAAATATATCTAAATTTCAAACTTCACCAGACTTTTTCAAACTGTATGTTGATACCTTACACATGTGATTTAATTGCATATTACAGCTATTAGAGGGCAGATAGATTACTGCAAATAAACAATAAAAGGACAAAATATTCTCGTGACTGACTATGTCTCGTTTCTATGTAGCATTCTTAGACGATTTTAAAAGTTACTAGACCCGTTTTTTTAAAAATAGGCTTTAGGAAGGACAAACTGATAAAACACTTTGAGCAAATTTTGAAATAGTTCTGTTGAGCAATAACGGAGATATATCGAAAAAAACGTCAGTCATTAATTTCCGATGGCACAATAGTGTCTCCTTAGCTTTAAAAAAAAAATTCTTTAGTCATCCGCAAATCTGAGCCCTTTAAAATTATTTTATAACGGAAATCATTCACTTTCTAACAAAACTCTTGTTTCTGATGTATCTTTCACTACCGTTTCCTATATGTCTTCGCATTGTTCGTACACCGGTGCTCTAAAATCTTTGAATAATTAATGTGACCCCCCAAAAAAACTTCACATATTTTTGACAAAGTTTTGTCAGCATAAATAAGCTGTCGACACCACAAATGATCGTGTAACTGCAGCCTGAGAGCTGATTTATCGTTTTTCGGTCCAAGTGAAATCTGAAGATTTAATGAATTCGTTTGAAGTCACATAGGGGATGATTGATACCTAGCGAGATGTTGGGAGCATCAGCAGTGCAGCCCTTTAGCTAATGTACAGGCAATATGGGGATAAGGAAAGAAAAGAAAGAAAGAAGGACAGAAACAAACAAACAAACAAACAAACAAAAGAAAGAAAGAAAGAAAGAAAGAAAGAAAGAAAGAAAGAAAGAAAGAAAGAAAGACAGAAATCTTCAGTCATAGTTCCGCTGGCCGTCTCTCAACACAAAACTTTCTCCTTTGCCATTTGCTAAGTGGACAGTACAATTTGTGAGCTCCGGAAGATAACTGCTACTTGACAAAATAGATTGATATGGAACCGCAAACTGTGCAAGGCTAGCCAGCAGTCACCGTCTGATAAGAAACCTATCTTGTCATTGTGCCCCCTCCCATTACACTTTTTTCTGTGTCTGTGGAATGAGTGGCAAGATGAAAGTTCCCCCCCTCCTCGTGGGTACAAAGTCTGTAATACTCTCTTTCTCTCTCTCTCTCTCTCTTTCTTTCTTTCTTTCTTTCTTTCTCTCTCTCTCCCTCTCTCCCTCCCTTTTATCTCAAATAGCTCTAACTGCCTTCCAATGCTGATATAACAATCACTGTTTGAGAGCCCTCCCTCCCCCCTCACCCCTCCCCACAACACCAAGCAAAGAACCACAGTGCCCTCTATACGTGCACCTTACCACCCCATCCTTTTTTTTTGCACACACACACACACACACACACACACACACACACACCACTGTAAGGAAACCATTCCTGGTGTACCTACATCTGGGCTGTTCTGTAATGGCATTCTGATGTTTCACGAAACCATTTCATTATCTCAACAGTCTGGGATAGCTAGACTGGTCGGTAGTCGGCAGTCTAGTCAATTTTAAACGGTTGTTGTGAACAGACAGACCGTGCTAGTGACATAGACTGGTCGGTAGTTCAGTACGTGGCTATCAGAGGCCAATATTGTTAAAAGTAAGTTAGATCGTGTAAGTGACAAATAGACTGGTCGGCAGTTTGTGATCCCGCGCAATCGACTGCACATGAGCTTCAATAAATGGGCAAATTAATGTTTCTCCCCTGGCCAATTCCTCCTCTAAAGTCCCCATAATAAACCTTGGTTTTGCTTACTATTCAAGACAGTCTGTAAAGTACTATTACATTTTGAAACTTGGCATTGATATTGATCTCGGCGCATCCGACTTCAATGTAATTTATTTTTAATACTGAATAAAGCAAAAGTGCTGTTTATAATTACGTATCTGCCCTCCAATAGGGAGATGGATTAAAACTGCAAGCAGGGCCAATATGCCCTCCAGTAGGGAGATGGATTAAGACTGCAAGCAGGGCCAATATGCCCTCCAAGTATTTTTTCATAAGCGATGTACGCATTTAATATTTTTAGTACCGATACATCAGTAGCATCAAAACGCACCAATGACAATATTTGTTTCGTTTCTTCATTGCCAATGGCATACACATTTTGGGAACGTCTCTTGAATTTTCACTAATGGCTTTTACCCGATGAAGCAAAATGTGATGATTCGAATTATCCGGAAATGACCACTGCTACTTGTGAAGCTTTTTTTTTTTTTTAAATTAGTTTTAAGTACTGTGTGGTTACCCATGATTGAGAGGTTAGCATTTTTCCGCATTTCATATACCTGTGATTCTCTGACTTTAGCCACACACAATGAATCCCAGGAGATGTATGTGCTTTTATATTCTGGCAGACTACAGCGTTGCCACAAATAATTACAACTATATCTGTGGCTCTTTCCCAGTATGCGGACAGTCTGAGGAGTCTGTTTGCACGGATGCATCATCATACTGGGCTTAAAATGTCATTTTCTGTTTGTCCTTCTTGTTGCAATATTTTTCATGACCTTTAAAAGGATCTACCAATATCTGATAGGAATAGTCTGCTGCAGCGCTTGTACGCTGGAGGATCTGGGTCACTGTTACTGGTTAGCAGAACCGACATCCTTGCACACCCTTGACAGACCCTTACATACTCAATGCTGTGCAGCTATATCGTCTCAAGGTGGAGCTGCTGATGGTGCAGGTCGCTCGTTGGTTATGTACCCTTCTTTCCATCCCTCGTAGCCGGTCCTCTCCACCTGACCCGTGTTAGTCTCAAACTCTTGTAGTCTTAGGGCCACAGCCTCATTGATCAATACCTTTACAGGATAACAGATACTGTAGCTTTGCTGACCTGTTCCTTTTAGCTTTGTTTGCCACTTTGTTTTTATACCTCTTTAAAATAGCCTTCAGTAGCCTTTAGATTTAGTCTTTTTTTTTTTTTTTCAGATTTCGATGCCAGGTGAAACAAGAGTGCGCAAAGTCGATCGGTCTTCGCAAAATCTTTTTCCATATTATTTCTGTGAAAGTTAGTCTTGAACCTCTTCATGGCTGTACTTGCAAAGATCCATGAGTAGGCAGCAGAAGTGGTCTTTCTCTTAGGAACAGAGCACTCTTCAGCGCGTCTTTGAGCGGTTGCTTGTCAGTTTGCGGTGTCCTCCCTTGTGTGACTGTCATCGCCTGCCACAAATTAGGTCATATAAAACTACTGTTACCGTTATGTTTAGAATATTAGGTCAGTTCCGATGACATGGTTGCTATTCGTGAACCTGCCTGTGACGTAAGGATGTAGCTTAACAAAATAAAACTAGGAACTGGATTCTGTGACTTTTCACACCAATACTAAGATTACAGGCGATCCCGCTTTCTTTTGACCTGGTTTTCGTGGGATACGGCGTCCTACGTCAATACGGACCATTATTACTTTAAAGAAATACAGGTGTATTAAATGAGCAATTTGAAAACTTGAGCATTAACGATAGGATCACTGACCATGACAAGAATTCTATCAGCGCATTGGAGCTAAATGCATTCTTAGTAGCGGTCAATAAACTGAGTAAATGCAATTCTTACGATGGTAAGCGATCCCATCGTTAATGCGCAAGCTCCCAGCTGATAACAGACACCCGTATTCTTGCTAATTTATGTGGAGTGGCTAGATCTAGACAGTAATAATCGAAATTTTCTACCGGAGATGAAAATAGTCCGAGATAAAGATGGGAACAACTAGCGTCAGAGGAATTGGGGATCTTCTAATTGCATTTTAGAACACCCTCAGTGGTTTCATGATTAGTAAAGGACATGTGAAGCAAAGAATTCTAACCACATATTTTATTCTTTCTACTCTTGGCTGTTTTCGCTGTTTGCTTATGGCTAATGAGACTGAAGATAATAATTAGTTAATTAATGATAATAATAATAATGCTGTTTATAAGTCTCGTATCTAGGCTAATGCCCGGCGCTCACGTGACTTCACACTATTATTACTCCCCGCAGGCCTGATCACTCTAGGACTTTCTCAGCTCCCTGGGGAGAATACAGGCCTTTGATACACACATAGTCATTATGTACCCAAGTCTTGTTTTGTACATTAATGATGGATCTGATGGGTCTTCTCCTACCAGCTTCATTGTCAGGACACGCCCGATAGAGTCGGGGATTATCGGAATTTACTGTAGAGTGGAAAAGAACGCTAGAGGGAGAGGCTCATAATATAACAACAATTTTAATAACAATAACAGTATCAATGCGGTTTATAACTCTCGCATCCAGGCTAATGCCCGCCCACGTGACTTCACACTATTATTACTCCAGCAGGCCAGGTCACTCTAGGACTTTCTCAATTCTCTAGGAAGTATATAGAACTTACTGTTTCCATTTACGAGTGCTGATCACTAGCATTCTGAAAATATATTTCACTGCCTATAGCCAGGTACCCATTTTACAGACTGGTGAACTGAGGAAAACACGACCGTGGTCGGGAATCGAACCCACGATCCTTAGACCTTGAGGCCAACGCCACAACCTTTCGGCCAAGCTGCTCCACAACAAAAATAATAGTGCGGAAGAAGGACAAAGAGATGCCAGAAAGGAGGGAAAGAAATAGAAAATTTTTTTTAAAAATAAAAAAAAGGGAAGGAAAAAGGGTAGCTGCTGGGGATAGGCGAAAAGAGCAAAGGGAAAAAAACGAGCTGAAGATCTGCAAGAGTATTAACATTAATATTAAGGTCTACTCCGTTCATTCACAATTCTGATAATGACAACTATTGCTTAGCTGCAAAACATTTTTCACATAACAAAATGCTCTAATATATTTCTATATAAAGGTAACTGCATGACAGCATTGGAACATTTACTGCACTTTAAACGATTTGCGGTTAAAACGGAATTGACTGCGCACCGCAGAACTTCAGTTCGGGGCAGAGGCCTTTCCGAACGCCTTATACTGTTTTGGAGTAAAGCTGATTGGCATAAACAACTTATGAAATATTGGCCTATTTTCCTTTCTCCTTCCACTCAACATACCGATTTACTACTATTTAGAAATCTTTCTGTCGTGCCAGCATGATAAATTCATTTCCGTTTCATAATGCTTAGAGAATTGAGCAGGAAATTATCAAATAATGTGTTTTGCTGTTTTGCCATTTGCGTTTACTTCTTCGCCCGTACTTTCGTCTTGCGAGGAAACAGCGGAAATTTCATCCTTTAATTGTTTGTATGCCTTGCCAATTTTCGCTTTCATAACAAAATCGTGATGCGAGAACTGATCCAAACAAAATAAACTGTGCTGTACAGCGTCCTGTCTGTTTTCAAAGAATAGTTTTTCATTAGATTACAAATCTTTCAGCCTTTCTTCTAGTGATATACACTGTATAGATTTCAGTCATTTTGAGTAAGGCTCCACACTGGTGCCTTCTAATAATTGTTTTGCTACACTAAGCTTCACCGTAACTCCTTTGGAGCTCAGAAAAAGTGCGATTAAAATAAGTTGTGGTTATTCAAAGACTTTTACATTTTACAGTATTGAAATAAAATCAGCATGTTTTTGTGGAAACTGTTACGATTAAATGGAAGTTGCGATTATCCGGACTACGAGTAAACGAAATAGTCTGTGTTGTACTTTCGCTCTCAGGGGATGTCAGACGTAGATCATTGCGCTCTTAGGGTGTCATGTTGGTTGCATAACTTGTTCTGACAGCCAGTAGCAATTAGCAAAACGACTCCACAATGAGCAAAACGCTTCCAGGTTGTTGTTTTGTTGTTAGTTCAAAGCCAAAGCTGTTGTGTGTACATTAAATTACATTTTAATTGGGCTAAGGTGGGCGAAGTAGTCAGGTAAAGATGAGTCCTTTCCCCTGCCCCTCATCCCTCCCCGCCCCCTTTCCCCCCTTAAAATCACCCCTTAAATGAGTTCCAGCTGCCTTGCGTTAATATAATATCGTCGTTCTTATTTACCTCAGTCACTTTTTGAGGTTTTGAGAGATCTAGAAGCACTCTGAACACGTTGCCCAAGGCAAAATATTGCGGTAGATGTGCGTTAGCTTTGAAAATTTGGAATACTACATTAAAACATAACTTCACTTTTTTATTGGTGGTTAAAAAGGTGAATGGGAAAACAGAGTAGTAGAAACAATCTAAAACATCAGAAAAAAAAGTTTTTTATTCAGGCAAATGTGATGTGGAATACGCATGACAGTATAACTGGAAACCAAATGTCCAAAGTCAAGAGCCACTGGCCTTTCATTCCACCATCTCCTNTCTTACGCCATAAAGTAAGCCTGAATCTCGTTATCGTCTTTATTTTTCGCGGTTTGTTTTCAAGCTCCGGAAGCGACGCCGCCTCGCCGAGATTTATAGACTGTACATATAGAGATAAAAGGCAGATCTACCTATTTCATAAATTTCTCACTTCCATCTCTCTCTCTCTCTCTCTCTCTCTCTCTCTCTCTCTCTCTCTCTCTCTCTCTCTCTCTCTCTCTCTCTCTCTCTCTCTCTCTTTCTCCCTCCCTCCCCACTTTGTGTTGTTCATAAAAACAAGAGAACTGTATCATCCATCTTTTTCAATCGCCGCAGCCAATCGCATTTCTCGATTAGTGATACTGGTCAGTATGTTGAACTGGTTGTCTCAGAACTGTTACGTTCCTTTTTCCTGGGCTGCGTTTGTTTGTTCTTTGCAATTTTACAAAATGGGAAGGCACAGCCCTTCTTTAGTACAGGAAGTATCAGTCGTTAGAAAGGCAAGTTGGCTGAGACTAATGCGGAAGAGAAAGAAAACAATTCACTGACAAAAGTGACATGCGATCGGTGTTTGCTATACTGACATCTTTACCTTATTCATTAGCATACACCTCACCGTTGATTTTTGCCACATGCTACTCCGACATATAATCGTTAATAAAACGTTCACTAACAAATTTCAAACCATTGATGGTTGCCGCCATGTTGCCGAGATTTATTTTTTCCCCCTGTTTTGGCACAAGGCGACATATTTCTAACAATTGTCTAGTAATATAGGTGAGCAGCTTTTCTAAATGTGACTGGTGCACGCCAACCAAATACGTATTCTTTGTTAAAGACTGCCCCAAGAGATTAGGACGGCCCCTTATGCGACGCCCCAGGGACCAAATAAACGTAGTCCTGATTTAAATTATTGTTATACTGCAAGAAAATAAGCGACTTCTCTCTGACAAAAATGATGCTGTCAGTAATTTGAAGTCATCCACGTTGGTGTCCAGCATCACATAGCTGCTCCACGGGCTAAATGGGTTGGTGTCGTTTTGTTCAGAAGTTTAGTCAGGACCTAGTGACAGTATCGGGATTCAAGTACAAGATCCAAACCTTAGAAACATAGCGATTTAAGAGGAACACGTCTTTGTGCGATGGAAATAATTCTATACAATTCAGTGTTCTCCATTCACCATCACAACGATCACTGCCACTACCCTGCACTTTGCCCGAATAATGACCAATCTACAGCATGCACTTAACACGAATAAAGACCACCCAATTGATGCAACGTGTAACCTGTGTTGACAGGTGCTGAAGCAAACACATTTTTTGTGGACGTGCATTGATACAGAGAGACGATCTCCTCTTCTTTTCCTCTTTTGTCTTTCCATCCTTTGTCACTGTCTCCATCGTACTATTTTCTTCTACCCTAACGCACTCCCGACTACTGTGTTATTACCAGCTACGTTTGTCTGTTACCGGTCATGATTAGTAGTAGAGGTCGTTTAGGGTTACAGACCTGTAATGGGATTGAAACCATTTTTCCTTTGTGAGCTGCCCTCTGAACCCAAAGTGTTAGCTTTCACCCAGACCCATACCAGATTTAAGCTCGTTATGTGGCCCAAATTTTAAGACTGAACCAACCCTAACAAGACTATTGAAATTTTGAGCTTGGTTGCTGTTTGTAAACAGATCCCACCTTTTTCACTGGTCAACGCCAAATCCTCCTCTTCCGCCACAGCTCACCCTTGACCTGGCAGTTCCAGCCCAGAGCTAAATAGTGTGTGGCAAAGTAAAGTAAAATGGTCATGATTTCCCATTAAATCAAAATTTGACCCCTGTAGCCTTTATGACTGGAAGCAGGGCATGCCAAAAGAGGGAAAATGGGAGATGAAATATAAACCCTAAGTAGTAGGACCCAACAGCGTAGGACCCAACAGCGAAAGTACAACTACGGGCCTGTCACCTTAAGTTCCGAAAGCCTAATTAGTCATTTTTCTCAAAAGTAAAGAACGGTAACTCTTGAACCACAATCTGGGCTAACAGGCCCTCTCGCCGTTTCATACTATTTTGGCTTTGTTTGGTTCAGTTCTCGTATCACGATTTTGTTATGAAAGCGAAAATTGGCAAGGCATAATATAAACAATTAAAGGATGAAATTTCCGCTGTTTCCTCACAAGACGAAAATACGGGCGAAGAAGTAAAGGCAAAGGGCAAAACAGCAAAACACATTATTTTGATAATTTCCTGCTCGATTCTCTAAGCATTATGAAACGGAAGTGAATTTATCATGTTGGCACGACAGAAAGATTTCTAAATAGTAATGAATAGATGATTATGTTGAGTGGGAGTGGAAAGAAAATAGGTCAACATTTCGTAAGTTGTTTATGCCAATTAGCTTTACTCCAAAACAGCATAAGGCGTTCGGAAAGGCCTCTGCCCCGAGCTGAAGTTCTGCGGTGCACAGTCAATTTCGTTTTAACCGCAAATCCTTTAAAGTGCAGTAAATGTTGCAAGTTGAATATAGAAATACATTATAGCATTTTGTTATGTGAAACATGTTTTGCACTTAAGCGGAAGTTGTAATTATCAGAATTGCGAATGAACGGATTAGACCTTTAATATTAATTTTAATACTCATGCAGATCTTGAGCTGGGTTCTTTCCCTTTGCCCTTCTCGCCTACCCCCAAGCAGCTACCCTCTTTCCTTTCCTCCCTTTATTTTGTTTTATTTTCTTTTTCTTTCCCTTCTTTCTGTCATCGTCTTGTCCTCTTTTCTCAGCGCCGGTTTTGTTGTGGAGGAGCTTGGCCGAATGGTTGTGGCGTTGGCCTCAAGGTCTAAGGATCGTGGGCTTGATTCCCGACCACGGTCGTGTTTTCCTCAGTTCACCAGTCTGTAAAATGGGTACCTGACTATAGGCAGTGAATTATATTTTCAGAATGTTAGCGATCAGCACTCGTAAATGGAAACAGTTCTATATTATACTCCCCAGAGAGTTGAGAAAGTGCTAGAGTGACCTGGCCTGCTGGAGTAATAATAGTGTGAAGTCACGTGAACGGGCATTAGCCTGGACACGAGACTTATAAACAGCATTGATACTGTTATTATTATTATTAATATTGTTATTATATTTTGAGCCCCTCCCTCTAGCGTTCTTTTCCTCTCTACAGTAAATTCCGATAATCCCCGAATCTATCAGGCGTGTCCTGACAATGAAGCTTGTAGAAGAAGACCCACCAGATCCATCATTAATGTCAAAAACAAGACTTGGGTACACAATGACTATGTGTGTATCAAAGGCCTGTATTCTGCCCAGGGAATTGAGAAAGTCCTAGAGTGATCAGGCCTGCCAAGGTAATAATAGTGTAAAGTCGGGTGAGCGGGCATTAGCCTAGATACGAGACTTATAAACAGCATTATTATTATTATTAATTAATTGATTAATTATTATCTTCAGTCTCATCAACCACAAGCAAACAGCGAAAACAGCCAAGAATGGAAACAATAAAATATGTGATTACAATTCTTTGCTTCACATGTCCTTTACTAATCATGAAACCACTGAGGGTGTTCTAAAATGCAATTAGAAGATCCCCAATTCCTCTGACGCTAGTTGTTCCCATCTTTATCTCGGACCATTTTCATCTCCGGTAGAAAATTTCGATTATTATTGTCTAGATCTAGCCACTCCACATAAATTAGCAAGAATACTGGTGTCTGTTATCAGCTGGGAGCTTGCGCATTAACGATGGAATCGCTTACCATCGTAAGAACTTGAAAGCTACTAAGGATGCATTCAGCTCCAATGCGCTAATGGAATTCTAGGTATGGTCAGTGATCCCATCGTATACACCTGCATTTCATTAAAGTAATAATCGTCCGTATCGACGTAAAACGCCGTATCCCACGAAAACCAGGTCAAGAGAAAGCGGGATCGCCTGTAATCTTGGTATTGATGTGAAAAGTCACAGCATCCAGGTCCTAATTTTATTTTGTTAAGCTACATCCTTACGTCACAAGTAGGTTCATGAATAGCAACCATGTCATCGGAACCGACCCTAAACATAATGATAACAGTAGTAGACAAACTGTGGAGCATATTCTCCAAGATTGCCCCACCTGGTTACACACGCGCAAATGAGGTCAGATGGACTGGGTTGGACTGTTTGTCCTGTCGAATAAATTTTGAAATATTTTTTTCCTTGCCGCCAGGAGCCCAGTACACAGAGCTTTTGCCTGTCCTAAGGCATTTGTTGCTTTCATGACCAGTATAGATTAAATTACAGCTGCACTATTTGGGGTCAGAGGTCAGGAAGAGATAGGGCATGCAAATAGGTAACCCTGCCTCCCCTGATGTAGTGTGAGGTCCCAACTGGGTTTTCATGGGGGTGGGTTCAAACTAGAGCCGGTGGTCCAAAAGTTTACTTGTCAACCCCAGTTCAAACACAGTCCCTTGTGTGTCTGTGATGCTCATCTGAAATATTTGTGAGTGGGAATGGGCAACGAAAATTAGGAGTGAGCTGAGAGCAGAAAGTC
>JAWQUT010000050.1:544897-561851 GCA_033807755.1 Ellobium chinense | reverse complement strand
GATAAGACTCTGTAGGCCATGCAGCTACAAAACTCTTTGTTTTTGATGCCCTAACAATACCTGTCTGGCCTGGTGCCTAGTGACAGATTTAAGGTCATACAATACAGTTTCCAAGAGGCAGTTCTTAAGCAAATACCAGACTGTCTGACAGTTGTTTTTGTCAAAAGCACACAGTGACAAAGCCAGTTCTGGCATGCTAGCTGTTAACATTCCGCTTCCTCCCTCCCCCTCATCTCCACCCCCTTTTACTCCCCTCAAAACCAAATCCATTAGTTCTTTTTAGAGCCAGGTTGAGTAAGCATTACACTTACAGACATTGTCTGAGCAGACAAGTCAGTGCTCGTAACACCAGATGGGTATCAAGGTCACAAAAGAAGAGCCAAAAAATCCCCCAAAAAATGGTTTGGGTTAAGGAGCTGCCTGCGAATCATGTTTACTAGCAAAAACAAATTCTTTACCTGCCTGTGTACGTCGTTTGCTGAATGTTTTCACCACAGGCAAACAATTGAAAATGTTTACATTAATGTGACTTTGCATTTTGCATTCAGATTGGTTATCAATGACTTCCAGCGTAAATTTGAACCAGATCAAGTCGGTTTCTCCAGACACTTAAAAATCCGCCAAGCTGTCTTGTTCTTCAAGGTTACACAAGGGGTGGAATTGGCAAAGAAGTCTTGCTCTAGACGGTATTTCTTTTTAAGAGGACTAACCCCGACAAAGTGTCTTGTTCTAGACTGTTTTTAGAGAGACTAAACCCGCCACCTTGTCTTGCTTAGACTGATAGAGGGACTAAACCTGCCTAGTGGTTTGTTCAAGACTATCAGATGGACTAAACCACGAAGGTGTCTTAATGTTAAAAAATGACTAATTTTAGATGGACCAAAGTCGACAAGCTGATTGTTCTAGACTGTTAGTGTGACTAAACCAACCAAAGTGTTGTGTTCTAGACCATCAGAAGGACAAAGCCTGTCAATGTGCTTTTGTAAACTTGTTTTTAGATGGACTAAATCCGGCAAGGTGTTCTGTTCTAGACCGTTTTGAGAGGGACTAAAACTCGCCAACATGTCTTGTTCCAGACCGTTTAGAGGAATTCAACTTGCCAGCGTGTCTTGTTCTGGACTGTTAGAGAAACTAAATCTGCCAAAGTGTTTTGTTCTAGATTATCAAAGAGACTAAAACCGCCAGGGTGCTTCTTTAAGACTGTTAGAAGGCATAAATCTGCCAAGGTGAGTAGCTCAAACTGGCTGCGAGACAGCCTGGTTGATTTTTGGCAGTGTTTCTGGCAGCCTAGAATGGATTTTTCGAAAAAAACTCCTAAAAGTTTCCTTAGATGGAGAAAATCAGGGATGAAGGGTTTTATAGAGAAATCCCGAGACAGACGTTATCCACAGAAAGGGGTCTTTTTATTTTTGAGGTCGTTACAAAACATATTATTTAGTTATGGTTTCAGTTCTATCGAAAAGGGCATTTTTCACAGAGCATTTAATTGAAAACGGACTAAATATATGGAGGTATGTGCTTTTGAATACAGCAAGTTTTCTCTCTCTCTCTCTCTCTCTCTCTCTCTCTCTCTCTCTCTCTCTGTGTGTGTGTGTGTGTGTGTGTGTGTGTGTGCGCGCGTGTGTTGTCTCCTCTTTAGCTTTGTATAGTATTCAATAACCTGTTCTTACAGCAGGGCTTATGCACTTTAAATAAAACCTGATTAACAGTCGCCTCAAATGCTGTTTTCTGACATTAGTTTGCATACAAGTCACTCGCAAAGGTGAATAGTCGTAGGATATGCCTTTTCATGGGTAGAAATTGCAAAAAATGTCTGTGTGATAGGTATTTTTGCTTACAAAACTGCTGACTTAGCACTTTCAAAATAGCGGGAGAGGGATACTTATCCCATCTCTGTATAGCTAAAATACATTTTTAATACATGACTTTTTTATTTTGTCATGTTGCTGTTATAATTACGAACCAATGTATATCGGTTAAAAGATCTTGGTGTTAACTGTGCTGTGAAATACAAAATTAAAACTCCCCTTGCATTTTTTCTCAAGTTGACAAGTTTTAAGGGGGTGTGTATCCTCAGTATCAATTAATATCTCCATAACTATGAGTAGGGTTTGGTTAAAACGTTAAACACTTGTACCAAACGTTTGTATCTTCACTTGTCAGGGGAATCTTTTGAAAACAAGATTCAGGATATGAATCTGTGGGCTTCTGTCTGTTTTTCGAAGCGGGACTGTTAGCTAATAATCAGTATTTTGAAAACAAAAAGCTTTCGAAATATTGTATGCATTGTAATGGTAAATGTTGTGTGTAATTATAAAATCTCTAGACTAGTTCTTCATTTCTCTTCACTAGGCTGGTACTCAAAAATATGTAATATGAGATCAGTTCGGTTCAACAAAGCCGAAAACAGGTAACAGTGGCCACTTAGTGTATTTAGAGTGTTATTAGGAGTCTGAACATGATTTTAAATAGGGAAAAACAGACTCCTGGGAAGACTATATTAGAATTTAGCCCTATGCATACCTACATACCTACCCCCAATCCCCCCCCCCCCCCCCCCCCCCCTCCCCACTTCCCATGAATTGAAAATTGCATGGGCAGCTTGCATGAACCATAGGCCCTCTTTGCTTCATTCTAAATACCATGTCATGAAGTGAAACTAGGTCAAAATCAATACAGATGTCACAACAGCAAAAATAATAATAATGTTCATTTGCTAATCCTTTTTATGATACAAAAGATGTAGAGCCGGCGATGCGGTAAACATCGGGGGCGGAATTTCGGAAAATAAATGAGTTAAAAAGTAAACCACCCACACAAACTCCTCCGGAAGTTCGAACTGCCCAGGAGATGACATGATAATCATTTCTATGTGGATGATTGAGCGAGCTTACAATGACCAGGACTTGAGCGCTCCTGCCTACTCACCGGAAATGAGAGAGATAGAGAGAGAGAAAGCCAGGGAGGAAGAGAGAGAAAGAAATAGAGAAATAAAGAGATGTGTAAGGGAATTGATAATTATTAAAGGATGACACTTCAAAGAAGCGGTCAGTTCAGATTGCAGAGAGCAAAATAATCTTTTGAAATAAATGTCAATTAAAAGAAGCTCAGCTATTGACTTAAGCATATATCCCCTTCCCCATTTCCCTTTTGCGATTCTATCCACCGCCACTAACGATTTCATGCCTGAGTTTTTAAATTGGAGATAGACCATTTAAAATTAACTGACTTTAATCAACAGTGAGGATAAAATGCTAAAGAAAATGTGCCTACTGGCGTCTTATAAATAATCGGAAAAAATATGATAGCTGGTTTTGTGTCCTTATGGCTATAGAACAAGAAACTCATGTACATTTAGAAAGGCTTGCAAACTTTAGTAGAGATCCATGTATAACGAACTGAAATATTAACTTAAAAAATAAAGTGTCGAAACATTCCCTGGACGACTTTAATGATAAAGGGCTTGTCCTCTTTTAGAAAATCAAATATAATTCCAAAGTTTCATATTGGAACTAGTGGAAAATTGCTTGTGACAGACAGTAACCTATATCCTATTGTGAAGATAGAGATAAACTTCTTTCTATTACAGTGAGCAAATTAACTGAAAGTTATCACGGGAGTCGACTGTTTCTTTTTTTCAAGTATCAGATGCTCTAATATGCTCTCTTTTGGGTGACGGAAATTATGATGGAAATTAATCTTCTTCTGGTTGCGGCAAAGAGCACTGTCATGAATTTTTAATAATGCATGACGACTTCACAGAGCACTTGAACCGTGAAATCGTAAACAACACAAAGTCTGCAATTACTGAGCCCACTTAACTGCAATCTTCTTTACTGCAGATTCGGCTTAATCGCAGCAGTTTTAAGACAACATGAAATACTGTGTCATCAATTCAGAGGTCTTTGGATAAGGTGTTCATGTAGACGTACAGTATAATATCATATGTTGTAGACTATACTGTATGGTCATTATTTATTTGTCCTCAACACAGTAATGCTAAGAAAAAAAAAAGCTTTCCAGGTGGTTAAACTGGGCCACCTATTATTCATTTCACATCAGTGCTTTCCAATTACAGTACTTGTTTAGGTTACAAACCTGTAATGGGACTGGACCCTTTTTTCGTCTGTGGGCTATATTAACATTTTGAGCTGCCCTCTGAACCCAAAGTTTTAGCTTTCACCCAGACCCATACCAGATTGAAGCTCATTATGTGGCCCAAATTTTAAGACTTACCCAACCCTAGCAAGCCCATTGAAATTTTGAGCTTGGTTGCTATTTGTAAACAGAGCCTACATTTTTCACTGGTCAATGCCAAACCTCTCCTCTTCCGTCTGAGCACACCCTTGACCTGGCAGTTCCAGCCCAGGGCTAAATAGTGCCTGGCAAAATAAAGTAAAATGGACATAAATTCCCATGATATCAAAATTTCCCCCTGGAGCCCTTATTACTGGAAGCAGGGCATGCCATAAGAGGGAAAAGGGGAGATGAAATATAACCCCTTACGTTCTAGGACCCAAAAGTGAAAGTACAATTACAGGTAGGACCCAAAAGTGAAAGTACAATTACAGGTCTGTAACCTTTACCAGCTTTACTTAGACTCTAGTCATTCACACTTTCGAGTCTCACTCTGAGGCCATGGCGAATACGGTATTATTTGTCCCAGCCGGCTGATTCGGAAAGGTGAATTGAAGCAGCATCTTTTATAAACAACATTTTTTTCCGTGCGCCTCGAAGTGTTGCAGTTGCGATTATGCGAAATCGACAGTAAAGAAGGGGTGGATCACAACAACTGCTCACAACACCAGGCGGCCCTCGTGGTTGGCGGTGAAGAGAAATCAAGATGGGTGCCACACACACACACGAGTTAACGAGTACTCGGGGCTGGGCCTGGCGCATTCAAGACTCGGGCTTGGAGATTCACGAGGCGAAATCTTGGCCGCACGTGTTTAGGATTTCAATCGCTGACAGTGACAGAGGGTGATTGGGTCTTAGGTTGACTGTGCTGTGTGATTCAGAGGAGGGCTTTTCATTGAATTTCAATGTGATTTTTTTCAATTTGGCATGTTTACGGAATAGACTGATCTAGATTTAGTGCGAAATGATGGAAGTGGATAACACGTCCTATAAGGTGAAGGTATGTAATATGTGTAGATTGCAAAGGTCTTTCGTTTTTCAAAATATTAGACAACGGTTGAAACGAAATTCCGGGGGACCAGCGACTTGAGTTCAGTTTAATGAAAAAACTTTTTGTTTAGACAGAGAAGCTTGAAAAGGAGAAAAATAAACGGAGCTTCTTTGTATCCTTTCGTTTTAGGGGTACATTCGGTTACACCATTTTCGTTTTAACCG
The DNA here is from genome assembly GCA_033807755.1 of Ellobium chinense. NCBI lineage: Eukaryota > Metazoa > Mollusca > Gastropoda > Ellobiida > Ellobiidae > Ellobium > Ellobium chinense. The sequence continues at coordinate 556,499 of JAWQUT010000050.1, read as the reverse complement.
TTTTCTTTTGAAATAAGACAACTTGGAGTCTAGAATTCGACTTCCATGATATTAGTCGCGATAAAGTCAAGTTGGTGAAGTGTCTTGAGTTCTGAGTAAAATTTGATACAGAAATAAAGGGACGCGGATCCAGTTCATTACAATGACGAAAATACGAGAACATGAGAATCCGCGTAAGGAGTTCCGAATGAGACTCACACCCTAACTAGAACTCATGCCTACTCATACAATTCAAACCCTACCCCTAACCCAAATCCTAATGCCCATCAGGTCAGGAGCAGCAGTTGAGGCAAGTCCCCAACCCAGATGTCCGTCGAGACATGAGCATCAGATACGAATCTCATTCCAAATCATTCCAGACTTCAGATGGTATGGTCCTGAAGCACTATATTCTCATGCTCAAAAAGGCGCGCTTACCAATAAAACGATTTCACATTTATTTCAAGAAAGCTACGCGAGACAAAACTGATGAACATTGTCACATCAGCCATTTAATAAAGTACAGAATACAGTCCATATAGACATATACAGTGTTTTCTCCAGACTGCGAGATGGCACGATTCGCCCCTTAGATTTCAAAATCCCCCTCAAAAATTCATTAAACGTACTCCGACCCTTCTTATTTTCTGCGCAGAAACTGAAAAGAACTTAAGAAAATTTAAAAAAAAATGCTCGTCAGAATTTACATAATATCTCTCCCCCAGATAGCTGTTTTTGTCACGAGGGGTGAATGTCACTCCCATCTCACACGTCTTGTTGAAAACAGTGCCTATATTATGTCTTAACACTTTGTGTCCGTTTCTTAAAATACTTAATTTTATCCAAGCTTATATGTCAAGTGGCATGTTTCTACTAATTTTATTTTGCAGTTAAGGTTGGATTAGGCTGCCCACTAACATGGGAATGGGTGGAGCCTTCAACTCCATGGTAAGGGTAAGAATGGAAAATCGCAAGTTGCCATAAGCACATGACTTTATTTTGTGTGTGTCTCCTTGATGCAATTTCACGAGTGCTCTACACTGATCATCTCTCTGTCAATTGTTGACGGAGGGATAATAATAGGCTTTGTCAGAGATAAACGGGAGACAATAGAGAGCAAAACCAGGCTCTGGAGATTGCAGCAAGAAGACACAGACGGTTTTGTCCCTGCTCATGAACTCAACATGTAGACCTTATCCTTTATTTGCATCAAATGGCAGATGCAGTTGTCCAGATTTCAGATGTGTTAATGGGACAGGGGGAGTTATTTCCTTTACAGCATAATAAGTCCCCATTATTTTTTTGCATAAAATTTAAACACCGTGTATTTTTTTCCTTTCGTATGACAGTTTCTAAGAAAGCACCTCAAAATGTCGGGATTTTCACCCTGCGCGCGCCGCCATTACTCGTGCTGCGTGACGTCAACAAGCGAGTATGCTAGCCGATGATTGGTTCAGACAGTTTGCGCATGCGTCTACACCACTCGCCTGCTAGCTTTTTTTCACTTATGACGTCACATAGCACAAATAATGGCGGCGTATGCACGGTAAAAATCCCCATCGTTCGCGGTGTTTTCTCAGAAGTGGCGAAGCGGAAGAAAAATGTACGTAGTCTAAAGTATTTTAAACAATAATGTGGATGGGAGGATTTCCATATGTGGTAACTGGCGATAAGGAGTTACGTTCCCTTCGACTGATGCTCCTGTCTCGATGGGCATTAGTGTTAGCGTTAAGGGTAGGGTTAGGGTTGGGGGGGGGTAGGGTTAGGGTTAGGGTTGTATTAGTACGTTATTCGGAAATAAGGTTCTGACCGTAGTTGTAGGAGTTACCACAATATATGGAAATCCCTCCGAAATCGGTTTTAGGACATGCCTTCTATCTCCTGATCATGAGTAGATATTTTCGTGGCGTTGAGAGATGGAAAGCGAATACTGTACTTGTATAAAAGAAGGACATACTTTTGGAGAAAAAAAAAGTCCTGTTCCTCTTGGAAGGCATATAGACTATATATACTTTCGGTCCAGTTAATGTCTTATCTTGGGTTCACGAGGTTAATCCCTTCGCTACATAATGTTTTTCAAATGCAGTGGCGGCATGCATAATCCATAAGTTAATTAACGTTCTGCTTCAACTACGTGAACACCAGTAATGTTAGGGGAGTTTCCCCGTGGTTAACGCAATATCGTTAACTATCGTAAGGATTATGCATACTGCCACAGATGTCGCCAGATAACTGTGAGCTCACTAGCCCGTGCGTTGGAGTAGTTCACTGTATAGGAAATAATTATGATACACGGATGCGTTAGCTACGACATAGAAATGCTACTTCCTGGATGCATTGATGCGTCTTAGAGCTGTTTGTAACAAAGGGTAAGGAAGAAGTTAATAGAGGAGGAATTCCATATGTGTGCCAGAAAGATTTCCTCAAGCAACACACCGAACCAACAACATATCCTACCTCTAACCATAACCCTAACCCAGTTTCAGGGTTAGGGTTAGGGTTAGAGTAGGATTAGGGTTAGGGTATGTTGTTAGTTCGATGTGTTCCATGCGGAAATCTTTCTGGCACACATATGAATTCCTCCCGTTAATAGGTACTTAGAAATTACGGTAACGGCCACTTCATCGTTACAAGGTTTGATTATTTATTTGCTTTGCATGCATCTGGCCAATGGGGAGGAATGGGGAAGGGGGCATGCGTAATCGTTTCACATCGGGGAGGGGGGTGGAGGAAGGGGCTGGCGGCTTTGTGTTTTAGTCATCTAATGAGAGCAATATCTAAGATGTCAAATCATGATACTGTGAAAGTCACCTTTTATTGTGACAGAAGCAAATGGAGCAACATGGCCGACTGATTGCGGCTTGGATTCAGGATCTGAAGATAAAGATCTAAAGGTCATGGGTTCGATTCCCGACTGTCATCGTGTTGTAAGTGCCTTGAGAAAATATTTCATCCACATTTTCCTCATCCCATCTGTCTGTAAAATGGGTACCTGGCTACAGGAAGTTAAAGATATTGTCTGAATGCGTGTGATCAGCACCTCCAAATCTTAGCGGTCCTGTTTACTCCCTAAGGAGTTGAGAAATTCCTAGAGTGATTTGGCCTGCTGAGGTAATAATAGTGCGAAGTGGCGTGAGAAGGCATTAGCCAGGAAACGAGACTTAGAAACCACATTATTATTATTATTATTATTAGGTGTGATCTTACAGACAGTCGGATAAGGCGCGTCGTTGTGATCACATGAGCACGGAAGTTTTTAATCAGGCTGTTACTCTAAGACTAAATGAACTAGACTAGTATAGATACGAGAGCGGTGATGTCTTGAGAGCGTCCCCGGCTAAAGCAAAGTGTTATATTTGTTCATGCTGTTGTTTATTGTTTAGTTTTTAGTCATAATTTTTGGATGCTCATATTAAAAATTTCATGTTGTCATGAACTATTAAACTGTCTTGAATCTTGCCTTGCCTTTTCACTTCTTTGGTTGGCCACATGCTGGCACGCCGGTCAAGTATTAAAATATTTTCGAGGAGACATTCCCACCTTGCCATTAATCTGAGAAGGATTTGTACATGTTTAGAGGGATTATTTTTTTTAAAAAAATGAAATAATGCAGACTTTTGAGTGCAGGAAAGAGTGGGACATGGGCGCGCGTTGAATGTATTGTTAGAGGGCATTTTGAAAGCGAATCGCGTGATTGTGCGGTATGAATAAAACCCTTCCGTTTTTTGGACACCCCGCATTGAACTACAGTAGAAAACCGGTATTGGCGCCAATACGACCATAAAGACGCCCTAAATGAAAGAAGAGAGTGCCTTTCTCAGGTATACAAAGAATTTTTTTTTAATCTCGATTCATCTACAATGACAATGGTTATAATACTAAAAAGCTTTATTTTTAAAAATATAGATTTACACCTATCATTTTTGTAAAAAGGACTTAAATATATGTGTTCCTATATACGAGGGCCCTCTCAGAAGTCTTTACCCGCAAGACTAGGAGATCTCGTGTGCATACTGAGAGCATTAAAAATCCCTCAGACAGTTTTAAAAACAGTAGGCCGTGCTGCCGTTGTCTGCGCAAAAATTATTGGACATTTCAAGCAAGTCTTTCAGTCTTACACCCAGAAAGGCATGATATAGCTGTTGTCTTGCTGACTTGCAATGAAACCCTATTTCAAACAAACCCTGATCCGGAAGAGAAATTTCTAGAGAGCTGGAATAAATCTTGCACATTATGTTTTAAACCTCAGCGTATCCACCGATTGAAGTGACTCACTTCTGTCATTCTGCTATACCATGAAATGTTCTTGGAAATAAAACGCCCGCTTTTTGGAGTTTGCATAATAATAATCATTATTATTAGAACTATAATATCACACACCGGTAGGACTTCTCAATCGCTACAGAATGATCCCCTTTGAGTTATATATAATGTTGTTTTTTTAAGGATTTGGGAACAAACAGGTTATAAAAAAAAAGGCCTGATGGAACTAGATCATAAGCCTCATTTACTGCCACGATATTCTTCAAAAGTAAATCCTCTTCAAAAGTGGACATCGAGTCTTTTAAAATTTTGTTGGGTTGGGGGTTACCACACAAGAAAAACAAATACTTTCGCCTATCTAAGGTGTGAAACAGTAGTCTGCAGAATCACTATAAATAGCGTGTTGCGTAATATTGTTCAGTATGATACCTTCTGATACTTCAACGTGCTCTACATCTCCAAAACACATCTGGCGACAGGGAGGCTTAAAGAACAAAATATGAGGCGCAACTGTATTGAAATCTTGTTTACATGAACGGTATGGCCTTCAGAAAAAGACTTAAAATCTTCCCCCGTCCACCTAAAAACTCGGGGCAACACTGCTCCAGAATCCATAAAATCCATAGCAATCCCAGCTCTTGTTTAGAAAGCGCACATGTCCTTCTCTTCGGCCTACGCCCCCTTCCTCACTTGACCAATCCCCTAGCGAAGAACGACTGAAAATCCTTTATAATAATGTAAATATTGTTTGAGATTCTTAGATATATAATCCTATTTCGCCCCTGCATTGAAAAAAAAAATGAGCACCTTCTGAACCTCTGAGCTGTATATTCCGCATGTGCGGGGGTGGAATCTTATTATGGTTAAGCAAGTTTCGCTCGCTATATATAATCTGTAAAGCACTTAAATGGGCTAAGTGCGCGCGCGCGCATCTGCGTGCGTGTGTGTGTGTGTGTGTGTGTGTGTGTGTGTGTGTCTGTCTGTCTGTCTGTCTGTCTTGCTTGTCTGTCTGTCTTGTTTGTCTATCTCTCTCTCTCTCTCTCTCTCTTGCCCGTCTCTGTCTCCGCCTCTCTCTCTTTCTTTCTCTCTCTCTCTCTCTCTCTCTCTCTCTCAATGGAAAAAAGCATTCATCTCTCCCCCTCTTCCATAGGGACCACACACCAGCCTCTTATTTATCTACAGCGCCTCTTCCAACGTGTCCAAGAAAATATACCCGTCTCGCATTTGTGATCTAAATCTCTCGCACACGAAGTCACAGTGCATCATGAATGCATATCTTTAGTAATATACACTCGTCAGTATATGTTTATTTGATAACATAAACAACGTTTAGCCGATCCTCTCGCGACGGTTGACGTACATTTTATTACAAAGAGCCCTTAGACAGACCGGCACATTCCGGAAGTAGCAACTCCATAACGTGTCTGACGTAAGCATATTATGTCATAATTCCTATATAATGAACTATAATCCTATGTACGGACTTATGAGCTCATGGTTATAAAGGCTTGTGTTTTTACAAACTGCACAGTATTACGTTCTTGTTGACCCCGGAACTCTAGTAGGGAGGAGAGATTCACACCTGATGCTCCTGTCTCAACGGATGTTAGGGTTAGGGACTCGCCTCGACTGGAGCTCCTGTCTCGATGGGCATTTTGGGCTAGGGTTTAGGATAAGGTTAGGATTAAGGATACGGTTAGGGCTAGGGGGTAGGATTAGGGGTAGGAATAGGAGGAGGGAGTGGGTTGTATTAGTAGGCATGAGATCCGTTTGGGGTTATGCGTCCTTCCTTTTGGCAAATTTCGTAGGCAGTAGAACAGGACGCTCCTACCTAGAGCTTGATTTAGTTAGAGGTGGGTTTAAGGGGGGGAAAAAAGCACACTTGCTATAGTCCCTAGACATTATCATTTTCTAGGAACAACTCTCCTGTGTGTCCTCTCTCTTTCCTAGTCCTGTCCCTAATTGTAATCCCAAGCTTCAGGTGGAATTTTACCTATAATACTGCGCATGAAGGAAGTCAAAAAGATTACGTAGTGCCAAAGTCAGACAACCTACCCTTGCTTTAAAATTAAAGATTTAGGTTTATGCTTGATTTAAAGGCAGTATCATAGGGCTTCCTCCAAGGCCTATGCTGACGGAAATCCGGCAATTTTCGTAAACAAAGTTAAGAAGCTAACAAAGCTGCCACACGCTAACAGGCTAAAGCTAAGGGATAGCGTGCCGTGTGCATAATATGCAACCCTCCATGTGGTGACAATAGCACTTAAACAGCATAGCGAAGTGAAGGTGTTAATATAATACCAGATCTGCCTTCTATGTTGTTACATTCTCTGATGCAGGTTCTCTCATTAATCATAAAAAGTTTTCCCTTCAAGACGTGATGATTTTCTTTTTCTTTTTTTTTTTTTGCGCTGCATATTAAATATGTGAACTCAATGACACCCGCTAACAATCCCATTTTGTCACGCTTTCTTGGTTTTATGTTCTACTTCTGTTTGCTTTGCTTAATGAAAGCGCGAAAGGCCACTGAGTTAATGAGAGCTAATCTAGTTAGAGTTACCTTTAGCCTTTCAAGTCAGAATTTGTCCAGGCACCCTCGGTGAAAATAACAAGATGTCTTTCACCGTATATTCGGGTTAGGGGTGTAACTTAGTAATATTGTGAGTACGGGAGGGAGAGGGGTGCCGCGTGATTTCGATTTGGCTTGCTATGTTGCAGGCGTCGTTGAAGGGTGTGGCGTTCGTGGTGAGTGGTGGCGGTGGTCTCGAGTCACGAGATTACTCATAATCATAGATGAAGATAAATATAATGAAGATTTATGATTTCTGGAATGTCATGTCACAGATGCCGAATTTATCGCTGTGTTTCTTATTCTTTGTTCCTATATATTTCTCACTCAATCAATCATTAGCCAGCTCGCTCGCTCGCTCACTCACTCACTCACTCACTCACTCACTCACTCACTCACTCACGCACTCACTCACTCACGCGCTCTCTTGCTCACTCACTCACTCACTCACTCACTCACTCACTCACTCACTCACTCACTCACTGCCTCATCCTCCTTCCCCTCTATTTCACTCACACACACACACACACACACACACACACACACACACACACACACACTTTTGTAAGAAAAAAGATCGTCAATCCCCCATGAATATATTATCGTCCCAATGTTTCGAAAGAAGTCTAACTCAGACTTAGGCCATTTTATAATAAGGGCACCATGTTGGTCATGAGATCACGGCTCATGTTGAGATGTGAAAATTAAAAAAAAAAACAACCTAAATATTTTCCCCACAAAATGATAGTGTCAAAGAAATGCACTGACTCTTTCTGGCTTTGCCATAAACTGTGTTCCCCCGAGCTTTCTCAGAGGTGTGAAAAATGAGCTTAAGTCTAGAAATACGCGCTGTCAACATTTCACCTTCGGTGATCTCAATGGAATATTTTGTCGGGTTATCGAGTACTTTATGCTGCGAAATAACGACGTGACGGCCGATTTTAGACAAAAGCGTGGTCGTGGGCAGCTGGTGGAGAAAATTACAGATGTATCATAGAAACTTCATGCCACGATAGACCATAATACTCGATCGATGTCATGAAAATTACGGGATGGATCTGAGACACCTGACATTAGCGTCGAGCACCTGTTATTTTGCAGAGTTTCAATTCATCTAATAATAGCTCTCTTGGCTTAATCGCAACATTTTGTCACAAACCAGATGCACAATATTACGATCCAAAAATTAAGCAGCACCGCATTCCTTAACGCTAATAGTTTTCCCGCATTTGATGAGTTGCAAATAAGCGGAGGAGACTATATTCGGGACGGCAGATAAGCGTCTTGCGTCAAACACAGGCGCATCATTGCACGCAACGCCTGCATTAAGGAGATATGATAACGATGTTTTCTCTCGTAATTTCACTCATGCTTACAGTCTATTTATTACACTTTACACTGTTTCATCATCATTTCCGTTCCTCCACTGAAAGATGATGAAGAAAAAAAAACACCTGAGAAACGTTTATTTCAAATTGCGTCCACCTACCATCCACACACAGACAGACACACACACAGACACACACACACACACACACAGACAGACACACACACACACACACACACACACACATACATACATACATACATACATACATACATACATACATACATACATACATACATACATACATACATACATACATACATACATACATACATTATGGCTCTTTACCCAGTGTAGTATTTGCCTCTTCCGGCTTTCCTAGTCGCCAACGGGTTTCACATCTTAGCTGATATTACGAGAAATAGTAAAGCGCTGGTAATCTACTTGAACAATAGGCCGTTCTTCCGCACAACTCACTATCGGTTTAAATAAAATAGCGGTGTGATTACCTCATCAGATCTCGCTTCCAACAGTAAAGGGTGCATCAGCCAATAAGGGTCAGTGTGACAGACTATATCAGCCAGTTATGTTCATCTGCAATGGCAAAATAGAAAGTGGAAATAATGATTGCTAGAGTTGTGGCTTGCAATGCCCGGATGATCATGCTTGTATAATAACTGAGAGTAGTCTTTTAGTATTCACTTTCCCTTGGTTTCATAACCTTTCCAATCCTTTGGTCCTATCCTCCACCCTGCGAGCCAGTTTCCCTCTTACTCCATAACATATGTTGTTGTTTTTTTACCTGCGCTTTAGCGATTCTGATCTATTCTAGGAGGTTGCCTCTGGCTGTAAAACTTGTACCCTCAGAACTCATTTTTGTATTGTTGAAATTGGGTTTGGAACCCATCTCGACTGATGCCATTGCCCAAAAGAGATGACCATAGGGTTAAGTTGGGCAGTGAGTGCCTGCAGGAGTGAATGTGGATTTTTATTTTGAAAAGGAGATAGCGGGGATTGTAGATTTAGCGCCAGAAATTGTCTGTCTTACAACTACATCACTCAGATAAGATATACATGTACAGCCCCAAAAGGGGAAGTCAAAATGCATAATGATTTCTGTTGTAGAAATAAAGTATACAGTTGCAGCGCAACAGGCGGAGTCAAAACACATACTTAATATTTCTTTCTATACGTCTTTGGCTTGCACAATTTTACTGTCTGCAACAACCTGGTGAAAAGAGAGATTAAATGCAATATAATGAATATGATAATCTTGTTAGAAACTATAATCTCTCCTTTTCTCTCTTTCTTACTCTCTCTCTCTCTCTCTCTCTCTCTCTCTCTCTCTCTCTCTCTCTCTCTCTCTGCGCATACAAGGGATGATTTACTCTGAACCCACCCCAACATCTACAGACATACAATTTCTCACATAAAGACACGTGATTTCGCTGAATCTGTACATGTTTTGGCGCTGCACATATAAATATATCTGTTTCGCTGTAACTGTTTATCAGTTCACTGAAACTACATATCCCAGGAGGTAGGATGGGAATGCTATAATCCTATCCAGGAGTTAAATATGTTTAGTATAGGTTTGATCTAATATCTCGTGATGTTACGCCTCGGTAAGGGGGAATGCGTCTGGCTGCATCACGTTGTAACACCATGTTATTTCTTCGCTACGTAATTTGCCGTCTGACCGCTTTGATACCAGCCGAGCTAGTCCGTCTTTCGCTTGTCTCGGTTTGGTAGAGCATGACAAGTTAAACCGACACCAGCATCATAGGTAAATAGTAGGTGGAGCGATCAAATTCGGTCTACTAAGACTGTACAGCTTCCAAGAATAGTCTGCGACATAAAGTCTAAGGGAGCTGAACTGGCTTAGGACATCTGGTTAAATGGTTCCCAGACACTTGACCGACGGACATTTGACCGACGGACACTTGGCCGAACGGACACTTGGCCGACAGACATTTGGCCGAACGGACACCTGGCCGAACGGACATTTGGCCGAACGGACATTTGGTCAAATGTCCGTCGGCCTAGTGTCCGGCCACGGGTTACATCATCAGTAGTCCTCAGCCAGATGCGAGGATGATGTAGTGACGTCATAGAACACTGTGTTGTCCTCGGCAGGTGTACAATGAAAGTCGTGTATTCAAGTCTTCAAAACTCAGTTAATTATTTTTTTTATTTATTTGGTAATTTTCAGCGGGATGTTTCCATCGTTTGGACTTTGTATCTGGCGTGTGTCTCGCTAACACTGGTCTTCGCAGCGTCATATGCTGAAGACGCCGACAGCATGATGCCCGTTCGAGACACCACTTACGGCAAAATTCGGGGCTACCGCTACAAGCTGAAGAGTGGTCGGGAGGTCGAGAGATACCTGGGCGTGCCCTATGCTGCGCCTCCTGTTGGTGACAGACGCTTTGAGGTAAGACTTTAATAGAATGGAGCCTCAATATTAAGGCATTCATTTAAAAAGTATAAATAAAATAATAGGAAACTCTCTTACTCTGAGAGTGAGACAACAGAGGATCTGCAGAGGAAGCTACTCCAGTCTAACAAGTGTTTCGGCCCTTTGACTTCCTGACACTCCAAAGGAGGTCATGACTGCCAAATGCCCTTCTGTTGATTTTTTTCTCCGCTCGGGAGGAATTTGAACCTGCAATCTCCCGTTTCTTAATTCCTTGCTTCACATCCTTTCTGCCATGAAGCCATTGTGAAAAGCTGCATTTTAGGTGAAGTATATAAATTTACTGTGCAACATTTCACTCTTCGCCACATTTAGTCTATATCCATGCCGAGCTCCTTTTTTTTTTTTGCAGTCTCTGAAAGATCCTTTAGAGCACGTGATCGCACTCGTCCTCATGCTCGACCAACTTGGTAGAGTATTAAGTATTAAGCATAAATTTCACAAGCACAGATTCTGTATTTTTGTAAGTATTTCGTTATACAGGCGGACCTCACTTTTAAGTACACTTCAGTATTAAGTACTGTATACTTTTTCCACGCACCAAGGCTTACTTCTGATTGTGGTTCTCCTGTATGTCAGGTAGCTCCTCCCTCACTAAACAAAGAAATTGTACTGTAATTCAAACTTTAAAATGATTTCAGTAATTTATGTCTGACACAGCTGGAACTTGGCATGCACCAGCAAAATGGACACTGTCTATCATGCTGGAAAAATTTGAAATGTTCAGATATGATGTTTATGTCAGAACTAAGAAAGTAGATATAATCTCTACATGTCTAACAATAGGTCACCTGATGTGCCATTAACCCACTGGCGTGACACGACAGTTTTTGAGTCTTTTTCTTTTTCGTGACAAACTATAACATCTGCATCAATTAAACTTGCAAGAAATATACATTATATCAGTCTGTCAAGGTGCTTAATATTTCATTAAAGTTTCAATATAACTACTGAAGCAAGTGGATTTAATCATGTAACTTTAAAAAAA
>JAWQUT010000050.1:532820-544866 GCA_033807755.1 Ellobium chinense | reverse complement strand
GGCGCATCAGGTAAAAGGAGCTTTAAAAAAACATAGTTTCAGATAGCTGCTAAAGAAAAGAACAAGGTTGAGTCAAGTTTCGTTTGATTGTCAGATTTTATTAGATCTAGTTTTGTCTTTTTGGGAAGATTCGCCAATGTGTTGTATTCCCTTCCATGTAACTTTTGTTGATTGCAGTGCGAGTTGTCTAGAATTAAAGCAAGGGTGGGGGCCAGTGTTTTAGAAAATCGGGTTATCTGAATCCTGGGTTGTTGTTTTTTTTCTCCGCTCGATATCTATTCTATTACTGAATTGGACGTGTTTCAACATTTTAATCAGATTTCAGTAAAGAAAAACAAAATGGTTTCTGAAGTTTAATCTTTTTTTTTTTTTTTCCAGTACTATACTGCTCGGTGTAATCTATTTTTAGTTCATTTGATGAGTAATTTGTGGGCCATATTAGAGATTGTTAGGCTTTGATTTCTATTGCTTTCTTTGATTTCTTCATCCTGTTTCCCCTCATTCACCAACTTGTACTTGAATTACGAAAATCAAGAACCTACATGAGGTGGAAAGATTAACTTCAGTTTGTAAAGTGGTTAAAAAAAAGCCAAAACAGATAGAAGACGGCAGGATAAACGAAGAAGTCTCTGCACATTGTTCTTGGCACATCAAGGGCCGTAGACACAATAAGAGGCAATAAAAAGTAGCTGCCTGACTTCCAACGCACGCTTTTAATCGCATATTGTTCATACGAGTTTAGCGTAGGAGTATCAGGAATTGCAAAGCATAATCATAATGTAACGTAGCTCAGACTTGTGAAATCGGCAACAGAGAATAAATCCGAGTCTTGACGTCATAACCTGAACGTTCCTTTCAGTTTTAGTTATAAGCTTGGGTCCAGCACATTCCTTACATCCACTGTTTTAAAGCTTTAGGCTTGTCGGGACATCGATAGATGGTTGATAGTGGATTATATATCAGTGATGGATGCTCATAATTTATGTTGTTGTGACATAAGCTAAATTAAGTTTCCTGAGTCTTGATCTGCTGATACCGGACAGACAGGTTTTTATAGTTATGAAAGCCTAATTTGATTTGCCTGTTGGGACCAACATCCCTTTGTCTATACAGCCACTTATAAGAAATTCCAAGATGAATAAGATTCCTTTAACAATTGTAAGCAGCCACTGCGGTTAAAAAAAAAACAACGCTTTAAGTGTAGTTAAGTGTGTCTGTGGGTTTTTATTTTTTCTCTACGAAAACCGATTATTTACCCTGCCGGCACGCTCTCTGTTCACAATATGGCTAGACATACCGCAGTGGCTACAGCTTGAAACTTTCAGTTTATTGCCCAAAATCCGGAAAGGACTAGCCAAACATCTACGGTAGGGTTCGCAAATATATGGCCCATCCTCACAGCCTATCCTTACATACTTTAAAAAAAAAATCATTCTAGATCTTACACGAACATTAACGGACTGTTGTCCAATTAGGAGCCTGAAACCTTCTCTTCTGTTGAAACAGACCCTCTAGCCTTTTTTGACCTTACACCGGGCAGCGCCGACTGCCCATAAATATAGATTTGTTTTCAGATTTCATCTATCCAAGAAACACCTTGCTTCCAACTCCCAACTTACAGCCATGTTCTTGTAATTGCTGCGTACCCGCGGACTGGAGTTTGATGTATAGGATAAACACCATTAGGGAGACCAAAACAACCAAACGGGAATTTGACGAGTTTCCAGCGAAAAGGCAGGGTAACTGCGAGTACAGGATATTTATTGGGGAAAGTTTTGTCTAAACGCACAGTGTATAGGATTAGGAGCAGAGTGTTGTTGTGAAGGATATAGACTTTTGAATGTCGAGTTTATTAATATGTTCCAACTGGAAATGTCTTAATGATAGTAATTGTCTTATAATAGTAACTATGATTCTGTGTATGTTATGTATTCGAACTGGCCAAAAAACTTTGAATAGACTTCGAACTGAATTGAATTCTTTAATAATAATGGGGTTGATAAGTATCGTATCCAGGATAATGCCCGCGCACGCGACGTCATATTATTATGACCCCAGCAAACATGATTTTTCTAGGACTTGCTCAACTCCCTCGGGAGCATACAATGCCCCTGCCATCTCAGGCGCTCGTCACTGGCATTTTGACAAAATCTTCTATCGCCTTTACTCATTTTATAAACTGACGGATTCAGGAAATTGTGAAAAATTGCTTTCCTATGGTACTTACGACGCCTGAGGTTGGGAATTAATCGCCTAACCTTTAGATCTTGAGTCTAAAGGCGTAATCATTATTGGCCAAGCTGCACCATAATTATATTCCTTGGGTCTGGAGGCCTATAAAATTATGCGAAAGACCGCCCGACTTCCACCCTTGCCCAGCAGCGGGAGTGGTGATTAGACTACTACACTCGTGTCGTGAAAGTGACACTTTCTCATGCACCTTCGCACCTGTCACATCCGGCTCCTGTCATCTGCTTGACTCCCACTGCTACAAACGTCTTGTAGTCAGAATAATTTCCTTCAGCTCCACAGAGCACAAATAACAACACTCCATGTACAGTGATAAGCCAGGCAAGCTGGTCCGGTGTGGTAAACCAGGGACTGAGGAAGAGGGGATGAGGGAGGGGGAGGGGGAGGGGGATTGGAACGGAGGAAACTCTGTTCATATGAAATATGTTCCGAAGTCATGGTCGGAACGAAAAGAGTTCCCTTGTTTCAGCGTGGTCGCGATCGTGAACAGAATACTTAATTTTCCGCGCGAACGTATCGGATGTTGGTGCTTTTTCAGATTCGTTACAATGCCGATCACACATCGTTTTCTTATCTTGTCTTTATATTGCCGGTGATTGTAATCACTGATTGTGATCACCAGTCTCGTTCAACCTGTCAGTTATAATAGTCACTCTTCGTAGCTTGCTTCTTCAGCACCTCCTTCCCCACCTCCTGTAAACAGTCACGAATGTCACCCAACCATCTCACTCAGGACCTCATGAAAGCGAATTCTGGGAAATCGGGTCATAATTCTGAGCACTGGAGGTGTTCCGAGTTCGTGGACAAAATGAATTATTGTCTAGAAAAATAAAAGATCTGGGGCCGGTTCATTAAAATGAGTATGCAGGTGTTCCAGTAGATTCGCATGAAGTTTTTAAATCGCGGGGTTTTTCTAGAACTAACTCTGTCTGTCTGTCTGTCTGTCTGTCTGTCTGTCTGTCTGTCTGTCTGTCTGTCTATCTGTCTGTCTGTCCCTCCTTCCCTCTTTCTTTGCTCTTTTCTCCAACGACAAGGACAATGTGCCTGTTTTGCAGCGTTCGCTGGTAATATGGAAGTAGTAAAGGTATCATAATAAGTGTCTGTTTTTCTCCTGTTGCCTTGGGTTCAACTTTCTCTCGCTCCCCCCTTGCTCTCTTTTCTTAGTCTCTCTCACTCTCTCTCTTCCCCTTCTATCGCGCTCTCTATTTCTTTCTTTCTCTCTTTCTCTCTTTGCCGTCTATTCTAGGGGCTGTCCCGGTCAAGAGAACGATGTCCTTGGCATCAGCTGTCGAAGAAGTCATACACCTGTATGAAAACCCATATCACGGAGAGCTCGAGAGACCAAAAAATATCGTGCTGGGGTCGAGACTAACACTTTGCTTACCTCTACCGACGCTCGTCGAATTTTGAGAGCGCATTTTAAAATGGCCCACTATTAAAATCTTAATGTCAAATTCAAGTTCAATACTATAATTACACTTGAGACCAACACATTTCACAATACAATATTACATGAACACAGTACACACTGCAAACATGTATGTTTCTCGTGAACACGAATTCCATTTATCTACCAGTGTCGTGGAAGTGTTCTGCCGTAAGTAGCTCCAGGGCAGGGTTGTCAGACTTGACTCTTTTGAAGCCAAATACCAGATTTTTTGGCTTTTTAAAACAGACCTTGGCTCTCAAATAACTGACTGGCTCTTTGGCTCTTTATTGGCTCCAGCGGACTTTCGGTTTAAAAAAAAAAATGAATGATTTTCTATACCGAAGTTTTTCCTTCTTTCAGACGGGTATTTCAAGTGATCAGGCTTCTATAAAGATTTCTAGATGAGGATAAAATCAAAGACGATCTTTTGTTTTCATTTAATTTTCAAAATCATTTCTTTTTATGTTGCTGTCATGTATGTGGTAAGGTTTATGATAATTAAAATACCCACGTATGTCCATTACATAGATATATTTCGTAGTAAATATCTTGTCTTATACGTATTAAATCCTGACCCCAACAGGTCCTTTCCGAACATTGTTTAGCACTTAACTGGCTCTTTTTCGTATGCGATTTTGGCTCCAGCTCGAAAAGAAGTCTGGCAACTCGACATCTGGGTCGAGTTTGTTGGTGTGATTTACGTGACTTCTGTGTCTTGAAAAGTGGCTTTCCTGTCTGTTGGTTTGGAAACACCTGTCCTCGCACCTGATTGCCTTAGATTACATGCAATTTAATGCGTCTGAAGTCTGGGGTGAAAATATCTGGTATTCGTAGACAATAACAGGTAAGCTGAGAATGAAGGTCTGCATGATATGACTATTTAATGCCTGGAGATTTACAAGATTACAAGAATCAGATGAAATGATGTTGATGGAAAGTCCTTTCAGCCTGTATTAAGCAGTACCGTGGGTCTAAACAAATCTCTCTACTTTTACGAATAGATTTTAACCCTTGTAATGCTAGGTTAGGATAAAACCAGTTTTTATCTTTAGAGCACCATGCTGGGCGCGACGGTAGAATAAATTCGGATGTTAGTGCCAACTGTGTGAGGCTGCGGTCGATTTTTGCAGCCGGTGTCAGCCGATCAGCCGGCAGACAAAACATGGCATGGCAGTTGTTATCTTTTTTAACAGAGGTGGCACAAGCAGCGGGCGGCTGGACCGCGCCACGAGAGTCAGCTTTGGTATAGAAGAAAGCATTCGTTTCAACGTCTACGCTCTGGATGATTAAAATCTGAAAAGACCTAACTTCGGCGAGAGTGTGGCTCAGCCTCTACTATGGCTTCAGCATTTCATCATTTCCAAAATATTTGATTAGACTAAATAGATGTTTCTTACCACTTTCGCTGAGCTGTTGTAATACCGCCGAATGTCGTGAGAGTGTGTAAATCTGCAATTTAAGTCACCTCACTGTCTCTTTTATAGGGATAGATGGGGTATGCAGAAAAAAAAAAATCAGTGGCTCGTAACAGTAATACAGTAGTTGTTGATACCCTCGGTCGACCGCGGTCATCCTTCCTGCCTTGCTATTCCTGATTTTTCATGGTTTCCTTAATGTTTACAGAATAAATGATCCCTACTGGATGTGACATGCCAGAAGATGTATTTCACATGAGTTTTGTGATAAGTATCCTTAATGTCTGCATGTATTATGAAACACAAACAATGAAACTGCTCTTAGAATTCCGCATAAACTGCGATATTAAAAGACATAATCGGTGAGCTGTAAGACTATTCGTGAAGTACAGTGCATTATGACATTATTATACACAACACCGATAAACTGTGCTCCGTAGCTTTTCAGTACCGTCACGGTTATTCCAGATTCGCCTTAGTTATTTGTTTTAAGGTTTTGAGAAATTGAGCGCTCTCAAACTTGTTGCTCAAGGCAAAACATGAGGCAGGTGTAATTTAGTCTGTAAATTTGGGATATGACAACGAGTCCAAATTCTACATTGTTTTACTAGGAAAAAGAAGATAAACGTGACGATCATCATAAACCAACTCAAATCATTAAAAAAAAGAAAAAAACTCAAGCAGATGTGGTAAACGTGACAATGCGCCTCTACAGTGGGCATAAATTTCACTCTGGAGTCCCAATCCCCTCTATCTACGCCACTGTTACCAGTCTTAACAAATTAATGTTATGAAACATTCACCTTCTGGAAACCTAAGACGTTGTTGGTAAACTCTCTGTGGCAACTTCCTGACAAGTTCGACCCAGATCTACAAGAGATCGAAATATCGTCTCTGAGTTCTAATCAGTATTTATGTAACGCTATTTCGATTATCTGCAAGACTCGATTGCATTGTCAATCTTACATTTTATTTGATACCACTCCTTTACAACAGGGGAGAGGTAGGTCAGGGCGAGTCGACCGCGCGCCCAAATTATTATTTATAAATTATATATGACAAGCAATTACATTATATCAAACAGTTTCAAAGTTAAAGCAGTTAGGAAATTTTTTAATAAAACGTAATATTAACACACTTCTTTACAAAGCCAGTCAACTCTTTCCAAATTCGTCTACCATAATTATCACAGCCTAAAATCATTAAAGTTTTCCCGCAACTGGACTTTTGCAAAAAAGAGTCTGAAAATAAGTTGTTAACTGAGTATTCTTCGCAGATCATAATAAAACTCATAAAACAAATGTTTGGGAATGCTTTAAGAGGGACATTCACGCATGAAGTGATCTATATATCAAACATTTTACACTCCTCAATTCACATACACTCTACCTCCGAAGATCTGCAGTCAGTCTCATACATTCCGTTCTAGATGATAATTTGAACTCGATCCATAGGAAATTAAAATGATCGAAAGTTATACTGTATATCTCATTGCTCTCTTTAAGATATTATATCTATATTAATAAAACGCTTCAGCCAAATTTGTGTCACAGATTTCTTGAGAACTACGTAACGTAAAAACATGCGGTTTTCACCTAAATTTGTAGAAAAATACACAAAAAGTAACTATACACATCAGTCCTCTTTATTTTTTTTTACCCTTTTTTAAAAAAAAGAATGTGTATAGCAACGAAATACAATCTCCGAAAGATATTTTCAATCCGCCCGATTCGCCATTCGTCCAACTTTTTCACGGAGTCTAATGCATTCGTCTATGATGCCTTTCGGGGCAGTAGGTATTCTTTCGCCGCTGGTGCGTTGCCTGCCTGCCCATTTGTAAAATGGGGTGTTAGTCTTGTGATATATAAAAGGTGTAGTTTCAGTATTATTTGTTGACCCTTTAAGAATTCTTAAAAGGTTTATACATATTTTCACAGTTTTCATATGAATTGAAAAAGAAGTCAAGACCATAGGTCTTTGGATAATGTAATCCTGTGGGTTGTCTTGGGCCGGTAGAGGCTTTCTATCATTATGACAGACGATTGAAAGACTGTCTTATCGGAATAATAGGGTCTCTTATGATTTAATATGGTCTGTAGGACGATGCAACTTTCCTTTAAGATAGCCTTGGATGTTGGAACATGACTTTATTATCGTTGCATAAATATCTTATATTTTTGCAAATGCGACAGGCAGGCAATCGTTGTTGTCGTTCATAGTAATTCTTTATTTCCTTTGCCCGAGAAACTGATAACTGTTCCCATTCTAGTTGGTTTAAGGTAAATATCCTACTGACAAACAGTGTACACTTTAAAATAGTTTTTTAGCACAGTATTATTTCATCTCTTTGCGCCTCTTTAAAATGTTCTTTTCTTTTAAGTAATTGCTTATACTATGTTCTGTTATTATAAACATCAATTTACAGTATAAACATTAGAGGATCAAGTTATTCCCCTGAAAGTGTCTAATGTTGTGCCTTGCGTTCTCCTTAGTATTAATACTACTACCCCCCCCCCTTTTTTTTTTGCACTCGTTTGAAAATAAACCAGTATCTACAAGTGGTTGAAACATTTCTGTTAGCCTGTGAATCTTTTCTATTTTCTGCTACAAATTCAGAATTCGTTAACTTACGAAACACGGGTGTTTTTCTCTCCATCTTTCACATATATTAATGACATGTTTTTGTGGTAATAAACATTTAAATAGGGCATTTCATAATTTTCCAAAGGCTGTTGAAATAGATAAATGCTCATCATGTCTCTAACGTTTGATTTAGGCAGCTTCACTGTATATTATAGTCTATTTTGCAACAATTCCCGTCCTCTAGTAACTCACATGTGCTGTCGTGTGTGCTGTTCTGTTAGTTATCATGTCAAGAACTCCGCACACGGGTTTAGTTCAATCACGCAACATCCCTTTTTATTCAGTTTTTTTCAGATTTTATACACCAAATTCAATAACTTCTAGAATTTAAATGAAACAGGAATGAAAATTCGGGCACACCAACAGATAGGTGTAACCTGGAAGTTTTGCATGTTCTGTTGACCGATATCCAGATGCTTTACTTTCGTCACAGAGATAAAATAAAATTAGAATCACGGCCAAAAAATGAAGTGCCAGGGCCAAAGTATAAGAGGCACTTCAGGAGTGCCATTGTTAGATTTGCCTTCTTTAATGATTTTTTTTTATTGTTTTGTTTTTCTTCGACATAACCATTGAGCGTAGACGTATGAATGTTGTAAGAATACATAGACAATAGCTTTTCTTTCTTTCTTTCTTTCTTTCTTTCTTTCTTTCTTTCTTTCTTTCTTGAAGTGTACACTGTGTATCTACCTAGTGGAGATTTAGCCTGTCAAATAACAACGTCTTAAACAGTATGATTAGGTTCGACGAACGGCATCTGCTGAGCTAAGTCTAAGGACTGAAAATATCTTTTTACAAAAAGAACATTGTTTTGCTGTAATGGCTCCTTGGCTGTCATATATGATCCATAAATCTCCTACCAACCGGCGATATTTCAGTGGGCGAAGAACAGCAATTAAAACAAACCATGGCCTTACTTTAATGTTGTTTAGCAAAACGCAGTGTTTTCAGTTTACCAAAGTTCAGTCGCAAAACAATGGATGTCTGTTATTCTCCCGGTCAACATATAGTTAAATGTAGAATCTGTTCGATTCGCATTTTGAGAAATCATGAATCATCATCTTGACCAATAGGATACATCTCTCTCATATGCTCGATTTTTTGTTCGTAGTTAAGCAAGACAGAAAAAAAGGATACTTTCAGACATTTTACGTAACCTATAGAAAGGATATTAATCTACTGAGTCAAACTTAATCTAAGACGAACTCTCTCTGGCCCAAATATTGTATAGTTTTTACCATAAACGAAATTTTACCCGACGTGGGCTGATCATTAGACAATGAAGATAAATGCATCATGTTTGAAAACAAGGTCTCCCTGCCTTATACGTCAGTGGTTCTACGTATAATTGCAAGGCCTGGCAGCCTTTAAGAAGGATGAAACATTATCATTTAGCTAAATTACTTCTTTAGACGGCAGATTAGACCAACTTTACAGTATTATATGCTGCAGAGGGTTCATTGCTTTTCTCAAAGACAAGATAAAAGGAGTTCAGTAACACCATCAATCGTTCGAGAAAATGCTGTTGTCAGTTAACTCAGAGCAAGCATTCAAAAATTTTGAAAATTCTTATCCCTCATTTGGGGAAATCCCCACTTGCTTCTTTATCCTTTTCCTTCCCATCATCAACAGTAGGTACATTTGGTGATGGATTTGGTGGTCAAGTAGTCTCTTCTAGGTTGAACATGCTGTAAAAACTATATCGGTACATGTTGTGTCACAGTG
Organism: Ellobium chinense; assembly: GCA_033807755.1. NCBI lineage: Eukaryota > Metazoa > Mollusca > Gastropoda > Ellobiida > Ellobiidae > Ellobium > Ellobium chinense. The sequence goes on along the minus strand of JAWQUT010000050.1, from coordinate 535,404 downwards.
TAAACAAATCCATCAGACATGCTAACATTTCCTAAGTGGTTTTCAGCATTACTTAGAATGCTCTACAAGCTTCTTTCTTACATGTTCTAAAACTGAAGGTGAATTTGCATACAGTTTTCAGCCTGTGGTGTGTCAGACGAAGCAAAAAAAAAAACAAAACAAAACAAGACAGCAGTAGCATTATGATCCTTCCAAGTGATAGTGCCTGTCTGTCCTCTACCTTCACTGCCATAATCATTGTAAAATGAGCAGTATGGGGTAACATAATATTGTATGTACACAGAGTATAGATAATGGTGTCACATATGAAAACGGTCATTTGGTATCTAGAGAGGGTTGGATGAAAAGAAAATGACATTTAAGGCACATATTTGCTCAATGTAGCAGTAGCTCTTTAGTCCACAGTGAACACTGACACTTTCCCCTATTAATCTCTTTTCTGTGTTTAAAAGAGGGAAAGTAGAAACTTGTTGCTGAAAGAATATGGAAGGTGACGAGATGAAAGGCACTGAGTCGCTCAATGACATGGGGAGGGGAATTTGTAGGGCTGGAAAGGGACAGGTGTGGAAAAAGAGATTGAACATGATACACTCATTTATTTGTTATGCTTAGTTCGTTATGACCAAAGGGGCAGGATAGGGTTGTAAGGTTTTGGGCGGGGGGCGACACAAGACTTTAATAATTAAAAAAGGAGATTCTGAGGAAAGGGGATTTGGGGAAGAGGGAGATATTAAACCATAATTTTCTAACTTCACTTAGCAGGATGATTCTGGAAAAGGTAGTCTAGTCCTACTTGTCATTGATTGGAGACTGGGTCTCGATTGGAAGGGGGTGGTGGTGTAGGGGATGAATGAAACACATGAGAAAATGTTAAGGAAACCAGGCACATCCATCAGTTAAATGGGAACATTTTTTTTTTCTGGGGAGGTGGTGTGGGGAGGTAGGAGGGGTGAAGAGGAGACTGAAACACTGTAGATGTAGACATGACATACTCATTCTGCATTGTTTCGTTGATTAAGGTGAGGAAGGGGATTAAGGCTGAGATGGGCTAGGCTAGAAGCAAATTAGAAATGCAGAACAAATTTCTACATGCTTAGATTCAGTCCAAACTTTGATACCAGTGATAGGGGATAACCAGACCAGAGAAAGCGGAGGGAGCTGTGCTCATGGTCCTGTACCTGATGTAGTTAATATCTAGTCTAGTCTAGTTATTTACCTACCCCAAAAGCTGTATGTGGTCGAGTTGTTAGGAGATTTTGTATGTCTTGCATCTGATGACAGACTGGGAACATTTAATGCATGGATTTTATGCCTTTAAACCGTGAGAGACAGAGCAAGACATTAGATTCAGGTTACAGAAGCCTACTCCGGTTTCCCTCTTTGAGCCAATAAATTCTTTTCTCTACTGTCACTCACAAGAAATTCCACAATCGTCTTCTTTAATAGTTTGCAGAATTCAATGAGCGTATGAAAAATGATGTTTGAAATATTAGTCTTTCATTTCGTTTTCGAGCCGCGACATAGAATGGTGTAAACAAGCTAACAAGTTTCCGTAACAACAAACGCTCCGCACAGAAGGCCACACCGAAACCGAACTGAATGACCCAAACTCCAGGTTTAGTTTACACAATCAGGAGATAATGCAAACTAATTTGCAGGTGGGTTCACAAATCTAGGGCCCATTCTTCATAATCTGTTTAAAGGACAGATTTTTTACTGTCTTCATGATAACATGCTATTTTCTACCGATAGGAAGTTTGTAATCTAAAGGTGCTTCGAAAATAATGATTCGTTTCATGACAAAATACTGCAGATGTCCTTCAAAAGGGAAATTATTTACAAGCAATTATCGGTCTGTTTTTTTTCCTTCTGAGAGGTCATAACTTGCGCCGTAAAGTGAGATTTAAAATCAATAAATCAAGGAAGAAATAAGTGTAATGTAATTTTTTTTTAAAAGCAAAATGAATTTGCAGATTGCTGTTGTTGTTGTTGTTGTTGTTGTTGTTGCTGTTGTTGTTGTTGTTGCTGTTGCTGCTGCTGCTGCTGCTGCTGCTGCTGCTGCTGCTGCTGCTGCTGCTGCTGCTGCTGCTGCTGCTGCTGCTGCTGTTGCTGTTGCTGCTGCTGCTGCTGCTGCTGCTGCTGCTGCTGCTGCTGCTGCTGCTGCTGCTGCTGCTGCTGCTGCTGCTGTTGCTGTTGTTGTTATTGTAGATATCGTAATCGTCGTCGTCTTTACAGTGTTTGACTTTGTTCTGAGAATATTGAGTGATGGAAAGACAACTACCAAAGAATTATATATTTATCATGCAAATTACAGAAGCCCATAAGCTTGAAAAGCTTGCTGTAATTTGCGTCTTTAAGCCAGTAAACTATATTTCTTGATTTTTTATACAGACATCGCTGATAGGTCAACCTCTGAAATAGTGTACAGCATCCACGGAGTTTCTGTAATATGATGAAATGCTGCATAGAATACAGATTAGTGTACAGCATCCATTGAGAGTTTTTTATGATAAAATGCTGCATAGAATCACTTTTTTTTTATTTACCACAAGCTAAGAGAACGGAGATAGGGATTTTTTTTTTT
>JAWQUT010000050.1:501305-515983 GCA_033807755.1 Ellobium chinense | reverse complement strand
CCCCCCCAAAAAAACAAAATCACTCTCGCTACACCCTTGCTTGAAATTCTAGTTTGAGCGAATTATAACTATTTTTTNCATTCAGAAAATAACTATTTTTTTTTTTTTTGTGGAGGAAATTTGTCAGTTTTAACCTGCCGTCCGTCGGAGCCAAACAAAAGCCAAAGAACCAGTCAGTTATTTGGGAGCCAAGGGCTTCTCAAAAGAGCCAAAAATCTGGTATTTGGATCCAAAAACCAAGTCTGGTAACCCTATCCTCCAATCAATCACCCTGTTCATGTTATTATAAGAGGAGAAGTGGAGCGACTCAAATATTCCTCATGGTCTCTCGAGTGCAGTATCCAACAACGTCCTTAAAAAATACATCGCCGGCGTGAGGCATCTGTCATCTGTCCTGTTTGTGTATCCCACATTTGATTTAGATTTAAATTACCAGAGTGTTGCATCGCATCAGCGATAATAATTATTATTATGCACTTGTTGGGGTATTGCACTCAAGCGAAGCTATTTCCTCACGCTCATTCCACATTACCGGTTTTAATTATTGTGATCTTCCATTGATCTTCTTCTTCCTTTTCAAACAGATGTAGAGTTCATTTGCACAGTGGCGGTACCATTGCCAGTGAGGTTTTACCCAGACGTGGTTATTGCTGGTTGAAACTATATCCCGATTTTACAGGCTAAACCACATCTGCTTCATTGTTTTAATTTGAGCAATAGTTTAAGTCGCTAAATGCCTCAGAACCTAAAAAAAAAAATGACGTAGGCAAATGTGGAATGAGTTCCTCGACTTTGCCACGTTTTACACCAGTGACGTATACAGTACAGCGCATTGTGACTTGTGCTTATTTCAGCTTGCAGGTGACGTCACATTCACAGCTCCATCCATTCTGTTGGCTGACCTGATCTCGGCACTCAACTACACCGACCTCTATGTCTACAAATTTGCGCACCGGTCCAGTTTGTCAACATATCCTCAATGGATGGGTACTTGATATGTTACCATTTTTTTGGTTTGTTTTAAACATTCAAAGACCGACATGCCATTTTGGTGTTTTTTGGTGTTTTTTTTTAACATTATTTGTTACTGTCCTGTCAATATATATTCACAGATTCACCGCGAATGGCTACGTTTGTGCTGACGTAGACTTTAAGATCGTATGCCAAACTGTGCAACCCATCGTTTGTACTGACAGAGACAAGACAGTATCATCGTATGATATACTCCCACTTTTTAAAGGCCCTCGTGGGGAATAAAAGAAGGGGGAGAATTATGATAGGATACTTCACTAATCTGAGTTCATTTGCCTAGTCCGTATGGGGGGAGCACAATTTTTCCTGAATTTCACGAGAGAAACATTTCATACCGCACAGAAGCATTGCAAATTCTCATGTTTACTCTCCTCCAAACGCTACGGTGGAAGAAACTTGATATAAAGACAAAGACTTCTTGTATGTGAAATGCGAAACAAATCCATCTAATTCGAGGCAGTGTCCTACAAGTAAAGAGGGGATTACCTTCCGACAGTAATGATCGGATGGCGCAGCTTTATATATCACATCTTATCCCACCTTGTCTGTCAACAGCAACGGTAATAATAAATGAACTTAAAGGGAGGTTCAAGTGTCTGTCAACATGATTTAATGACTGTGTCAGCCCCCAGACAATCCATAGGGTTACGTTCTGCAAAGTCCGATTTCTTACACCCACTGGCGCACGTGGCGGCCATAAGCTTACATCAGATACATTCTAACCACACGGCCAGGCTGTCTAGCCCTCTGGGGACGGGTGATAATACGTCTGTATGAATCTTTTAATTCCACTGTAAACGGCAACTGTGTCAAACAAAATCATGTTGAGGCAATAAAAATGCAGAATACTTGACCTGGCTTACACGGTCAAACTTTACTTTTGAATTTGGAAGACCAAAAACCTTAATTGAAAGCTGAATAACCCATGGTCAGATAGAGGTATCTGTAGCTGCTGGAACTTCAGTGACGTCATCATTTTTGCCACAAGCCGCTGCTGTTCGGGGAAGGGGAATAACTCCAGACGCAAGGGCAAATCCCGGTCACCCCAGCTCTTTTTATTGTTAACATATTTTACACACGCGTGCGGTAACAGAACGATGCTCTTTCTTCGCCAGATTGTCTCGGTGTGCATAGTATAAATTTCAGAGAGAAAAACGACTGAAAAACAAAATTTATTTTTGACGTGCGTGTCCAAGTTTAAGGCGATCCACTACTCTACCCTTATCTAGTGCATTACTGTGGTAAATCCATCCCTCTATTCCAAATTTTCACCTCTGGACATTAAATAACTTATGAATTATGCTGCGGCTATGATCCATATTTCCCTATAACTAAATTGTGGCTCATACTAGATGGACTTTTAGTTGAAACACAACTTCCCAAGTATCCAAATTCCATACATTTTAAGATGCAGTTACTTCTTCTATAATAACTTTTAGAAAATTTGGGATTCGGAAACGCAATTTTCCATCCTTCTATTTCAAATTTTCATATCTGAAAAAGTTTTGCAGTTTCTCTTCCGGATCAAGAGTGGCAGTTTCGCGGAGTTTTATTTAAATTGGCTTGAAACACTTTGAATAATCTTGTTGGCAAACAAATCACCTTTCAAAAAGATCTTAACTTGGGTGATTTCATGCCTATCTTGAATCTCGTTTTTGGACATTTCCATTTAATTTCAGACACAATACCCTGCCAAAAATCATGTGATTCTTATCTCTGCTAGGTGTACCACATGGAGAGGATCTTTTCTATCTGTTCGGCAGTCCGGTAGAAGGTCACCCTGTCCGAAACTATACTTCTCTGGACGAAGTGGTCAGCCTAGCTTTGATTGACATATGGGCCAGTTTTGTTAGCAGTGGGTAAGGAAATTTTAATGTGGATGTTACTGAATTTAATGGTGGTGATGGTGCTCAGGAATTTGAGCTGGTTCATCTACGAAAGATACTTCATAAATTCTCAGTGAAAATGGTGAAGTCTTTCTAGACAAAGATGTCAGCCTGGCTTTGACTGACAGATGTTGTTGTCACAAATGGGCAAGAGGAAATGATATTTTTAATGTGGAAGTTGCTGCTGTTTATGGTAGTGATCGGGCTGACGAAGAGGAAGTGGTTTATGTACGAAAATTACTTCAAAGATTTTCACTTAAAAACAGTGAAGTCGATTGGTGAACTATTTATGTAAAGAGTTAAGGCACCTGGAATTGGCAGCTTTCCTGCGCATACATAATAAAAATAATAGCATCTGGTAAAAGTATTTTCTGTACTGTTTCTTTTCTGCTTTTCATCATCCTAATATCATTAGCCAGGATGGAATATAAAATTGCAACCATATGCTATCAGTGCCTGAAGGAATCTAATTATTCAAAATATCTCTCCAGTATTATATACCCGTACGTTTTTTATCCAGAGAGTTAAGGTCCAAAGATCTAAGGCCTTTTAAATGTACTCAGAACCAGTCTTGGATGGAGGGAGGGAGGGTGGGTATAAGAAGACTTATATACCTATGTATTATAGGAGTACATTAATGTGGAAGAAAATAACTGTGGGGATTATATGTGAGAAGTAGCGAGAATGATGATGCACGAAAGACACAGTGACTTGCATGAGAGACCATGAGAAAGTGGCGAGAAAGGAAAGTGACCATCAGTTCTAACGCATGTTTCTTTCTGTCTTTCTCACTGCTTTATTCTTCCATTTTTTTACTTTCTTTCTTTTCCTTTTCTCACTTCCTTGCTTTTGTCTCCTCTTTGATTTGAAGTGTGTTGTGTTGAAGTTGTGTTATCGGCCCAGAGCCAAATAAAGACTTTGAATCTTGAATATTGAATCTTACAAGTTATGGTGAACGCAAATTCCATACCTATGTCCTGGTTATATGGAATGGTTTCCAGTTAACATCGGAAGTGCTAGAAGTTTTCCATCTCTCAAATCACATCTGAAAACTTACCTCTTTAGATATTATTTCATGGAAATACAGTGAGCATACTTAGTCCATGTAAACACATGCAAGCAGGCTTGTGGTAACAGTACCATGTATTTGAAGAGTTGTAGTAGGTTTGATCTTTATTATAATATCTATGTATGTGAGTGCTTATGATAGTGTTTTTAATGTGTATGTCTATAAAGCGCTCAGAGCCTATATTTTATAAAGAGATAAGCGCTCTAATAAATGATTTTTTAATTATTATTATTACAATTATTATTTTATTATTATTATTATTAAAATAGGAGTGGTTACCATTTGGAGTTTGATATCTTTCCGTGTACGTTTTGTCTTCTGTTTACTAATCTTTCACCCAAAATGCATCCAAAACTTTTTATTTTTACTTCTTGCAGTCAGCCGTCCTACCAAGGATCCTCTAGCCCCAAGCGTTATGGTGACGAACAGAACTACTTCCAGATCAGCAGCAATGAAACGGACGTCGTCATTCACAAAGGAATGCGCATGCGTGCCCCTTTCATGGCATACTGGAATCAGCTGATCCCATTTTTGTCGAAATCGCCGCGGAGGGACTTTACGGTTAGCTACACTGATGAAGGGACTAATGTGTGGATTTTGACCGCTCTTCTGTGTAGCTCCATACCTGTATGCCTGATTGTTATTGCGTGCCTTACATGTTACATAAAAAGGAAGGCAACACGCCCCATAGGACAGACTAGTACAGAAGAAACTGGTAATATGCTTTGATGATAGTTTTGAAGTATTGTTTTTATACTGCTAATTCGTAATCATTTTAAACTGAGCTCCTCCTCACGACTGGTGACAGTTTTAAATGTCTTTCTGCATTTTCCAGGCAAACCCAAGGCTTTCTGGATATTTTACAAAATGATTCATTATGCTCTTTCGAATGTTGGTTTGTTACGATCTAATTTAGAACTTTACTGATATTTTCATTAAAGATGAGGGACAAAAGAAGAAAAAAAGCTTGCACAGTAAGAGATGATTATACTCCGCAAAAAGAAAAAAAATGATTTTGCCAAAATAACATCAACACGCCTTTTTTGTTCATGAAAATGAGTTAGTATTATATTTACTCAAAAACTTAATTCATCTCTTCATCCATACATTCTAAAGAAAACGCCGTATTCTGGAAAAAAACCATCCACTAAACCATAAAATTAACTTTCATGACAAAAGCATTTTTTTTAATAGAGTGGTAATATTAAGTCACGAGATTACTTCTTGATAATGTAATTTTGCATTCACTCAACGATATGCAGAGGCACTGTGAGTTTAAGTGTTGCCATAGATGATAAAGGTGTCTAAGTACCAGTTTGGTCAACAATTACTGTGTCGAAATATTAACTATGCCCGTGAGTTAGAGTTTTTACTCTTTGATTAACAAACTTTAATGTTTACTTTTGAGTCTCTTTGAGCGGACGTGTCAGTTTTAATATTGATATTACTTATGTATACTGTACATGATTATTTAAATGATCAAATTTTTATTTGTAATTTGTAATGGTGCATACACGCAGGGCGAAGCTGTCAATCCTGAAACTTTATGTAATATAGAAATATTGAGTTTGGCCAGTTGTACATACGGCTGCGAAATCTGGCCACGCTCACTATACATTTGGACAAAGGCGGCCGCCATCTTGGTAGAGGAGTAATCTGAAGCAAAGAACAACAAATCTGAGAGTGTCACTCTTCTCGCCATTTTGTAAGAGCAGCGAGTGTTCAGAGATTTGTTGAGAGATTTCATGGCGCCACATTAGTTTAACGTATATGGTGATAAATGAGAAGTATAATGTGTAATGCAGTGGCGTATTTAGGGAAAGTAGTGCCTAAGCTAAACACTAAGATTGTACTCCTGTCCAATATATTTGACACTCATCTTTAGACAACCGTTACCATATCAACTCAAAAATACATATTAAGCTCGTTAATCTTTAAAGTAAGAATCGATGACACAAGTCATGCAACAAACGATGTACCCGTAAGACGCAGAACTTAAGGGGAGATAATAGAATAAATGCTACTGCGTANGAAAACCATCCACTAAACCATAAAATTAACTTTCATGACAAAAGCATTTTTTTTAATAGAGTGGTAATATTAAGTCACGAGAATACTTCTTGATAATGTAATTTTGCATTCACTCAACGATATGCAGAGGTACTGTGAGTTTAAGTGTTGCCATAGATGATAAAGGTGTCTAAGTACCAGTTTGGTCAACAATTACTGTGTCGAAATATTAACTATGCCCGTGAGTTAGAGTTTTTACTCTTTGATTAACAAACTTTAATGTTTACTTTTGAGTCTCTTTGAGCGGACGTGTCAGTTTTAATATTGATATTACTTATGTATACTGTACATGATTATTTAAATGATCAAATTTTTATTTGTAATGAATTGGTGCATACACGCAGGGCGAAGCTGTCAATCCTGAAACTTTGTGTAATGTAGAAATATTGAGTTTGGCCAGTTGTACATACGGCTGCAAAATCTGGCCACCAATAATGGTTATCACTATGCTTTTGGACAAAGGTGGGCGGCCGCCATATTGGTAGAGGAGTAATCTGAAGCAAAGAAGAACAAATCTGAGGGTGTCACTCTTCTCGCCATTTTGTAAGAGCAGCGAGTATTCACACATTTGTGGAGAGAATTAACATGGCGTCACATTAGTTCAATTTATGGTGATAAATGAGAAGTATGTGTAATGCAGTGGCGTATTTAGGGAAAGTAGTGCCTAGGCTAAACACTAGAATTGTGCTCCTTTCCAATATATTCGACACTCATCTTTAGGTAATCTTTACCATAATATCAACTGAAAAATACATATCAAGCTCGTTCATCTTTAAAGTAAGAAATGACACATGCAACACTGATGTACCCGTAGGACGCAGAATTTAAGGGGAGATAATAGAATAAATGCTACTGCATAAAGATAATTACTGGTTGTCTCCTTTCGATTAGTCACAATGACGACCTTGAAATGTCCCGACCAGCCGTGGGTAAATTCGCGCCTACTAAAAAAGACAGTACATCCCTACCTCTTTGAACACTGAAATATCTATACTCCATATTTCATAAACTGATAATAGCAATAGATCTCATTATGAAAAAAAAAAAAATGATGACACTAGGCCTACATGAAAATTACAACGTCAGCGCATCCTGAAAACGGAGGTTTTAGTGCAGAGCCGATAAATGCTGAGCAGTGGTCAGTGGTACTGTGAGGTATGTTCCCAGTAAATGTACTAAACCGATAAATTTTACTAAGGAGGATTGACAATCTTGCCATTTTAGCTTTCATAATTCATGGCATTCACAAACGGATCATATTTTTTTGGAAAAAAGTGTTTTAAGTTTAAGTATTCGGGAACATCATGCAAGATTTAATGACGTGTTTAGCGGCATGTGCCGTACCTGCCAAGCCCCAGATACGTCACTGGTGTAATGATCTGCCAGAAAGGATGGGCTGGTAAAAAACATTTTGGCTGTGAGATTTCGGACGTCAGAATTGTATGATTCTTCTCTTCACTTTACTGCACAACGATTCTGTTTTACTTATATTACTGATCGATTTAGTAGATCAGTCAAAATAACAACAACCTCATTAGGCAAATTCAAACCCGGGGAACACGGAAGCCTTTGTTCAGCAAGTCAAAACAAATGCCTCAGATCGAGTCGGTCTATCGGTTTTCATTTTTTTTTTCTTGTGGAAAGACTTGAAGTGGTCAAAATGACTTACTTTAACCCCAGGCGAGTCCTTTCAGGCAGTGGATTATACTTTAATATGTACTTGTATCTTTTAGCCTGTATGTTTGTTCATGGCAGCCAATAACGCTGAGAGTACTGCAATGAGGAAAAAAGAGTTAAAGACTATTTTAGTTTTGACGAATGTATTAGAAAGACGAAATATTATTTTTATATATGTTTTTAATACTAACATTGTCATGAATGCGTGAAAATAAACTTACCAAATGAACTGTGAAGTTGCTGTATTTATACTGTACACCAAGTAGTAAGCTTTTGCAGTCTTGTAACGCAACTGTGTAAATATTACACCGAATCTGTTGTTCCTGTTGATTGTATTATGCAGTGGGGGCTCGTGACTCTGAAAACTACCCATGCACACCCCCCCCCNCCCCCCCCCTTTCACACGCACACGCACACACGCACGCACGCACGCACGCACGTCAACGAAGACGCACATAAATGTATTCTGAGCATAGTACAAAATATTGAATGACAGTCTGAATACATACAAGAAACAACAGTAAAAGCGCCTGGGATTGTTTGTGGGAATGGGGTAGATGAGGGGCGGATGCGGGGAGGGGAAGNGGGGGAGGGGGGAAGGAAGAACTCAGATCCATTTAGCGACCAAGCTTTCCTGGATACTTCCTCCTGTTGGCTGGTGTCCACCATCGTACAGTGCTGCGGTGTGCTTGTGCTGAATGAGTTGCAGGGAAGCAACCGCAAAAGAAAATTCAATGCTATCACAGTAATATCACTTTGCCTTACCTCCCTTTAAAATCACTTTTCGTCACGCTTATTCCACATTAGCGTAATTTTGTTTTGTTTTGTTTTGTTTTGTTTTGAGGTTTTGAGAAATTTAGTGCTATCTATACCTGTTGCTCCAAGCAAAGCAATGTGGCAGAGATGTGGTTTAGCTTATAAAATTGGGATATAATGAGTCAAAACTGTACATTTGTTTTAATGGTAAATAGAAAATAAATGAAAGATGATAGTAATATAAACAAGTCATTAAACAATGACTTAATCAAATTTGGAAAAAAATTGACGTATTGCTAGGGTTTTTTTGGTGTGGGGTGGGGGGAGAGGGGAAGAACAATAGGGTAAGTGTAGGCTCGAATTTTCTTTTGTTTCAGATTGTTGTGGGGTGGGGGGGGTGGTCCAGTTTAATAATCTGAATATTAGTTGCTAGCTCAGTCAACCACAATGGGACATAGGCGGACATTACACACAGTGTGCTTACTCGCAGCTTTCGTCTGCCCACACCATTTTTTTTCAGAAACATTTAATAGGAAACTCTACTTCTTTGCTTCTACTAAAAAAAAAAAAAAAATTGAAAGTGTCCTCAGAATAATCGCAAATCCTCAAAAAATATCTGCAACTTTGTACTCACTTTAGGGAGTGGCGGGTAAGCCAGGTCGACTGTGATAGCTACATAGTCTAGACTGCATATTGCATGTATGCGAAATCACAGTCGCACAACATAACAGAGCAACATGTATGTGGTTACTGATTTGGACTCAAGATCTGAAGGTCGTGGGTTCGACGACTGATACAGTCATATTGTAAATGGATTGGAGGAAAAATGCATTTCATCCACATTTGCCTCAGTCTGTCCGTCTCTCAAAGGGGTAACCGGCTAATGGCAGTGAAAGCGAAATCCGAGATGAGAATGCTGGTGCTGTGCATGTTTAAGGATGTAGCTGGACTTGAGCATGTCCGTGAGTGTTGAGCCCGCTGGGGAAGTAATTGTGGGAAATCGCGTGAGCGGGCACTGATCTGGAATTGAACCTTATAAATCTCATTGGCATTTGAGGTTTAATAGGCGATCTACTGGCCATTGTTAACGCACACTATTACTCCCTTCTGCCTTCTGCCTTTTGCCACGTTAATAGCTCTAACAGTGTCTTACTATAATTAACACTACATAATTGCAGTGACCTCTGCTGCAAGTTCTGCTTAATCGCAATATTATTTTTTTCACAAAGTTTAGAAAACTTTAAATATTTTCCTTGTCAGTCTTTGGATAATCGCAACTCTTTTCTACGGCAATTTCGTTCATTCGCCCATGACGTTTTATCTATGGTATCAGTGACTGTCTAGTGTTTTGTAAGTTTGTGAAGTCAGCAGCTCAGGAATAACACTAGACCATAATAATATATACTATCTGAGACAGGTCAGGCATAAAAGGGTTTAGTAGGACAACAGATAATGGAACAAATAAACTAATATGTAACATGAACTGTGATCCTGACGGGAATGCCAGGGTCCAGTTCGTAAATACAAGGGAGAATGTGCCTGCATCAGTTATGGGAAAACATAGTGTTCACTTCACTTTAAGGGAACTCGCTCGGAATATCTAGGGACTTCTGTATAATACAGAATAGTATTCTGTCAAGCGAAATGTGTTGGGATTGTGAGGAGTTGCGATTAAACGAGTAGCGATTAAGCGGAGCCAGCTGAAATATCAGAGCCAGGTCAAATTTAGCAGTTTTCCAGATCAATGGATACGAAATATACAAAATGGGAAACTGAAAATAAAACGTTCATTTATTTTGTAGGGTTATTATTTTACAAGGCTTTACAGTATTTTGCATCTCATTCTCATCCATAATGGGCCTATAATAATATACACATACATCATACATACAAATAGGTTACAGAGTATTACATTTGAAATACATTCATAGTTGCCGCTGTTCAGCGCCCTAATTCTCCTAATTCTCCCCCACCCCTCCCAGCTCTAAAGCCAGATATTCATTTTTGCCTTTAGTGAAGTGAGGATCAGGAGTTAACTTTCTGAAGGACACAACGTAAACCGCCCGACTCGGAGCAGAAACAACAACCTTAGACTTGACACTCTTCAACTTGTAGGATAGCTTCACCACCCGCATGGCCACGCGGTCCTTATATACTGAGTCTCAAAAGTTCTGTCACACCCCCATTAAACATGAAATTGTAAAATTTTTTTTATTGAATGTTCAAAGAGCATTGTTTTTCAATAGAAAGTGCTTCCATACGCCGAGGCAGAGCAAAAACTGTGAAAACAAAATAATTTTCGTCTGTATTGAATTTGCACGTGCTGAAAGCGTGAAAATGATTATTTTGTCTTAAAATATTCACGAGAGCTTAACTCACTATTTTTGTTTACTGCATGAGTATCTATGGGCATAAATAAAACTCACTCACTATAAAGCTTAAGTCTGACGATTTGCATGTCATTACAACACGTATTCACATCATGGCAAAATTAACCAATTCTCAACGAGATCAGGCGATTGGTATGATAATTGCTGGTACATCGTTGTCTGCTGTTGCTAGACATTTTGGTGTATGCAGAAGGACCATTCAACGCCTAAACATCCGTTTTCGGACCACTGGATCAGTACAGGACAGGCCAAGAAGTGGAAGACCACGGATGACTACTGCGAGAACTGATCGAATTATTGTGAACAGTCATGTCCAAGATCGCTTTCAGACAAGTGCCGGTACCTCAAGACAATATGGTGTATCGATTCACACCGTGCTCAGGCGCCTGCGTGAAAATGGCTTGCGTTCCTACAGACTATTACATGGCACGATTCTTAGGATGTTCACCGTCGAAACCGTCGAATATGGGCTCAAGGACATAACCAATGGCCTCAGAGACGCTGGAACACTGTCCTCTTTAGCGATGAATCTCGCTATCTGCTTCTTCGAGCCGACGGAAGGGAAAGAATGTATCGACGACGAGGTGAAAGGTTCAGCCCACAGTGCATCCGCCAAGTGGATAGGTTTGGTGGTGGAAGTGTGATGGTATGGGGTAGAATTTCAGCTCATGGCCGAACTGATCTGGTGACTGTTCAAGGCAACCTCACAGGGCAACGCTATTGTGATGAAATTCTTCGTCCTCATGTACTGCCTTTCATGGCACGCCACGGCGGACTTTTTCAACATGATAATGCCCGTCCCCATGTGGCCAGACTTTGTCGAAACTTTCTTAACAACCATGAAGTCAATGTTTTGGACTGGCCTTCACGTTCGCCGGACTTAAATCCAATAAAACATCTATGGGATTACCTTGATCGACGCATCAGGAATAACGTACGCCCCCCACAAAATCTGCAGGAACTTGAGGTAGCACTGCATCAAGAGTGGCTGAGAATCCTCCAGAGAACCACCACAACTCTGATCCGGTCCATGAATAGACGTTGTGATGCTGTGATTCAAGCCAGAGGCGGACACACGAGATATTGACTAAACATGGACACGGAAATTCTGAGGGTATGTGCAAATAAACCACTCCTTCTTTAAACCATTGAACTCAAATTGTTTTATCTTTTCGGTGCCATGTGCGTAAATAAACAGAGTATCTGTATGCCAGATGCCATGCACTAACATTTACTATGAACGAAAATATTTCACTTTATCTTTAGGTGTGACAGAACTTTTGAGACTCAGTATATAATACGAACAGTGAACTGGACGGGAAAAGACCCGGGCGAGTCTCACGTGTAAACAAATGGTATTAAGTGTGACAAAACTTAATTGTCGATGTATTAGGTCAGAACTTGACCTCATTCCAGAACAACAAGCAATGGCCAAATCCGGTAGACTGTGACGGTGACGGTCATTAAACCTTGCTGAGGATCTTGGGCAGGTGACTAGGTGTGATAATCTAATCCTAAGCTGACCTCAGTATAGGTTACTGTTACGGTGGATCAGCGGTTAAACGTTTATGAACATGAAAGAGACAAATAAGGCGTTTCGGTTAAGGAACTGGACTTATGATCTAAAGGGCGTGGGTTCTATTCCCGGCCCTAGGAAAACATTTCATTCACATTTTCCTCAGTCCACTCGTCTGTAAAATTGGTACCTGATTATAGGAAGTGGAAGGTATTGTCAGAATGCTAGTGATCAGCGCCTGTAAATGGCAGCGGCACTGTATGCTCCCCAAGGAGCTGAGAAAGTCCTGGAGTGATCAGGCCTGCTGGGATGATATTAGTGTGAAGTCGCGTGAGCGAGCATTAGCGTGGATGCGAGACTTATAAACCGCATTATTATTATAGATAAGATAACCTACTGAAAAAAACAACATGAAACAGTACATACTTATACTCATTTACACCTTTGTTATTAAGTATACTGTATGAATTTCACACGCACGGATTCATTATTATTGTATCATTACGTTATTCAGCGGGTCTCTATATTAAGTAAAGACTACCTCAGTAATAAGAATATACTACGTTTCCCACGCATTAAGAGCATACTTTAAACCGAGGTTCTACAATACGTCTCTTTTGTAAGGTCTTCACATGTACATGCAACCATTAAACTAAGCAATTTTCTCTTAGTTATGAGAGTGACAGGCGTCTGAACCTAAAGCGTCGAAGCGTAGATCAGACTATATAGGTTACAGACCTGTAATGGGATTGGACCCTTTTTTCCTCTATGGGCTATATTAACAGTTTGAGCTGCCCTCTGGACCCAAAGTTTTAGCTATCACCCTGACCCATACCAGATCGAAGCTCATTATGTGGCCCAAAATTTAAGACTTACCCAACCCTAGCAAGCCCATTGAAATTTTGAGCTTGGTTGCTATTTGTAAACAGAGCCTACATTTTTCACTGGTCAATGCCAAACCCCTCTTCATCCGCCTGAGCACATCTTTGACCTGGCAGTTCCAGCCTCCGGCTAAATAGTGCCTGGCAAAATAAAGTAAAATGGACACAGTTTCCCATCATATCAAAATTTCCCCCCTGAAGCCCTTATTACTGGAAGCAGGGCATGCCAAAAGAGGGAAAAGGGGAGATGAAATATAGCCCCTAAGTGGTAGGACCCAAAAGTGAAAGTACAATTACAGGCCTGTAACTTATAAGGACCAGAATGAGTGATCGAACACAAGGGTTTACTTCCAGTGGGCACAGCCATAGTTTTGATTCGGAAGTGCTGAGGCGTGTCAAAAGCTAACTGCCCAGTTTATACGTTTATAAGTTTCCTCTTGTAACACTAAACTCAAATTTGCATTTGTCAAAGTTAAGTATGAGGAGAATTCCAGAACCCTTTGACTGCGATGCTGGCTAAAGCAAGTGTGGCTTGTCTTTCTCAGTGAAGGGAGGAGTTTTGTATTTGAAACAACCTCTAAAATCCATGTTTGAAACAAACTTCACCATAATGCTTCATAATCATATTGCATTCTACAGTGTGAACTTACGTCTTGATCCATGATTTACATCATTCACGGGCCAATCTATTATAGCCACCCCCGGGCCAGCGATCGGCCATCCCTGAGATAAAGTAAATGCAGTTTGAAGGTAAGAATCATGAGAGCATGCGTTTTAGACCACTTCAGAATTTCTTTCAAGTAATTTTCCAGGTTTTACCTTGTTTAATTTATTCCATGGCCTGAGCAAAACAATTGCCCGTACAGTTTATATCTACAATGGGGGATTCACAATGACCTGAGAATAGGAGAGAACGATCTGAAAGCTCTAAGAAGAAAGTTGTCTGTCTAAACTCATGGACTTAAGGTAATGTTCCTTCACTCATAGAAACTTTAACCATAATATTTCCTCGTGGTTGTCTGACTTGCTGTGACTTCAATACAATGCTAATATGCCACTTATCCAGTGGCTGCTTTTTGGATGAAAATCGATTAGCCTTAACCAGTGGAAACTGGGAGGTGGATCAACACCCCACTTATAAACAGATTATGTCCTGTGTGTGATAATAACTCGCTGGACGACGAATTTCATTACATTTTCGAATGTTCAGGCTTTGAAAAAGCCAGGGAAAATTTCTAACTAAAACTATTTCAGAACAATCCTAACATCTTCAAAATAAAATTACTCTTCAGTGACAACCAAAACTAGTCTACAGCATTCATAATATAAATATGTCTCGTTTCGTTAGAAAAATCATGGAGGCATTTTGAGCCGTCTTCAAAACCTTGCTGCCTTATCCCC
>JAWQUT010000050.1:452292-481671 GCA_033807755.1 Ellobium chinense | reverse complement strand
TTTTTTTTTTTTTTTTGGCTTATTCTGCATTTAACTTCTGAATTACGTTTATCAGCACCTCTTCAAATACTTCAAGAATGACATTGTTGGACTGTTCTCATGACAGGGTCGGGTGAGTCCTCGAGATGTTTTCGATCCTACAGGACAACAGTTTTGGACCTTACGATTGAGGACAATGACTGATACGCATGACTGACCAGAAAACCAAATGATAAACAGGACCGCTGAACTACATTTACCTCCACTATTCAGGCCATGATGATTATTAAAGGAACAGGGGTAGTTATTTGCCTCACATCCTAATAAGTCCACATTATTTTGTCCTATAATTTAAACCGTGTATTATGTTCCCCTTTTGCCTGAAATTTTTTAAAGAAAACACAGCAGGAATTTGGGATTGTCACTCTGCTCGCCGGCACTACTGGTCAGTACTAGTGCTGCAGTGACATCATAAAGCGAGAAAGGCTACCAGACGATTGGTTCAGACAGTTTGCTCATGCGTTTGCACCAGCTGTCTGCTAGCTTTTCTCGCTTTTTGACGTCAGGCATCACGAGTAAAGGCGGCGTAGGCAGGTTGAAAATCTCTACATTCCAGCGGTGTTTTCGCAGACATGTTCAGACGGAAGGAAAATGTACGCTGTTGAAATTTTGTTGAACAAATAAGGTTGATCGTTTAGGCTATCTACCCCTGTCCCTTTAACACTCCACCTGTGACATTCTCAGAATCTGACCCACAGATTAGTGTTTAGAGACCAGTATCAGTCTTAGTCCGTTGCCCGACCCCGCAATACCAGTCTTGTAAGGCATCAGCATGTCCCACTTTACTACAGTATCCATAACTGACTATAACATATTTTACTGCATGGGCTCTAGATCTATTCACTTTTCAGCTGCTCCCTTGAGTCACCTCTGTGTATGTTTCATTTTGTAATTATCCTCACAGAGAGGATCCTATTTCGCCTCTGGACAAAGAATACGCCCATGAAGTCATAAGCTCCAACCAAAATAAAAGTATCAGTTTCCCACCATATAGCAGTTTGCCCTTAGGACCTTATCTCTAAGTGAAGCTTGCGTAAATCGAGAAAACGAGGGAGATTAATATATATGTGAGGGGGGGTTGGTGCATATAGTAGTATTCTTTCTCTTTTATTTAAGGGGGAGGAAGGTGAGCTTAGTCTGATAATTTTTTAGATGTTACATATTATTTTAAGGAAGTGTGTCACCAGGGATTTTACCAAATTACTGTGAATGATCAATTTTGAGAAGAAGGGCCGAAAAACCTACTCTATAAATTTTGTCCCTGCCGGGGATCGAACCAGGGTCTCTCAGCTTGCAAGACAGAGCGTGTTACCACTACACCACGGGGACGCTAACTTCACAGCAATTTAATTCTTAAATACTTACTGCCTGAATCGGTCCCTAACTTCCACGTGCGAACCTAGTGTTCACCCGTGACCCAAACACACTTCCCGACTGCTCACATATAAGCCTATAATCTCTCACTTCAATCGAAAGTATATCTACGGTCCTATTACGGTCCTATAATCTTAATGACTTTATTGGGTGATCTTTCCCATGGCCAGGAGGACGTGAAATCAAAAACTACACTGCGTTAAATCTAGATCTAACACTCTAGATTGGCCCGATCCTTCACTAAAGATCCTGCGCACCTCTCCACTCCGAAATGAAGAGTTTCCCAGTCTATTTCAGTGGGAAGGCCCGGCTGGCATTCTAAGATTATTGTAGATTATTATAGCCGGTTGTTGAATAATAAGCCAGATCAGTTCGTGATCTGTCACGGTCTGAAAACCCAAGGGAGAGAGGGATACTCTCACCTTCCTGTTTGGTCGCACAAATTGATCAAGAATCCAGCTTTTGTCTGAGGCTTAATGAAGTTGGTTTAAGAAGTAAGCAAAAACTCTCATGTTGTAAAAAAATGAAATAAAATAACGCAATGAAAAGAAGGCCTTTATTCACCCTGTGGGAAAAAAATAAATTGACAATGCCATACAATGTAATACATCTCCTTCAAAATATATGCATAGAATAATGCGCAGCATACATGTGAATACTATAAATAACACTACAAATGAAATACATAACAAAGTCATTGCTGATCGCCAGCTGTGCGGCGCCCTGGTTCCCCCCCCCACCCCCCAGCTCAAGCCTGGTACTCATTTACACCTTACTCGAGTGGGGAAATGAAAGTTTACCGTTTTTTCCGCCCTGTCCTCGAGCCAAACACACAAATCTTAGACTTGACAGTCTTCAGTTTCTGAGTACGACCCACAAACCACATGGCCATGCTGCCTCTTATATGATAGTATTTCTCTCAAACTCGTGTTTCTCATTCTTTTGCTCCTCCACATTCTCCCTCTCATCCGGCTGTAAAAGGTGAAATATAGTGACAGTATATTATTAATCAGCGCCTGTAAGGGCAAGGCCCCCCCAGAAAGTTGAGAATGTTCTTGAGTGATTTGGTCTGCCGATATAATGTAAAGTCTCGTAAGCAGGCAATTGTCTGGATATGAGACTTGTAAACTTATTGTTACACCATTTGGTATGAGAAGATTTTGGAGAAAAAAAATTTATTTACCTCGTGGGGAAATTGCTTTACAGTGTCATACAGTGTTATACATCTTACTCATAAAACAAACACACAGAACAGTAAATATCATGCACACACACACACACACACACACACACACACACACACACACACATACATACATACATACATACATACATACATACATACATACATACATACATACATACATAGCCCTGGTTCCGCAGTTCTAAAGTTGGTACTCATTTACCTCTGTGTCGAGTGGGGAAAGGGAAGTGAAGTGTCTTTCCCAAGAACACTGCAACGTGAATCGCTCTGTCCAAATCTCGAACACCCGAATCTTAAACTCGACAGTCTTTCGTTACTGAGTATGACTCTCTTTTGGTAAAGAGGTTGCAAACTATAAAAATCTAAAGACGTCACTTTGATCTTAGTTTTCTTAGCTTATCTTACATTAAACACTCAGACAGTAAACATGAATTCTTGCGAAAATTCTTGCTGAAGTGAAAATTTATTGTAGTTGAGCGACTTTGCTTATCGACGAAGTCTCCTGGAGAATTCACTATCATTGAGTGAACCCCCCCCNGACCCCTCACCTCTCCCCTCCTATTGTGATTTGACGAATAAGGTTTTGATAAGACATAGGTTTGGACATTGTACGTATGTTTGCTCTAGATCTACCCCATGATGGTCTACCTGGTTGCAGAGTTGAAAAAGTCATGTCATAATATACGTGACGGATTCGGTTCGTGAATCAGCGACTGACGTTGGCCTATATAGCTGGACTGACCTCTTGTGATCAGGTCAGGGGAGGTTACTTCATTGTTGCTGTTGACCGTGAGAACACACACTGTAACAAAACGGGGTAGGTCTGGGTTCACTGGACGCAGAGTTAATGTAGCAGACTGTGTTTTACAGTATTAAGGGGGCCTGCCTAAAAGAGTGTTACAAGTTTTCTCCGTCTATATAGTCTATTACGTTACACCCAGTTTGTGAAATATCCCATTTCATGAAATGGGCATGAAATCTGCCCACTTCAAGAAATGTCCATTCCACTGCTCATTTCATGAAATGTGCAATATTTTAAACCAATTCATAAAAGGAGCATTAAAAACTTTGCTCAATTCATGAAAAGGGCTATTTAACAACTTGAGTGCAACATAATTATGCATTACCATTACTACTACAATATCTACTCTTGCTACTATTACTACAATTACTGCACTAACAACGACTTCTTCTTCTTAGTAGATACTAGTATTGTTTCTACCATTACTATTATTCCTTCTCCTACCTCTACTATTATCACTGCTAAAATAACGATTACTATAACTACCATCACCATCACCACCATCACATCACAACTACTACTATTGTTACTACTTTCACTACTACTACTACTACTGCTACTACTACAACTACTACTACTTCTACCACTGCAATTACTACTGCTACTACCATCACACCCCTTACAGTTTCTATTACAACTACATATAGGCCTACAGTATTCCTTCTAAGCTTGTTATTTCTGCTACTGCTGTTACTGTAACTATTATTGTTCCTACTTCCATATCCACTACTACCATTAACAATGCCACTACTAGATTTGATACTACACTATCATTTCCACCATTACCACTGCTCTTGATACTTCCACCACTACTCCTACGATTAATTACTACTACTATTAACTGCTCCTACGATTAATTACTACTACGATTAACTACTCCTACGATTAATTACTACTACGATTAACTACTCCTTCGATTACCATTAATGCAACTAAGGGTATGAAGATACCAATGTTTTTTTCACTGTTGGCTATAAGAAGTTCTACACTTCTCATTAACTTATCCAGGGGTCCCATGCCAAAATACTTTTCACACATGTTGTTTAGCTCTTCCTCCAAATTTTGACATAAAGAAAAATACCCCTAAATCACTTAGATTTTGAGAACTTAGGCAGTCAAGCAGGCTACCTAATATTTTAGTTCTTTTCACTTAGCAAACAGGGTAACCATCCCGACCTAGCAACAACCATAAAGTTGAGTGGCTAAACCTCACCTACTCTGAGTCTACAAATGTAGTCGAACCTATCTAAGCCTTTAAAATTCAAATACTTTCCCAGTGGTACGAAATGAGTAGACAAACAAATAGTCACATAAAGTAGGACAGAGAAAATCCCACTGCAGCTGCTACTACCACCACCACCACCACCACCACCACCACCATCAACACTACCAACTGCTGTCCTTAGTACTACAGCTGCTCTTTCCTTCACAGACAGCCCCCCTCCCTCCTGTTACAATCGTTTTGCTTACCTCTCACTATGGCTAAGCTTCGTTAGTATGTTTCCCTTCACGTACTTAATCATTTAATTCCTTCACTGTGTAACATTCAGCTTAACTACACTTTGAAGTAGGATGAAAGGGAAACTAATTAATTTTAATCTCACCTATGGACAACATGGGGTAGTGCATGGCGATGAACAGACACCAGCTCCTCCTAACACATTAAGACCACACGAACTCGCACCTCATATATGCGTATGCGAAAACCCGGCAGAACCATTGTACTTATGCAATGTCACTTATGCATCAATGTGTTCACGAATTCGAATGCAAACTTGCTCAACAGTAGCTAGTTCCCAGAGTTGTCAGATTTGGCTCTTTAGGAGCCAAACAGCAGATTTTTGGCTCTTTTTTTAAAAAACCTTTGGTTCGGAAGTAACTGACTGGCTACTTGCTTTCTCTCTCTCTCTCTCTNCTCTCTCTCTCTCTCTCTCTCTCTCTCTCTCTCTCTCTCTCTCTCTCTCTCTCTCTCTGTAGCTCTATCTATCTATCTATCTATCTATCTATCTATCTATCTATCTATCTATCTATCTATCTATCTATCTATCATTCTCTCTCTTGTCTCACAAACAAACACACACACACACACACACACACACACACACACACACACACACACACACACACACACACACACACACACACACTTCATCGTTGCATTCACAAACTGCTCCATCGCCAAAGATCTCATTTTTCAGGAGAGCAATTTGAAAATTGGCTTGTTATAATGTACTGCATATTTTATCTATTTTTTTTTGTAACCTATTATTGCCGCAGATAATAGACAACAAGTAGATGTGAGCATGTCATTTCATAGTAATAACATTTCAGGGTTTCCTGATGCGTCACACATAGATACACTATATCCTAGAAAACGCGCGATATCAGTGGTGTTGTGGTTTCGGTTTTAAACTGAATTAAATTCTTATTATGTATCTCTATAATGGCGAAAACTCTTTCGAACTGTGTTGGAAAAGAAAGAGAGGAATTATTTTACTTGTTCACATAGGAAAGCACAGATGTTGAATGAAAGCCCAGAAAAGATAGAAAACTGAAGACTCCAACTTCTTAAAGTTGGCCACAATTTCTAAACTTCTGCTTGAGATACCAACATGCTGGGCAATGTTCACAATAACAAAGACAGGACAACATGAAAAGCAACAACAACAATGCCAGGAATAGCAACAACATGTTGAATAGCAGTTAAAACAAACATTGTAGAACAGCAACGGAGGTAGTAGCAAAAATAACAAGAGGAAAAGCAAGAACAAAAAGCAAGAACAACAACAATAAATGGAAGTGAATAGCAACAGATGCAGTAACAAGAAGAATAGCAACAATAACGCATGGAAACAACAATCGCATGTCACAGAGGAACAAAAAGGGATCACTATATTTGTAAATCATAACACCGTAATTTTTTTTTTTTTTAGTTTAATTCTGTAATCAAGAATATAGGCGGGGAAGTAGTCAGTAGAACATTTCATGGCAGGAAGAAATTCATATACAAAATGTACACGTATGGTACATCTCTATTAAATGTAAATCTATAAAGACGCAGTGTAATACTTTTCAGTTATGATCATAGGTGATAAAGAAGGACTAAGAAAGAACGATTAAGAACGGTATGTTATGCATGTAAAGGGGGGAAAAAAGTATACTATATGGCCAAGAAGGAGAGTGACACACTGTAACGAGACAGGGAACCGGTGGGTTCTTTACCTTATGATGAATTAAGGATGAAAACCATTATAAATCTCTCTCTCTCTCTCTCTCTCTCTCTCTCTCTCCCTCTCTTTCTCTCTTTCTCCCTCTCTTTCTCTCTCTCTCTCTCTTTCTCTCTCTCTCTCTCTCTCTCTCTCTCTCTCTCTCTCTCTCTCTTTCTCTCTGTCTCTCTGTCTTTCAAACAAGACTGTCTCTCGCAGGGAACAGGCAAAGATTTTCTATGCCTACACATGCATTCAAGGCAGAAAACAACATGATACATTTTATACAACACATAAAATAGGACCAAGATAATTGACATCTCTAGGAACAACCCATAGATGTAGAAGATAATGATAAGACATTTCAAGTTGAATGGAAAGACTGGGATGATTACAATGGCAAGATGAACAGAAAAGACACATTTTGTTCAAGGGTGACGTACTAATCCTGAGAATATTGCTTCCTAAGAATACAAGTGGAAATACAAGTTCCGTCACACGAGATGGCCTTTGTTGCTATTATGATATATTACAAGTCAGAACATGCATGTATTCGTGTTAAGTATATTGTTACTTCTCAAGCGTTAAGTTACTATAAAAAGACTAAGTGATCTGGATGACTTAAGACATGAGGACAGTCCTCAGCAGGGGCGAAGGGTCCATATAATCAAATAATCACTGATTACCAGCCGAAAATGCCGTTGGTCGACCTTGGCCTTCGTGGCAAGTTAAACAAGAACACCGCCGAATCCTATTTATTTGCTCTTTGTCAGGCCTATTCTTACTTTGACCTACGTTCAGAACCTGATACCCCTCAATTTTTCTCTGCTCTATTCACTGATTAATAGGGATAAAGAAGAACCTGGACACCCCTACAGCCAAATGTGGAGTGGCCTCACAAAAAAACTCAATGAAAGCAAGGAAATTTAGGCTAGTAAAGAAGAGCTGCTAATCAAGGTCTCCGCTTGATTTGTGGTACTTTCACCTATTGCTGTTTAATGTGATGGGGAATAAAAATAACATAGTCTATTGGTAAAACGAGACACTAGTCTATAGCATTTAGTGAAATTCATTATTATCAAGGGCCTCTTTATTCGACAATAATTGATACTATTGCTGACAAGTGACATGTCTTCATTCACAAGTTTACGACCACTTTTATTTTTCGCTCAGTTTAGAAATGAATCCACACTTACAGAAAGCCACATGAACAGTCTCACCACACACATCTCCATTCACAAGCCCAGTGCTGGTGTTGCCACGTTGCCTATAAATTTTACAGTGCCATGTAGACTAGCTGATTCCCAATATCTTTGTTGGGGGAAAGAGCCTTGGGGTAGATTTACTTTTTTTATGAAGGAGGTTTCTGACTTTATGAAACATACATACAAACAAACTTATTAAATGAACATAAATTCTTCTTATGAAGTAACATGAATGACAAAAAACGTCTTGGAAAAGTAATTCAGTTGGCCACCCTGGTTTGACGATGGCAATACTCACATAGGCCTACCCATTTGCTAAAAGGTGGGCTCGGCTTCATGGTGTAGACTGGGCCTGAAAATTACGTTTTCAATAAAATTAGTATCTTTTTGTTTTAGGTCTGGATATTTGGCTAGAGGTGGAAACGGGGGAGGGGGGGAGGGGGAGTCGCTGCGCATAGAGCCGTTTGTCCAAAGATGTTAGTCAGTCTGCTACCCAAGCAACCAAAGGTCTTTCTTTTTAAAGCTTGACAGATTGTCATTCCCCTACGGTCTGGATGGGTTTTTCCTGCAAGGTCGTGTTCCCAATGTTTTGTTTATTAGCCTAGGCCTGCTAGATCTAGCCTAACTGGACCTAAATTATAAAATTTTTGGAGCCATTACACCTTGGTGAGTGATAATATACATGTATTTTTGTGCGATCCTGGTCCTGTAACTAATCTGTACTTTTTTGTGCCTTTTCAGCCAACCTGTTTCTAACTACGCAAGCTTTTGTTGTAGCATTTTAGGATTTGTGATGATGCCTACGGATTTTTTAAGTCCATACTCTGTGTTGCAGTATCATACTGTGAACATCAAATGTGACTCTACGAACGGATATTATAGCACCTTCGACTAATACCGCTTTCGACTAATACCACCTTCGACTAATACCGCTTTCGACTAATACCCGCATACGTGACTATAAGTGACAATCATGTTCAACTATGATTACCCTGTTGAGAAAGTCAGCCTTCGCCCCTGGTTCTCAGTGACGTTAAATCACATTATGCTCTAGTGAGTTTTCCAAGTAAGGCACGTTTATCTTCCACTGAATGTCATAGTATAATACTGTTCCATGAGAAACCTGTCGTGAAAGAAAACTGAGTCGGTGTGGATCTTGTTGACCTTGATCGATTTAAAGTCACCTTCATCAGAAGATCGCACGCGAAGAATGCCATTTGCTTATGCAAGACTCTTCCAGTCAGTCACATCTTTAGTTTCTATTAATGTGACCTCATATGGCCTTATTTTGCATGCTGACTCGATGCTGTGTGCCACTTCGCAAGGCAGGGACAGTTTTGTGTGTGTCTTTTTTCAGTGCCTTTTCAGTTACACTGTGCATTGCATCGCCTTCGTTTTTGGCCATGCCCCTTCTAAAAAAAAAAAACAACTGCAGACTGACCGATTTCACACTTGATGCTGTCTCAAGAAATGCTTTGGACATGGTCTCCAGAGCCGATCTTTTTTGTTCTGACCGAAACTTCCGTCTGAAAAGAGTTCAACTTCAGTAACACCTTTTTTGTCAACTTCCTTTAGGGACTTGTGAAGGTATGAGGCAATTTCATTTGCCCCGCGTTTTGCTATGCCTTCATGCCAAAAATATGAATTCCCATGGCTTTCAGTCAAGTTCTGTATCGTGAGCTTATAATTTGACACACCACGGTTGGAGACAGGTAGGTAAATTAATGTCCCATTTAACAATAACGTCAAAGTACTTTATCTTTGTTGTTGGTTGATTCGATCAGATCAGCTGATACCAATTTGATGACTGAGAATGAGGAACAATAAACTGATGGTCTTCCTAAATAATTTTCAGTAGATGAGGTTGGGGATGCGAACTGCTCTGTCAATGGCTCGTTACTGACCGTAGCATCAAAGAAATTCGCCGCCTGTCTATCGCATAAACGAAGTAACATTTTATTTAACTGTTATCTCTTCGGTTTGCGAAGCGCAATAAGGTGACATTTTTCTCGCCCACCGCCGTCAGACCGATCGTGGAAACAATTCACATCTACTTTTCTAGTCATTTGGCACCTATACTTGAAATCATGTGTCGACCGAAGAAGCCAAAACAAAGAGGGGTTACACGACCGTAGCCCAGTGCGGCATTTTGCACCTAAACGCAAAGTCGAGAATCCGGCAGTGACACTGAGTGAGTTTTATGAGTGACAGGTGGCGATTCATCGCATTGTGGATTGCACAATGGGTCTGGCCCCCGATGTCCAGTCCATCCACTAACTGGCGAATCACGACAGGTCAGTTTGTGGCGGTTTTTTTCTGAGCGACTCGGGAGCTGCATTCCATCCGCAAAGTGATCTCCATTGCATAATTCTGAAACTAGTCTATGGCGATTTCGCCTGTCATGTTTGGACACATAAAACTATGACATGAAAGAGACACACTGATGTCAATAACTCAAAATGTGAAAATTTGACGATGCATCATTTTGTGATAGCAACGACGTGATGACGCTCACTTTTTACGGAGTTAGTAGAAGTAGAGGTGGACTATTTTTTTTGTGGTTTTTACACTCGGATCTTTCACAGAACCTTATGACAAAGGCGAGCATGCGAATATGACATTTCCTGATATTAAGACCATATTGCACTTTACGAACAGAAATCAGACATGAACTTCATATCAATGACCGTATGCATATCAGTCGACTATCGCTTGTCGCGACGTATAATTTTACGTCAGAAGTAAAGTGACTAATTTTATTGTAAGCTAGATTACTTCCGACGTAAGATCTAGAGTACGTTGCGATTCTACTAGCTTGTTGTGCATACAGCGACTAGTTCGTAAAGTACACTGTAATCGTAACACCAGGAAGTACAGTACCATGTCTGTATGCATACCTCTGCCATAACTGGTCGTCCATCTCCCGAAGCCGAGAGTATGCGACATTTTGGGTGTTTTAACTGAGACTGCTTTCCGAAAACCTAAAGTAAGGTCTATGCTCTCGCGAAGTGGTGTGTCGACAGTTCTAACAGTTACGGAGATACCTCGTATTAAACAATTACTGACTGGAGGTATGTTATCAATTCTAAGTCTCATTAAAGATTTAAAACGCTCTTCTGAAAAATCTAGCGAATGTCGCATACGCTCCTTCGTGAGATGGGCAACAAATTCGCTATAAAAATATCCGAACTTGTAAATAAAAGCTATGTATTATTACCTCCATGATTTAACCAGGTTTATATTGATCATTCCTTCTCTCTATTCCCAGCCATGACACATCTCCTCACGATCTTCATCACAGCTCTAAGCCTGACCATTCTAGTCAAGGCGTATCCAGATGGGGCCCCCGAAGAGGACGGGGTTTGTGACACTTTGCGACCAGGACACAGAATGGTAGAGCACGACGAGAGCACCGACTTGCGTCCCCCTTTGAGCGGCGCCCCTTTCTTCAGCATCCACATCGACAAGACGGAAGTCAAGCCCGGGGATATTGTGACAGGTGAGTAACATCACATCACAGGCATGAGTCGGAGTGTGGAATTCCGCTTTGGTCGTAACTGTCTCACCCCCAGCGTCACAACATACGAGGTGTTGACTGTTGTGTTTGGTAACAAGAAGCGCGACACGCACTCCATCGAGTGTCTTGACTGGGTGAGAGGAAGAGGGGAATTTGTTGTTGTTGTTGTTGTTGTTTTTCTTCTTCTTTTTCTTCTCTTTATTGTTGCAGTTATTGTTATTATTGTTATCGTTGTTGTTGTTGTTCTTCTTCTTCTTCTTCTTCTTGTTCTTCTTCTTCTTCTTCTTATTGTTGCAGTTGTTATTGTTGTTGCTGCTGTTGTTGTTGTTGTTATTATTCTTTTCTTCTTCTTCTTTCTTCTTCTTTCATTTTCTTATTCTTATTCTTCTTCTCCTTATTGTTACAGTTGTTGTTGTTGTTGTTATTGTTGTTGTTGTTGTTTGTTTGTTTGTTTGTATTTTGTTGTTGTTGTTGTTGTTGTTGTTGTTCTTCTTCTTCTTCTTCTTCTTCTTCTTCTTCTTCTTCTTCTACTTCTTCTTCTTCTTCTTCTTCTTGATCTTGTTGTTTTTCTTGTTGTTGATGTTGACACAGTTATCATCCGTAGGCTATTGCTGCTACTGTTGACGAGTATATGCATCATTCCTATTTCAGTGACAATCAAAGCCGACGAGGAATTCTACGAGGGATTCATCATTCAAGCTCGTGACGTCAACGAGAAGATCTCAGACAGCAACGTGGTGACGAAGTATGGGACATTCCACAACTTGACCCATGAAGCAAAACCTTTATGTGTAAGTGGAATGGTTATCTCCCCCTGCTGATGGCGAAATCGTAGCTACTCAAGAGAGACTTTTTTTTAGGAGGGGTGGGGTGTGGTTGGGTTTGGGGGGAACCCCAAGGTTTACACCTCTGTAAACCTTAGCATGATATAGTAAAATGTTAGGTTCTGTCAGAAATATTAAACTAAATGATAAATATTTGGGCATTCTATTTTTAGCACAAAACTAGTCGCATGTTGATGAATTAAGTAAAGCAATATAATTGTATATAACTGATCCAGGCTTGTTGTTGTTTTTCTTCTTCTTTTTCTTCTTTTTCTTCTCTTTATTGTTGCAGTTATTGTTATTATTGTTATCGTTGTTGTCCTTCTTCTTCTTCTTGTTCTTCTTCTTCTTCTTCTTCTTCTTCTTATTGTTGCAGTTGTTATTGTTGTTGCTGCTGTTGTTGTTGCTATGTTGTGCGAAATTTCGAATCACAAATTCGTGCGGGCCAGTGTGAAAAGTACATAACAGTTACCCATTGTATGGATGGACCCATCAAAACAATGCAATACATTCAGGGTTGCCCAAGTTCACCAAAAGTCAGTTCAGATCAAGTTCAGTTCACCTCGGAGAAAAAGCCCTAAGATCAAGTTTAGATTTTAATGAAAACTGAGTCATTTTTAGATCAGAGCAGCTTTTCTAGGTTTTTGAAAATGGCATTCGGTTCAGATTTTCAAAGGTAGATGCGAGCTGAACTGGATTTTGTGTAGAAAATTAAAGTTCCGATCAAGAATCTAGAATAACTACATTTCAGATCTAGATCAGTTCATCCAAAATAGCTGTTAAGCTCAGATAAAAGTTCACAAGAACTGAATTAAAGTTCATGAACTTCGTTCATATTATTTCAGTTCTGTCCGCCCCTGGATATATTCATGCGGTGATTTGTTCTTTGAATGATTTTGATAGCATTCTCATTTCAGAACATGCAAGCCATGACGCACGCCATACATGAGCATTTCACGGGGATGACATTTAACTGGAAAGCGCCAGCGACGAAAATAGAGAACGTTCACTTCAAGTATGTTGGTCGTTTAAAGTTTGATATATTTTATGAAAACTATTTTGTATTCCTAAGGGAGGACACATGACCAGTCAGTGACGAATTTAGGGAGGCTCATCTGGGCTATTTACACCTCTTCCCCCAGAGGAGAGGGCTCAGTCTAAGACTTAACGGTCTATAAAATATTCAGGACCAGCCAGTGATAGATTTAGGGAGAGCCACCCTGGCAATTTCCACCGCTTTCCTCAGAAGAAAAGGTTCTGTCTGTTCTCTTATCTCTCTCTCTTCACTTCTTCAGTTTATAGCTGAGGTGACTGGGATGCGTACCTAGGTCTGTAATCAAAGTATACCTACTGAAATTTGCGATGAGCTAAAATTCACATTATAGACGCACGGGGAAAGATAGAATGTGAAAATTATTGAGAAAGGAAGAGAAGTGAAAATATGTAATACAAAAAAAAAAAAAACCAAAAGAACGAGAGACCTAAGGGGCGGTAGGAAGGGGAATAACTATAGAAATGACACTGGGACAAAATTTCTTTGGAATT
This sequence comes from Ellobium chinense, assembly GCA_033807755.1. Classification (NCBI taxonomy): domain Eukaryota; kingdom Metazoa; phylum Mollusca; class Gastropoda; order Ellobiida; family Ellobiidae; genus Ellobium; species Ellobium chinense. The sequence continues at coordinate 467,955 of JAWQUT010000050.1, read as the reverse complement.
ATTTCCCCTGAAAAATGAGATTCGGCTTCTCATACGCAGGATTACACTACAGTACAGAACAGAGGGTAGATCTAGAATATTCCATTTTTTTTTTTTTTGTCTGTAAACTGAGCGACGATTAATTTATCATCTTGTCAGGAAGGATAACTCAACATTATGCTCAGCAATTTAGAAGTTGCCTCTCTTGACCTGCGTCAAGCTTTGTTGTGGATGATGTTTCATTTTGCTGTAGATGTCATTACTGCTGCTGCTCTTACTCTTGTTTTCTTTCCATTTTTGTCACGTTGGCTGCAGCTGAGTGTTTCACTGTTCCGAAAAAAGATCCGCTTTTGTTTATTTGTATGTATGTGTGTGTGTGTGTGTGTGTTTGTGTGGGTGGGTGTGTGTATATGTGTGTGTATTTGTGTGTTCGTGCGTGTGTGCGTGTGTATGTGTGTGTGTGTGTGTGTGTGTGTGTGTGTGTGTGTGTGAGAGAGAGAGANCTTTGTTGTGGATGATGTTTCATTTTGCTGTAGATGTCATTACTGCTGCTGCTCTTACTCTTGTTTTCTTTCCATTTTTGTCACGTTGGCTGCAGCTGAGTGTTTCACTGTTCCGAAAAAAGATCCGCTTTTGTTTATTTGTATGTATGTGTGTGTGTGTGCGTGTTTGTGTGGGTGGGTGTGTGTATATGTGTGTGTATTTGTGTGTTCGTGCGTGTGTATGTGTGTGTGTGTGTGTGTGTGTGTGTGTGTGTGTGTGTGTGTGTGTGTGAGAGAGAGAGAGAGAGAGTGTATGTGTTTGTGAGTGTGTGAGTGAATGTGTGTGTGTGTATGCGTGTGTGTGTGTGTGTGTGTGTGTGTGTGTGTGTGTGTGTGTGTGTGTGCGTGCATGCCTGCGTGCGTGCATGCGAGTCACGATCATTTGTAGTATAATTTGTCATCCATTATCTCCTTCTCCTAATCTCCTCTCCTCTAGCACTCTCCTATTCTCCCAGCAACTACTCCGCCCGTATTAAAATTTCGTTTTCTCTCTCTTCTTCTCGTTCCCAGAGCCACAGTCGTGAGAAACTACGAGAGATTCTTCATGAACGTCCGGTCTGACGTCATGAACCCGACAGACGCAAGCGTCCTACTTGTTCCTTCTTTGACTCTGCTGTTTATCACCATCATCTTACATGCATTCAATTTCAACTTATAAGCAAACCAGTCGGAGCAATATACGGTCCTATATTTTTTAACTGAGGTATTTTTTTGGTAGACAGCCAGACTAGCCCGTGGAGAGTATTTTGGCCAGACAACCAAACGGTAGGATTTTAGTATATGTGACAAAGCCTCGCTGCATGATTTCTCACCAATTTAAAGGGAAACAGGAAATTTTACTTGTTCACGTCGGAAAGAAAGAGTCTTTCTTCAGATTTTAAATCACCCGGAAAACCCACTGAGTTAAAGAGTAGGTGACAGTGTGAATGAATTTTGAATAAACTTACAATGCAAAAACTGGCAATAAAATAGGGGAGATAACTCAGAGAAATGTTTGCCTCCGTTAAAAATATAATCCAACTTGGATACTCCATAGAGCGCATCCTGGCTGTCTAGCAAGTATACTCACTTCGCACGGAATATGGTATGTTGTATTTTTGCTTCATTTTTTTTTAATATGAATATTTTTATACATCATTTGTGCCTGCGCAGCAAAGTGAGTACTTAAATGTATGTGTATAATTATTCGGCCGCACGTCACGTTACATCACGTCATTTTTTTCGGGACATTTCTCATCCTTAATCAGACGAAGCTTACTCTATCTTCATTTTATAAGAGGATATAAGTATTCATACATTGTGCCTTGACGTGGTGTTTCATGCCGTGTCCAAACTAGTGAGTTCGCGTCCTATGTAGTAGATGTAGCATGAAAAGCAATATATTCAGACTTTCTTTTTCTGTAATTTGGGTGGATGATTACAAACTGGTCCCAGATAGGGCCGAAACTGTTTCTGGTGGGTAGATGTGACCCTATCCGTATGCGTTCTAGTCTTGTAAATTGCTCGTATTCTAAGAACTGATTCCATATAAGTCCCGGATGGGCCTCCAATAGGACCAAGATCTTGATTGATGGGTATGTGATCACCTGTAGACTTGTAGACTGCTTGCCTAAGGAAATGTTGCCATATGGGTCCCAGATGGGTCCCCAATTGGGCCAATACCCTGTCTGCTAGGTGCCCGACCTCATCCATAGACAGATGGTGTTGTAGATTGCTCGCACTCCAAGAATTCGCCTGGAGCCGTGTGGATAAAGTGTTTGTTTGTGTGTCTGTGCTGGCTCCTTCACCCTCAAGCCACTGAGTAATTTTTAGGGTAAACAAAATTATGTAGGAGTTTCAAGACTCGTGGTTGGTGGGCGCCATGTTGAGTGTATCAGTGGTTTGTGTTCTTGGAGTGTTCGGGTCTGTGTGCTTGTGATTTAAGAGACGACGCAAAGTTCACGAACTGTTTTGTTTAGAGATATTTTTTTGGTGGGGGCTCGAAAGTCTGCGAAATTTTTTGTCTCTTTTCATGCAGGCTTCAAACCCTCCGCCACTGATTGGAATTGTCACTTGTTGCTTGCGGATGATTAAGAGCACAAGTAAGCGTCTTCTTCTGCAGCTGAGAGTAAGGCAAAAATGTTATGTAAAAGAAAAACTATAACTGCAAGTAGGATGAATGATGGATTTTCACTTTGATAACTGATCCTTACACCCTGGGAAGATACTTAGATGTGCTCAGACCCATACTGCAAACGTCTTATTTAAGGTGTAGATGCTGATAATGTCGGACACCCGCTCACTTTGAAATAGGATTATCATATATAGTAGAACCATAGGATATCGGAACCTACACACTACAACTTTTCCGTGCTCATTGCAAAGTTTCAACCCTTGCTCTATGTTCCTAAAAGTTAAATTTACCCTCACCTACGCACACTGTCAGATCTGTTTGTTACAAACCAGTTACTGAGTGTTTTCATACAAGTAACGGGTTAAGAGACTTTATTGAGAACCGAAGTCATTGGCAGGAAAGGGTCTTAAGTATATCCAACAGGAGGGTATCATTGCGGCATTTTGTCAACTGTTAAGGCCCAGACTGAATGAATCACTTTGCTTGTACGTGTGTTTATAATCATTTACAGTTTAAGGACTTGGTATGGGTTATTTTTTAAACACTCGAATATTAAGCATATCATTTTAATTTGATATTAAGTTAAATTAGCATGTTATAATTGTGATGTCAATAAAATGTCACTGCGGCTGTACATGTTAAGCAATTATGATGTATGTCTGTCTTCGCAGTTTTTTATAATGCTGTTTTTCTATTTCATCATGTTGGTTGAAAGTTAAAAATAAAAGAAAAAAAGAATTACAGAGAAAAAGAAAAAAAAATACCTACCTTGAAATTGGAGCCCATAATTCGTTACGTTTGCTAAGTATGCAAATTCAGGTCGGGGCAATTGCAACAAAATATCACAAAATCTATGGGCCATAATAAAAGTTGCTGTAGAGAACCAGATGCTCCTAGATGGTTTAATTATGCGCCACCAAGATCACACTATCTGTTGAATTGCCTTGCTAATTTACACGTACAATTATTATAATATGCCCATCTATTAAAAAGTATTATCAGTGCCGTAGCTGGTGATCTTTAAGGCTAAGATCCTGAGAGTGGGAAGGACGGGAAGAATGCAACCAGGGAAGGCATGAGGCAGATGGGGCAGTCGTACCAGCGCCCCACGGTTTTAAAGGATCCTCAGGACCCCCACCTCTCAGGGATTAATGGCTTACTTTACCATCACAGAAGGCCCGACCCCACGAACCATCGGGTCCTTTTCTCGTGATCTCCACAGGGTCACACCCTTGCCACACTACTGTTTCCCCCACCCCACCCCAGCCTACCCTATCCCCTGAACACACATCCAAAATTGCCTCGCAGAGATTTCGCGGGTATATCTGCCGTCTTATGACAAAAAGGCGCATAATATACAATACAATATCTATTGCATATGTGCCTTTTTGTCTTAAGACGGCAGATATCATCTACTGTTTACTGCACCACTGATAACCATACATGTACATGTAGTAGTTGCTGTATGTTTAGCAATAATTTCATCGCAATGTTGTGGTTCCAAGAAATACGTGGACGACATCGAGTTCTGTGAATTTCACGAAATTCGCATTGAACGCTAAATGTTTGATGAAGCGTATTTCTTTCGTTCTTTGTGCACCACGCAATTCAATCACTGCTCGGCTGCAAAACCGTGACAAGTGTTTTATGTTCCATATGCTTATGTCGCATTATTGCATTCACACGCAACGAAGGATTCAGGGCAAAACATGATAATGACCAACTTTTTGTTTTTTATACTGATTTCGTGTTTCGCTCTGCTCACCTTCAAATTTGTTATGTTTTTATTTTCGTTTTATGCGCTTTTGTTCATGATATACTGTTTTTATATGCACAATCCATGTCAATGTACCAGCATCTCGTATTAAATAAAACTTTCCAGAAATTTTATATTAACGCACTGTATTTTGTTATTTTTGTTATTTAGTACGGAAAGATAGATAATGGATTTTTAGTTTCAATAGATTTTGTCTCAGTAATTGTACTAGTAAGAATGAGACTACTCAGATTCCTGTTCGACAGTACACCCACACGCAACTTCACTTTAATTTCATTACCTTGAGCAGAACAGCCCAGCAATGTTGGATAAGTTCACCAAAAAGGTCAGTTCAGATCAAGTTCATTTCACTAAGGAAAACAAAAACCCTGAGATCAAGTTTAGCTCCGTTCTATGAAAATTGAGTCGTTTCCAGATCAGGACAGTTTCCCTTGGTTTTAAAAATCGGCATTCGGTTCTGGTTTTCAAGGTAGATATGAACTGAACTGAATTGAACGTTAGGTAGGAAACTGAATTTCAGATCAAGCACCCAAAATAGCTACAGTTCAGAACCAACATCAGTTCGTCCAAAATATATATTAAGTTCAAATTCAGTTCATATGAACTATACACTGCGTACATATAATCTCAGTTCTGCCCTACCCTGCAGCTCGGTGATAACTTCCTCACCCCTCTAAGCAGCATAAATCCCCGTTGTTATTTTACAGCTGCCGACCATGACAATGTAGACAGTAACTTTCTTTGCCTAAAGCTGGGAATCCATTTATCGTATCTCAGCAGGATCGTTCCACATTCGCCTAAGGTCATTTTTTTTTTTGGATGATTTGAGTCGTTTATACTAGTAGTGATCTTCCAAATTATCTTCTGTTTTCTAAAAAGAGGGATTGCCCTATGCACTGATGTTGGTCAAAATTGAATATGCGACGCCATTTGATTCGTTATTACTGTGTATTCCAATTTTACAAACTAAACGACATCTGCCTCATTGCTTTGCATTGAACATCAGGTTGAGAGCGCTACGTTTCTCAAAACCTCAGACACTGACTTAGGCAAATATGAAATGAGCGTGAAAACATGTGAATTAATAAAAATGGAATCGAACCCACGATATTTTGCTTCCGCGTCCCTTATCATTTGACCATGCTGGCTGCTGTAAAAGTCTAAAGTCTGTACTTATCTTTTGATGTTTTGGTTATTTCCCTTTAGCCAGCAGATTCTGTTAGTAGAATTTTGTGTCACGTTTTAGCTAGTCTAGTTCTAAGGTTGTTGGAGTGGTAGTGGTGGTGATGATGATGGTGAAGGTGGTGGGTGCGATGATGGTACGGAAGGTGCAGCAAATGCTGGTGCTTAAGATGGTAATAATTTCTTTTTTTCGAATGCTTTTGGTAGCGGTGGCTTGGTGCAATAGAAAAAAGATATCTTAATCTTTAGGCTATGTGTTGATTGTAATCTGTCCACGAACGGAAGAGGGGTGCCAGAGTGGTGATATTATCTCTTTCACAGGAAGGAAAACATGAACAGCACCATTAAAGAAGTCACACAGAGGCGTACTGTATTAAGAAAAAGGTCTAGGGAGGGATGGGTACAGCCCCCAAATGCAGCATAAATTACGCCCACTGAAATTTAGGATGGTCTCTCTTCAACTGACATGCCTTGTTCTTGTCATATGCCTTCTAAAGCTATTCATATATACTGTACATATACTTACACCTTTACATGGTATAATGTGAGCTGGGCTTTCATTCAATAGACCTGTCAATTTCAGTTTTTACTCGTCAAAATTACAGCAAAAACAGTCAAAATTTCACTCTCAAGAGTGAAATACAAAAAAACTTTACGAACTTGTAGACCAATGCGGAGAACTTTCATGGCTTCTAGTTTGTGAGATAAGGATAAAAATAACTTCATTCGTCGACAAAAAGAAATTTGTTTTGGTTAAAATGGAGGGGCCTTATGCAGTATGCATAATCCTTAAGTTTGTCAACCATGGAAAACTCCCAAAACACTAGTAGTATTTACTGTGGTTAACGCAATACGAGCGTAGGTTAATTAACGCAAGGATTATAAACACGACTACTGGAACATTACAAAAGGACACAGGTGTTTCCAGTATATGAGAGGTACACTTTCATGTTGCGAGCATATTGTCACTGTTGTCAATTCAGTTTCAATTCAATTCAATTCAATTCAATTTTATTTCCAATGTAACACCAGTTACAAAACATGGAATGACTGCTACCACAGGTCAGAATACATCAACATCATGGGACATTCACTGAGCGGACATAGGCGCTTCCAGTACATGAGAGGTAAACTTTCATGTTGCGAGCATATTGTCACTGTTGTCATCGGACCATTCGCGTAGCAACATGTACTTAACAGGACCTCATGAGATGCAGTGATCGTTGAGGGAGCCGGACACCCAAACAGTTATGATACAAGAGTCATGTATGGCAGCTGATGGAAGAGAGGAACACTAAGGGAACAGACTAACTATAGGGGGTATAGGTTCTTCAAATCTCCCCTTTCCACTTCCTTTCAACCCATGCATCTACACTGCTATTCAGACGCTCTACCGGCAGACACAGGGGGGGCAATTTGCCCCAAGATCCCCTGAGGCTTCCAAAAGTACCATTTTTGCCGTTTTAGAAAGGTCTCCTGGCATCTGTTGTCACAGGGCCTTGCACCACATTAAAGCCGCCCTTGTCCACAAAAACTAAGCAAAAGGAGGGAAAAGACAAAGAGCAGCCTGCATTTCCTGAGAAATAGTAAGTTTGAACTCTACAACCCGTCTCTGCAGGAGGGCCAAGGGCCACCCAGTACAGAACATTTGAACATGATCTTTTGCAGCGGTGCCTGTGCTTAAACAGTACATCTTAAGTGCGAATGTTTGGCCTACAAACACGTCACATCAAACGGAGCCATGTCTTAAGACTTTAGGGGTGCTGCATTCACACTCCACTCACTCGCTCACTCACGCTCACTCATTCACTCACTCACTCACTCTCTCACTCATTCACTCGCACATTCATTCAACTCACTCACTCACTCACTCACTCACTCACTCACTCACTCACCTCACTCACTCACTCACTCACTCACTCACTCACTCACTCACTCACTCACTCATTCATTCAACTTATTCACTCACTCACTCACTCACTCACTCACTCACTCACTCACTCACTCACTCACTCACTCACTCACTCACTCACTCACTCACTCACTCACTCACTCACTCATTCACTCCCTCATTCACTCACTCCCTCCACGTCTTGTGTGGAAGGTACTCATCCTTCTCTTGATACATTAAGAACTGTAAGGACGAAGAGAAGAAAAGGGAGAAGAACAGACAAGGGAACGTACGAAGAAGGGAAAGGAAGGAAAACAGTGATACGGTAATGACGATGACGACTATGTACTTTTTGTCATTCATCGGTTTTTATTATTGTTTTGTCTAGCTGTGTGAAACTGATTTTGTGTATGTTATGTATATTATGTGATAGCGTGTATATGTTTTAAGCCATGACAATTTCATTTATTTTCTGATGTAGTTATCCCACAAGTTTTGGATGTCATTTTTACAATATTCTTTTACTTTGATCATTTGTCATAATAATAGACCCTTTATATCTATTGTTTTACAAATAATAATAATGATCATGATATGACAACGGAGCCTCTGATGATAATGCTGAAGAAACGCTAAGGTTTATTTTGAATAGAGGTGGAGTAAGGGGTTATATTATCTCCAAAATATTCATGAGAAAATGATAATAGTGGTGTTGATGATAATGATGGCACGAGACAGCGTGGCTGTATGGGTTGTGGGAGTAGTCTTCGTAAAACTGAAGTTTGTCTGGTTTGAATTTGTGGGGTCGACTCTCGGGCCGCGCGGTTTATCTTGTTATGTTTGTGGGAAAGGCAAGCATTTCCTCTTTCCTCACTCGACTCATGTGTGAATGAGTATCTAGGTGGTTTTTTTTTTCAGCTTTCTCTTTCTCTCTCTCTCTCTCTCTCTCTCTCTCTCTCTCTCTCTCTCTCTCTTTCTCTCACTTTCTCTCTCTTTCTCTCTCTCTCAACTTTACACCCATATTAATGAAGTTTCAGATTTAGAATTTTCACACATTATATTGAAATAGCGGAGTGTTGCTGTATTGTTCTATATTGGCATTGCTCTACATATTCTCGTCAGGATCTCATAAAAGCAGAGTGTTTATTATTTTCATCGTTGTTTTTTTTTAGGGGGAGTAACGGCTGACGGACAATAACATTTTAGTCACATTATTTCTAAACGCAATCTTTAGGATGCTTCCACACATAAGAGGATGTAGCGTTTTGATTCTGATGATGATGATGATGACGATGATGATTGGGGGATTCTATTGATAAAGGCCTTAGAGCCGAAACGTCTAGAAGCAATTTTCGTTCATATTTCTTAACTAGATTTTTAATAAATTCATTGAATTAAGGTTGAGCTTTTAATTTTTCAGTTTTTAAATGATAACGATGATGATGATGAAGACGATGATGATTATGATGACGATGATGATGATGATGAAAATGTTGATGAATTCTTTACCTACCACAGAATAAAAGATGGCACTCTTTCCTCAAGCATCAATCAAGCTGGTATAAATTATCCTCCTCCTCCCTCCCTCCTTCTCTTCCTCCTCTCTCAATCCATCTACCCGCTCATTAATCTGTCTGTCTGACCTAAATTTTCTTCCAAGTTATAGCGGGTGATGCTAGACAGTTGAAGACATTTGCAGACAGTCATAAACATGCGGGTACCGGCAGAGCGAGAAAATGCATGGGTATCACCCGTTCACCTCAAACACATTAAGAGCATTGTTTTTCAAGCTGTAAGGAGACCTTCAGAATGGGAGTCTGAGCAGCGCTAGTGGGCGATACTTTGGATCTAGATATTGATATCGATATTACGATAATTAGTATTCGTTGCGGGTGTCGGAGATTTTGGTATTAAATTTCATACAATTCTCCGTGCGTTCTATTTATTTGTTATTGTCATGGGATTATGGATAACACTGAAGAGTGTTTCCGCTCAGTTCATTTACACCACGACCGAGCTCGTTAAAACGTCATGTTTTGTGGGGCAAGGGAGAGAGAAGAATGTGGAAAGTAGAATGGAGCTCACCATGAGCATTTTAGCCACGAGAAATCTTAGGAAATAATCTTCCTCTTGTTTTTTCTAGTCAGTCAATAGAGCTACTTTTTTTTTTTATATCATTTGCGCTGGATGCTGTTTGTCTCTCTCATTCTTGCACCACCAAAATAATGACGTTCGGCGAGCATATTATGAAAAGTCACTGAATACGGACTTAAGTGTCATTGGAGAGTTCGAGTACTAACGATTGGACGGCTTACCACCGTAAGAATTCAGTTAGTGCCTCGGTGCTGAAAGCACTTTGAATAGCGTTAAACATGCAGAATTAATACATTTTTTACGCTGGGAACAGATCCCATAATTAATGCACAAGTTCTCAGTTATCACTTCTATAGTTGTTGCCACTTTTGCTTAACATGCACAGCGGAACAGCGAGCTTTGTTGTCTGTCTTTCACTACTCAATACCGACAAGAAAGTAAGTGGTTCAATTTGGCTCAACTGAAATACTATGTTATTTTGACCTTTTTTTTTTGTGTGTCTATTTTCCCTAGCTTGCATAACAGCCTGAAACAAACATTTTGAAACTTGAAACTTGAAACTTAAGAGATGAGAAGTCAGAGAATGCCATAATTGTTAGTCTAAGAACTATTCGTCATAATTATATAAACGTGGCCGGTCCCATGCGAAGATCGACGATATGTTATCAAAACATAGGCCTATGTTTTTGTTCAGCTTATCATATATATATATATAACGAAACATGGACTCAACTATTTTGATACTTGTCAAAGTTTCGGATGCTTGGATTACACTCAGTGTCGATACCTACCTATTCTCTACTTGTGAGGAAGGCAGGAGAAAGGCGCGCGCAACAAGAGAAAAATGATGAAGCCACATTTTACCAGCCAAACCCCTGTTTTCTTGGGTCTATTCTACCGCCGGCCGTGTCAACAAACGTAAGGTGTGAAGCGATTTCTGCGCCTCATCTAAGTTATTTGTTCGCCAAATTTCGCAAATACTCCTTCTGCGAGACAGCCTTATTAACGGGGCCACCCAGGATCAAGGTAGAATGACTTAACAGTGGCGGCGCCAACGGCAACGGCTGTTGAGAAGCAGAATTTGAATGGTACGTGTGTGNTTGGTTTAATTGTTGTCTTTAGTTCTATCGTACTGTCGTTATTATTATTACTATGTACGTGTCTATTGCAACCAAGCAAATTTTCCATCTTATGGGTAAAAACGTTATTCTTATCTTCTTATATTATCTTAAATATATTATTATACACAGTAGAGCCGATTCCGAATAAAGGCAATCCATCGGGAGTATGGGACAGGTTGCGATTATAATATAAGGAGTTGCCAGTGCTCAGTGCCTCTACATTGAAAGTATAGTATTCTGTTATAAGAAACATGTCACGATTATGCCCTCTTCGAGAAAGCGGAGTAGATTTCTATTCATAATGGGTGATTCGGTTGAGGCATGAAGTGTAGGAGGTTTATGCGGCGAATAGTAGTGGTTTTTTTTGGTGGCTTAGCAACACATTAAACCAGCATAAAATACGCCTGAATCACAGTGCTGCACTCTACCGGCAACAAGAGCGGATGAACAATATAACAAAGTACCAGATCTCTGACTGATCAAAAAAATATTTTGTGTACAGGCCAGATCTAGCCAGGTCAAAAAAAAAATTATTATTATATTGTGTAAAAATAATCATAGATGTTGACAGTATCCTGCGGATTTCTCGTAATGCATTCAAGATTTGCTAAATAGAATATAACTGGTGCAGCTGTTACTCTTGAGAGCCATAGCACTTTAATTTCATGCACGTGCAAATCCGATTTTTTTAATCCTCTGTGAATTAAATCAAAGCAGAGAAAAACATTGGTGAAAGATTCCCATCGTGAACAGCACATTATACTCAAAACCTAAGACAGGTCTAAATCATTTCGGAATGTCCTTGCAATTTCAGAAGAATTATCTATATTAATAAAACGCTCCAGCCAAATTTGTGTCACAGATTTCTTGAGAACTACGTAACGTAAAAACATGCGGTTTTCACCTAAATTCGTAGAAAAATACACAGAAGGTAACTATACACATCAGTCCTCTTTATTTTATTTACCCTTTTAAAAAAAAAGAATATGTATAGCAACGAAATACAATCTCCGATAGATCTTTTCAATCCGCCCGATTCGCCAATCGTCCAACTTTTTTACGGAGTCTAATGCATTCGTCTATGATGCCTTTCGGTGCGCTAGGTATTCTTTCGCCGCTGGTGCGTTGCCTGCCTACCCATTTGTAAAATGGGGAATTAGTCTTGTTTCAGATATAAGAGCCAATTACAATCAGGTGCATGCAACTACTGGTGGGCCGATATCTGAACTGTTTTGGTAGGCCTTTAGCGATTACCAACCTTCGCCCTCTAAGTATCGAAAGTATCGAGTGTATTCCGGGAGTAATACTTAGTACCGCGTAGGTATTTCAATACTTTCGATACTTTTCGCTAAGTTTTGATATCGTTAACTGACTTTGCACGGACGAAACGGATAACTGGGTTGGTAACGAGGCTAGAACCGAAATTTATGCCCATACTATCGATTCTTTCGATACTTTTGATACCACTAGGGATTGGGCTGAGTAGACCGGTGGCTAGTTTGGGAATGAGGATTGGACAAAATTGATTGTGTAACTATTGATACCCCGATACGTTCGATACAGAGTCGAAATTCCGATTATTCTAAAGAATCGACACTCAGAGGATTGTGCCCAGCATTATATACAACCATAACTGGTGACAGGATCGCACATGGCACGAAAATCATCTTGTTACCAGGTCTTTGAGCATCATACTCAGCAACTTAGGAGATATCTAGTTGAATTTTATTTATAATGAAACAGTCATTGCGGGCTCTTCTTTTTTCTGCAGATGCTGTCATCCACTCATTTCATTGTTCTTTCCTCCACCCAGATAACTCCCACTGGAGATAGATTTCATGACTGCATTGTTTGAATGTGAAAACATATTTAGAGAGCAAAGACAATTTCATAATCTGATACAATTTTGTGACGCACGTTCAAATTCGTGATTGAGCCAACAAAGAAACAAACAAACAAAAAGACGCGAGTCTAATTAATCTCATTATTAATTAAAATACTTAAATAATACAGAGAGAGAGAGAGAGAGAGAGAGAGAGAGAGAGAGAGAGAGAGAGAGAGAGAGTGGGAGAGAGAGAGAGAGAGGGAGAGAGAGTATATGATGGAGAAAGTGAAGGCTAGATGAACTGAAAATACTGTCATAAGATATGACTATTTATGATTTGTCATTGATTCTACATGGTCATCTGTGACATCATGAGTGAGAAGCTTTGTATGTATTGTCCACGCGTTGCCTTATGTAGTCTGTAAACTGTCAACATAAACCTTGGTGAACCTTGTAAAACGCAAGTAATTCATTCCAGCATTTCATTCTACCATTCAGACCAACATTTATCAATCCGTTACAAATTGTCTTTCAGCCAGTCAAAATGTGGCTTATGTCGACAGATCAGGAACTGAGAAATCAGGCTCTGAAGGTGATAGGGGCCATTCAGTGTCGACGTTTTGTACGTTGCAGAAATCGAGAGTAAAATAATTTCCATTCACTAAACTACTAATTTTTATGGGTGAATGTGATTAACTGTAGATATATTTTAGCTTTTGTTAAGCAAAACCGATAACTTTCCTGATAAAAACAAACAAATGTTCTTTAATTACGATTTTCTCAGCATGTTTTTCCATTTAATTTCCAATTAGTCTTTTGTGCTCCCAGCTACTTCAAACAACTATATCTCAGGCCAAAACAAAACTGGTTTAACATTTTCTTCTTCTTTTAATGAAAGTACACACAATAAGCTTTCATATCATACCAACAACTTTGTTTTGTCGAAAGCGACTTAAGCCTCATTTTGACACGCTGCAAGACAAATTCTGAAACTTGTCACTTTTCATCCATGCACACCGTGGGCTACTAAAACTAGACCAAAAGATTACTTTAGAGTGAGGGAAAGGGATATCTGAGGGGGCAAAGCAATAGAAGGCGTAGTGGAGGTTCAGTGGGGAGGAAGGAAGGGCAGATTTTGGTAGATGACATAATCCCATCGTATATGCTTTTTCTGATATCTGTACCATCTACACTGCGAAAGACTGTAGCTGACTTTCGTCTGAGCACAGTTATTATCTGAATGTGGCTCAGGCTGGAACTAAGATGTGAAAAGACGAGGAGAAGATAAAAAAAGGAGAAGGACATGAAAAAGGACATGGAGAGGGATGCAGGAGTCATGCTATATTATGTAAACTAACAGAAGCCGAATACATAGATCTAACCCATATCTTAAATAACGTATTGCATCAACCACAGTGGACACTACTATGCTAATATTTTGAGGTGGTTACTGCAGTATTAGAGACTTTTTGTTTAGAATTAAAAGATGTCGTGATTTCTTATCCAGCGTCCGCATCCAGCTCGACATGTCGTTGTGCGAGTCAAAAACAAACAGACAGTGGGAATAGAAGCAAAGTATATAGAGATACCACAGAAGAGAGGTCTAGAACAAGGAGAAACGATGATGGTGGTGGTGATGAGGATGGCGGTGGTGGTAATGAAGATGATGATTATGATGATGATAATGAAGGTGATGATGACGATGGTGATGAAGATGATGATGACGACGACAGTGATGGTGAGGAGGGTTGTTTCACGTGTTATCTGTTCCTTAGAAAATGCATTAATTCAGTTTATGAAGATTTGGAATAGTTTGATTTTATATTTTGATTTAATGAGTTTATGTGTATTCTTGGCTTGAAGAGATTAACATTTTTTTTCTGTTCGTGCCCAATTGGGTGTCAATGAAGATGATGGTCATGGTGTTTAGAATAATGGTGATGAAAACGAAACGAAGAGGATGATGAAAACAGCACTGATGATGGCGAGGGCGGTCGTGGTGACACAAGCTCTCCGTGCCACCACAACACCGAACATCCTCCAAACAACGACAAGCTTGCAACTCGAGCTTCCAAAACTTTTTTGTTGTTGTTGTTTTTTTTATTTTGTCGCGCTTATCATATGTCTGGTTGCAGTGCATCCTGAAATCGGCCACCCACCACGATAGAGTAAATAGATGTAATTGACGAAAAGCAAGACTTCAAAAAACAACCCCGAAAAAAAAACAACAAAAATTAAAACCACCAAAAAATCCAGAAGGAAAAACAGAGACCCCCAAAAAACAAATTAAATGTTGTTTACGTAAGTAATCATAAAAACAACGTTATGTTTACCTGAGCATGATGGATGATGCTGATAAATTGATCAGGCGGGCCTGTAGCCTGTATCGCCATGAAATCAAGCGAGGACGTAAGAGGAGCTAGTGTATCCGATGTTGGGGCCTGCATTTAGCGACTGTTCACAGTATAAGGGGACTTTCTCGGTAGTAAATTCTTAGTATAGTAAGTGCTTTTTTGCTGTGAGTAGTTCATAATGTAAATATGGACAGGGGGTGGTCTTAATAACACTCTGGGTTTTGACTCACATCACTTTCTTTGACAACCTGCAGAGAGGATGGTCTAGTTCCGGTGCCTTTCCCCCTCCCTCCCCCCTCCTTCCACTCACCCTCCCCCCTTCTTCCCACTAATAACATTTAAAACACCTGTCCAGTTCAGAGGATAAAGGAACGCTTTCGGCCATATATTCCCAGTATATATAGTACCTTTTTGCTGTGAGCAGATTATTATGTAACTGTGAAGAGGGGGCAATCGTAATAACCCAATAGATTTGACTCACACCACTTTTCTTGACAACCTACAGTAAGGAATATCATATCCCAGTCCCTCCAGCGCCCCCCCCCCCAAANCCAAAAAAAATCCTTTTAGTTTCGGTTTAAAACAAAAATGTCCAGTTCGCAGGATAAAGGAACCCACTCGGCTATAGATTATTAGTATAGTATGTGCTCTTTTGCTACGAGTAGTCGATAATATAATAAAAACGCAGGGGGAAGAGTCTTTACGGCCCTCGGATTTTTAAGACCAATTCTACCCTTCCTGACATTTCGCGAGGAAGACTTCGATCCCATTTCTGCCCCCCCCCC
>JAWQUT010000050.1:431520-450455 GCA_033807755.1 Ellobium chinense | reverse complement strand
CATCATCACCATCATCATCACCATCATCATCACCATCATCATCATAATAAACTACAAGGAGTTACTGTTTTCAGGGTGTTCCAAATCGCCATTATCATTTCAATGCCATTCAACTTCCGGCAAGCTTGAGGAGTCAGGCGGGCCACGTCATGCACCTGTCAGACGATAACAGTTCACACTACATACAGTATTGCGACGTGGTCATAAGTTTTGATGGTGGTACACGAAAGCCAGTTTGATTTGACCAGTTTCCAAATTCCAAGTAAGAAAACTATAAATAAAAGAACGTTATAGAAGAGTAGATCTATCAGTGGACCAACACTGTGACTACAACTACAATCCCAACTTTTTCCAAATCTTTCTCAAAACTAGCTACTACTAGCACAAAGTCTAAGAATCAACTCATTAAGAGTGATTTATTTTTAGACTCATTACTTCCTCTGGACGGTGGACTCTTCTCTTCTTTATGTAATCTCTCCACTTCCGATCGTGGATTACTATTCTACTGGCCATGTCAATGGCAAAAATGGGCCTCATTTTTTTGTCTTTAATGTCAGAACAATGTGGTTGGCATGGATGCAAGTGGGACGTGTTTGTATGTCGTAACTTTTTGGGATTAGCACTTCTGTAGATTTTTTTCTCAATTCTGTGTGTCACCTCTATTCTGGTCTAGACTTCAGTCTTAGCTGTATATAAGCATTGTCTAGTTTATTTGTGGACCCCGTTACACCTTGTTGAAAATGCAACTTCCGCCAAATTGTTCAACTGCGTGTGGAACCAGCATTCCTAGATTGGCGTTTTATCTGGATGTCTGTTGGGGAGCACACAAAAAAAAACAACACCCAAAAAACTAGAGTTATGTCAAGGGAAGTGATTACCTCCCTCTTCGATCCTCTCAACGCGGAGAGAGGGGGGAAAAAAAACTCAAGGGTGAGCAACTGAGGCGGGCGAGTCGTTATAAACTTTAATTAATGAATACAAAGTTGAAGAAAGCTGCGCGTCAGTGCCTTGCTTCTAGACTGGTTTGTTGCTTGTGCCGTATCACACTGTTGCTGGTTTCTGCAGCCAAACGTGATTAGGCAAACAGTCCACGGTGTTAAACCTAAGGAAAAGGATGAACATTCATAAGAAAAAAGATTGACAGGCAGACATGGAGGTAGGGAGACAGAAAGCAGACAGACTGGCAGAAGGAAAGACAAAGGGATATAGGGATGGAAGCAAAAAACGTGTAGATGAAACAGTACGCGTGAGGTACGCAGACAGGCAGACAGACAGACAGACAGACAGACAGACAGACAGACAGACAGACAAACAGGCAGGCAGGCAGGCAGCAGAGAGGCAGGCAGGCAGGCAGGCAGGCAGGCAGGCAGGCAGGCAGGCAGGCAGAGAGGCAGGCTGGTAGATAGAAATAGAGACAAGCAGACAAATAGTCTCACATACAGAAAGATGGAACGCAGACGAGCAGACAGACAAGTAAGTAGAGAGGCAGACCAGCAGACACAGACTCACACAGACAGACAAAACAGCCGAGGGAGAAGCAATGAGAAAGACAGGTAAACAAAGAGGGTGACAGACAGACAAACAAACAGACAGACCGACCGACAGACAGACACGCAGGCAGGCAGGAAGTCAGGCAAGCAGACAGTTGAGAGAGGCAGGCAGGAAGAGAGAAGAGAGACAGAGGTTATCGGTCGAGTTTTTTTTCTTTTTTTTTCAATCCTTTAAATAGATAACAATTGTTTGTCAGACGACAAGCGTTGAGAGATACGTCAGTAAGCTCAGTTGTGACACGTTGTGAAATTGTTTTTGAACCAGACGTCTCTGTTCGCTGTCTCCAAGATGACGAGAAGTCTGTTTTGATCGGCCATTGACAGCGTACGCAGCAGGTGCACAGTTGGTTTTGTTAAGAGAAGACGCTCAGGTGTGATGATGTTGATGAAGATGGTGGTGGTGGCGGTGGCGGTGGTGGTGGTGATGAATGTAAAAGATGATGATTGTGGTGGTGGTGGCGATGGTGAGTGGTGGAGGTAGTGGTGACTGCAATCATGGGCGATGATGATGAAGAGGAGGAGGAGGATGAAGATGATGATGATGTAGGTAATTTCATTACAAATGAAGAGTTTTATCCTTCACAGAATTTGAACGGTTAATAGGTTCTGTTTTACATGAATATCTGAGGCCTCTCTAGCTATGATATTCATGGTGTTTCTGGTTAATTATAATGGTAATGACAAACTGCTGATAATGAGGATGATTGCGATGTCGATGAAGTATGGAGGCCCTACTGCAACGGAGACAGGTGTACATCGTAACATCTAGCGTCTCAGTTACCCAGTTACAAGATAACTCTTGCCAACAAGTTAAAGATAAACTTTAGAGATAGAGCTTGTGAACGGTGTAAAAGGGGTTGCCTAGCTTGCCAGCGAAGACACCCGGTGACCCTGCTGAACACAGTACTAAAGAGACAATGGCAGCTAACGAAAGGGGAGATAATCACTAACAGGGTGGTCGTTCGTTTGGGGAAACCGAAAACAACAGCCAAAAATAAAATGTACAGAGGATAAAATTGAAAACAGGAATGCTTTATTATCGCTTAAATGCCAAGTCCCAAAAATGTGAATTAGGTAAACACGCCGCACGTGTTACGGGCTAATTTTGCGCTCGCGATGAGGACAAACTACAGAAAATTAAAAATGGAGAGCTCTCTCTTTAATAATATTATTACGATGGATATTTATGTATGATTGATGGCTTTTTTGAAAAAGAGCTAAAAATTGCTGGCCAAAACTCTGCTTTATATCTTCGCTTTTCATCTGTCGCCGTCCCCCTGCTGGCTTTGTCGACTCGTTCCTTTGTTTACTTGCTTCCTTTATTTCTCTGTTGATTGTTTTCACCTTTTTATCCCTTCCCTTCCTTCATTCTTTGTGTGTTTATGTCTTTGTCTTTCCTCTTTTTTTCCTTTTATTTCCATTCTCGTTTTCTTTTCCTCCTTCCTCTTTTTCTGTGCTTTCTCCCTTCATTCACGCTCCTTCGTTTTCTTTGCCTTTCTTGCTCCTTCCTTCTTTCTTTCCCTCCTCACTAATTTTTCAATCTTTCTTTCATACTCTTAGCTTCTTTGTCTCCTCTTTACTCTCTTCCGATATATTCATTCCACTCATCACTTTTTTATTCGGGTATTCTTTATTTCCACACTGTCATCATCTTTGCCCCCGTCCTATCCTCCTCCCACACCCCACATCCCTCCTCCTTCCTCTGGTGCTACCATTCCTCTGTCTTTATTTAGCTCTCTTGTGTATTGCCTTGTCTGTCCCTCCTTCCTCTGGTGCTACCACTCCTCTGTCTTTATTTAGCCCTCTTGTGTATTGCCCTGCCTGTCCCTCTTTCCCATCATGCCCCTTCATCATAGCATAAACAAGATGGCGGCAGGTCCTATCAGACCTCACCACTAGAACATAGAGATGGGCGAATTCGAATAGATTTATTTATTTCCCATATTTCAAGAGATGAGCTATACTATTCGAATCATTTTCAAGAAAAATGGCTAAATTTCAGGAAACGCAAGCGAAGTCTGTACTGTTTTAGACTGGGTATAAAAAAAACAAAACTAAAAATCTCTTTTTGTGACGTCAAAATACAAGGTATTCAACATTTTGGAATAGCATATATAAAAGGCGAAGAAGAGATTATGTATTCATCCAGAATCTGTTTATCCATGGATATATTATATCCATTAGTCTTGTGGTTTGTCCCTCATTTTGTCCATTGGTTATTCAGTCCTCATCTCTTTTTGACTGTTCGTCGGTCTGTCTGCCTGTTTGCGTACCTGCCGTCCTGCACGTCTCTTTGTCTGTCTGCCTGCCAGCCAGCCTGCCCTCCTTCCTTCCTGCCTGGCTGGCTGTCTGTCTGTCTACCTGTCTGTCAGTCTGTCTACGTGATTGTCTGTCTGTCTGTACATATGACTCGGTACGGCTATACTTTAAAGAATATTCGTGTTTCCGATTACTTAGTCCGTTGCCTTCCCTTGATCGGTGTCTTGCACTCTCAGCTTAGAGTTCTTTGCAATGTAAAGTAAATTTAAGCAGCGGTGATAAAAGGACTCCTTCCTGCTTTCAGTGTCTTGTATGATCTGTACAGTCTGATCTGTAAAGTCTTTCATAGGAAGAAAGTTTCGGAAGCCTGGAGTACTCTGACAGTTACACCTTTACCCCAACTGTCTCTTTTAATGGCATCGCAAGGGGGTTGTTTCTAAAGCTGGACGAAAGGGACTTCATGGCTATTGGGGAGGGGTCTTGCATACCGTTATATTTATCCGTCAGTGTATGCCGTCTAGCTCATTTAGGATCCAGGCTCTAAAGAGCACATACTTTTGAGGGGCCCATTGCCTCCCAGAGCTCCAATTCGATGCATCACCTTTACCCCCGTCTTTCAAACAAGAAGAGGAAGGGAGTAATAATTCATACTGCATAGGATACAGCAAAATATCGTCAATTTTAAAGTGAAGAATAATATATTCGACTGTTCATTTTGTATTCGGACGCTCATCACAACACTCACATTTTAGACCCACTACTTCATCAGCCCCCAGCTGGCCTTATCTTTTATTTTCATTTTTGCCTGTCTTATCTTATTTGATCACATTTGGAAGGCAGGGGAAACTCTTCAAACGAAGCCCCCAACAGCAGGCCGGAGAGGGGAGAGAAAAAAAACGGAACCGTTTGAAGGCTAAGAATTAATTTCCTACCAATTGAGCAACACTTAGCTCTCCAAATGGAATCGCGCGGTCGAGAATGTGAAAAGTATTTGGTTGAAAACCTGGCTTCCTGGGTGGCCATGCCACGCGCTGGAGTATGGCGTAAACGTTTGCCGATTCTAAGATTGTTACCCCCGCAGTAAAGAAACGGAAAAAGAAGGAATAAGGGGGAAAAGAAACGAAAGAAGAGAAAGAAGGTAAACAAGGCGCAACAGCGTTTACACATCAGAGCAAATGGCACACAGAGGAAGTCATGGAAAATAGAAGGAAAGTCGTTTACATGTAGATCCCTCCTGGTTTGAGGTATAAAACGGAGATTGGTAATCGCATGAGGAATTAAATCTGCTTTAAATTCCAGTCTCTGAATTGATGAAAAAAAGGGAATTCAATTAGCCAGGCCACAGAACGGGGGGAAATGGGAAAGGAATAAGCGTCTGGTGGCGTTTTATGCCCGGCATCAAAAAGCAGTTTCTACCCCCACGGGTACACAAGGCCCCGGCCCTGAGAGTTTTTAGGGGATGTGGCATTTTTGTCCAGCAGTTATACCAAGGAATGTTATCGTGGACAAGACGTTAAAATGTGACCAGGGGCGTCCGAGGCTAGCAAGAGCCACGCATGGCTCCACATAGTTATCCAGAGGGCCGTTCCATTATGAAAGTGAGATGGTAAACTCATAGACGTCGATATCTGTGATAGTTACTAGAGAGGACGAATACATCCATTTTAGGGAAAGAGTGAGGACAGGGTGGGGAAACGAAAAGGAAAAAGGGGAAAGGGGGAGGGGCCTTCGAGACTTGAAAAAGAGCCGCGGGATGCGTAAGTGGTTTCGGTCCTGGGGTGGGCTACCGACCCTAGTGTTGGGTGGCTTCAAATGAATTGCTTTATCCAGCTGATCTCTCTCTTTGTTTTGTCTTATGATAATCCTTATGTCAGGTACCTAATACTGCAATTCCTCATTTATTAATCAATTTCTTGTTTGGATTATTTGTTTTTTTCTAAAATATACAACAAGCTCTGCGCGCTGATGATCGACTGAGGCCGACGGGGAAAGGAGGTGAGAGAAGAAGAGGATGAGGAGGAAGTGGTCTGTCCTGTCCCCCACTTTGCTCCATCGACGCCCATGAATATCACCACAACACCACAGGCAGGTTTATACCCGGAAATTTTATGCATTTCTCTGTTTGGAAAGAGCGGCTGAGTATTAATGACGAAAGACAATAAAACGAGTGGTCGGTCCAGTCGTGGGTGGGACGAATGAATGCAGGTAGGTATAGGCTTCAAGCCGTGGACTTATAAAACATACAGATCTACCATGGAAGAAGACAGTAAAATATTGTTCTATGTAGTGTAACTCGGATATAACTAAAGGGTCCGGACTCTGAAAAAATGTCCACTGTAGCAGTGCTCCCGCTATAGCAGACATTGTAATCTAGGTATTGCTTTATTCAGTCACTGTTAACGTCTTACTTCTCTGTTAAAGCAGGGTTCACGTTATATCCATAACCGTTATAAGTGGTTTCCACTGTGCAATGAAGGCGCTAAAGGAACTCAGTAGTCACGAATTCTGTTTATGACTTTTGTAGTCTAGTATGAACAACAAAAGTAAAGTTTGTGAAGGAAAGCCAGACTCTGTCACAACGCTTGAGTCTGTTCCAATATAATCTCATCTAATGGTGTAGCGGGCTGATGCACGAGACGGAACTCTTACGTCCATAAGTCTTGAAATAAAGTTTTTGTATCTACTTTCTTGTTTCATCTTATTAAGTCTTTGATCTGTGCCCAAGACAAACCCGTACGTACAAAAAGAAAAAACCCAAAAAATATGAACTAGACCAGCCTAGTTTATACCAAAAAAAAAGGGAATAATGGGATCCAGTCTGTGCAATGATTGTGGAAGAGGCGTAGAAAAGGAAGAGGGAATCGCAAAACTTACTTGAGATCGAAAGGGCTGGGGAGACCCGGACAGGCCTATATCGTTACCGTCCTATTAAAACCTCATAATTATCTTCGTTATCTGCAATTTTCCTACGACAATTTAAGAAAACGGCAACGACACTGCACTTTATTCCTTCCAGTAGCGTTCCGAGTGGCTGTGTTTCTGATAATTACCAACAATGCGCAGAATCTAGTGAAATTAAATGGCCTGAGTCTACGTTGCTTTGGAATTTCTCGTCCTGCCGTTAATTATATCGAAAGATGACGTTCGCCAATGTGTTTGCACATACGTTAGGGGTATGGGGGGGNGGGGGGGGTTGAGGGAGGGTGAGGGAGAGAGGAAGATGGAGTGCAAGATTATAGGGTACAAAGGAGAGTATATTATTCCAAGTCAACACCACGTAATTTTGGATACCTTTTATAACCCCCCTCCCCTTCGCATCGATTGTTCTGAAACCCAACTCTACGCCTCTGCAGATGTATACTTATCGGCTTGCCAACTTTTCTCTCCATCATCCGTCCTTCAGTCTGTTTAACTGTCTGTCTGCCTGTCTATCCCTTTTTACCCCGATTGGTATGTTTGCCCCTCGTATAACCCCCGTTCAGTTTACACACGAGCGGATCTGGTAAGGGGAGAGCACCCGCTAGTCTTGTACACCAGCCACCAAAAACTTGTGCAGCTTAATTACAGACTTGTTTTGTTCCAGTTGTTCCCCTTGGAGTGTGGCGATGACGCTGGCGCCACCCACGATGTGGGACAGTTTATGTAATGGGTGAACATGTGTGCATGCAAGCTGAGTTTTCCAAATAACTTCTCCCTGCATGTCTTTTTTTTTCCTCTGATTTCTTCTATTCGCATAGCATTTTCTTTCTTTCTTTCTATCTCTTGTACTGTCTTTATTTCTGCTGTTTAGGGAGGTTTCATTCGTCATCCTTATCCCACTCCCTTGTTATTTTCAACCCGAACAATCAGCAAAGCTGTCGCCATGGTAATGAGTAAGCCTTAGTGACTATTCTCTCCCCCCACCCCAACATTAGCACCTCCATTATCCCCTTACTAACGACCCCCCTCCCTACCCACACACATATTTCTTGTTATTATTATTATTATTGTTGTTGCTTTTTAGTCTCAGTGTCTCCATTCAAAACTGTAACTACGCGTGTACACACACACACACACACACACACACACACACACACACACACACACACACACACCTACAAACAAAATTACAGAAAATAGAACTGTCTTAAAATTAAACTTGTCTGACTGAGACTTTCAGTCACTTGAAAGAATATTTCGGAGAATGCTTGTTATATTTAGTCTATCTCCAGTCAGCCATCACAAATTAGAAGTCCTCTATGGCACAAGTAATTTGGAACCTCATACCCTGCGGTGAAGAAAAGTTGGAGACCAAATTATTCTCTTTATCTATCTGTCATTTTAAATCAAACGTATCTCGTATCTCAGCCAAAATGTCAGATTCATGGCACAAATTTAAAAAAAAAATGTTCAAATTTATTTTTAACTGATCTTAGTACATTATTCTTTACGACGGTAAGCACTGCTATGCTTTCGACATCAAGAAAGTACAGTAGATCTAGTGCACTAAGTTCGACTGGATCTAGCAATTTAAGCTGTTTAAAGCCTTAAAAGTTTTTGTCTTTCATCATTACAGAAGTTCACTTTTCGGCTTCAAGATTCGCAAAGCCATTTTCAGCGTCGTAGCTAAGTTGAAAATCAAGAGTAGGCACCTGTCAGCCCCCACCCCCTTTCCTTTTTTTCGTAGTTTTTTTTGTGTTGTTGTTGTTCGCTTTGTCGTCAAAGCAGTGAAAAGATGTTGGTACATCAGGTGAATATTTCGATAATGAAGAAAACATATACTTTGCGGAATCCTAAGTTTAAAAGAAAAATAGATTTTGAAAAACGTCCAGGTTTGACGACGACAGTTATCACTTGCTTTAAGTGATAAAATTTTACAAGGAGTGCGCCGAAGCGACTGCTGACCTGAACCTAATCCTTCCCAACAATGAGACATGATTGTAATGTTCAGCTATGATCCCAGCGTCGCGAGATTCGTCCGTCTACACCAAACCTCAACATTCTGAAGAGACCCACAGGCTTGAGTAACTTAAGAGAACGGCGGGTACTTTCAATTAAGTCTTCGTGTCCAACTGATTCTTTTCTAGGCACTCTGACTGGTAAAGTCGAAAGAGAAAAGTATAAGCAGAATTCTCACGCTTTTGCATCAAAATTTTGAGGCATAGAATGTATCTTCCGACCTTTTATAAGACGCGTTTTGTATACGAGTCTATGTTTCATGCTGTATAAGAGTTTATGTCAGCAAACGTAACGCGGAATGAAGACATCTTTCGTAATAGAGACCTACAGCAACCCTGCCTCATACCAACTCAGCCCCTTTGGTGAGAATGCGCACCGGTAAACTCCCTTTCGCTAAGGTAATACTTGGCCTCTTTGAAGCTTCCATTGATTGTTTACGATAGCCACAATGAGGCTGTCACGGATCATCAAAGGACCTGTTATTGTTTAGGATTATAGCCGTCAGTTATTTTGATAATATTTTGATAGCATCAGCCACCCACATCTCCACATGTCAGTGAGGACAGTGCGCTGCCACACCAACACCGGGTCCACAGCTCCCCACTAACCCCCACAGGTTTGTTTTGAGAGCCACAAAGCGCGCTTTCGTTATGGGTGCTGATTCTGAATAAAAATTGAAGTTTATGTTTACATATATTGCTGTAAACTAAATTTGCACCTCCCTGCCGAAAAGAGAGTCCCGAAATTTAGTTTTGACTGCGATGGGGGTTGAATTTCGAGCGGCTCAGAGGCAAAACATCTGTGCGTTCGTTTGGCACGGCTTTTAGACTGTTTCTTACTCTGATCGCGGCCTGTTTCACTTCTTGGGTGGTCTCTCTACTTGGGTGAGCCGTTGCTAAGCAACTAATGTTGGGCCGGTGTTACACGAGCAATCCTACCGATAATTGACCAATCAGCGCCGCGATCTGCTCAGCATCAATCAAGTCGCAGTAGGGCAAGGGGCGGAGTTGGCATGCAAATCAAGGGAGGCAAACTGAATCGGAACACCGTAGTTCATGCACTCTACTTCAAACGCGTTGATGGCTATGTTAGCGAGAGGAAGTTGTGTGGAGCTAGACTTGTGAATGATTTCTGTGAAATTTCTTCACTTTCAGGATTTTCAAGTTCACAATGTAGTTTTCAGAAGTACCATGGAATTCTTGCTCTTAACACGTGCTCGGTTTAAATGCCACAGACGTGGTTAGCCGTCGCTAAACTTAGCTCTCTCGTCTTCGACTCGTGTGGCGTTGTGTATGTTCTACTTGTAGGCCGAGTGAATGTGATCTCTACGTAAGGTTCATTCCTGATGAGAATCGGGAGGCCTTTTTGAGGCTGGAATTATGTCCAACCGGCCTCGAGGACCTGACCCTTCCACTACCGACCCCGAACTGTTGACCAGGACAAGTTGGATCAACGCTGAGTTAGCTTACAGACAAGTTAAAAGGGTGAGTACATCACCGGCGATACTTCACTGTTGTTAACGCTGGTGTTCTCGTCAAACGTCTGACTTAATAATGATCACTGACCTCAAGAAGTTCATTCATAAAGATTATAAACAGCGTCAACAGCAGATTATGACTAGATTTATAAAGACGCTGAAAAGACCTGTTATTTATCATTGAAAATGTGACAAGAGATTGTAAAGAGGTGCTATTTTTGCTTACATTGCATCATATGTTTACATTGCCCATTAACGTTGTAATTGTTTGTGACGTTGGCCTCAGTGATGTAGATCTAGACGTAACGTAATATACAAGTTAATGATATACATCTAAACCTCGGCTTTCCCAACTCATCACGCATTTTGTCCTCATCTCTCTCTCTCTCTCTCCTGTTTTCCTTCATGGCAGTTTTGATCATGAAATCTTGATGGCTTGTTTAGACCTAATTTTCGATATGATTATTTTCTTCTCCTCAGGGTCGGGCAGAGGGGAACACGTGTGCCTTGTGGTTAAGACTTCATCTCCAGAGATATCTATACAGCACTGGATGTTTACTGCAGTTACACTGTGGCAAAGTTACTTTCTTGGGATTATTATTGTTGTCATTATGCTGTGTTGGATTAAAAACTGGACATCTTGAGACCAATGTGGATGAATTATGGGTTGAAGGTATGTACACTTAACTTAATGTTGTAAATGTCCAAGCATAATGTGCCATATTAAATGGCTTGATCCAGTTTTCACCATATACGTAGATAATTGTATATTTTATAATTTCCCTCACAATCCTTTGCATTCATCTCGTTTCTCTTATCTTAACCAGGTAGTGTTTTGCATTTGCTAGACTGACGTAACACGGTAAAAAACCCAGACTGTGTCTCCGTGTTACATTCATACTTTATTTGAAAGTACGATGACATTTGTAATGTTAGGGCCTATATCCCCATGCAAACTGTCATATTTACTTAAGTCTTATGCCTGTTCGTTTCACTCAGTCAGCAGACATAGACTAAGTCAGCTTGAACCGCTGGGTTATTGTCATTCAAAGCCTTTAATTTAGGGATCTTTGTCACCGATAATATCATAAGGATATTGCCCGTTCACATGAATGAAAGTCATTCATCCTATTAAATCTCAGTTTCCTTTACAAAGAGCCACACACAGACTTGTCGTGTGTGTGTACATGTTTGTGTCAATGTAGTGAAATACATTACACCAAATCTGCCAAGCGTTGCATGTGTGGAGTAACCAGGATATTGTTCAAAGACAGCTTTTATAATACAGCAAATAGCCCAAGGCGTTGCATATGAAATGAAAAACTACACGTATAAATTGGCGTAAAAAATAGGCCAGATTTTTATCAACTCTAGCCTCCAACGTGCCCTCCCTCAGTAGCGTAAAACGAAGTCTTTCCTCGCGCCCGCCATATTGTGACCTAGAAAAAGATGCCGGTGTGTGGTCCAGCGCTATTATTGGAACGCGAAGCAAGGGGAGAGAAAAAGGATTGGTTGCCTTCAACAGGGAGATGTATGGTAGAAGAAATCCCAGTGTTTCTGTCCTGAAAACCGATTTGCCATTGAAATTATCCAACCTTTTTTTTGTTGTTTAAGAGTCTGTATTGTAGTACTGACATTCGACTTTGAGTATCCATATTCTCCCGCCAAGAAAACTTGCTAATCACGAAGCGGGAATGGGGGATCGATCGATTCGGCTTCGGACTGTTCTTGATTTGGTTTGAACCTCAGAGAAATTCATTCATATACGGGGAAGGCTCGTATAGTGTTTTTTCTAGCTTGGCTTTCACAGATCACAATTCCTAAAACGTCTGACAGGCTAGGTGTCTTCTTGATGGGAGATGTGATGATAGAAAGATTTCCTATTGTTTATTTATATAATGTTAGGAACCAATTTGGAAATATGTAAAGTGGCATTTCGCTGTTGATTGAAATGGACAAAACGTTTGACTGCACTGGCAGAATTTAGAGCTTACAAGTATCACTGTATCTTTGATCTTAATTCCTATAGAGGAAATTGGAGGAGCTGACAATTAAGCTCTCATATATTATCTGAGAAGAGTGCCAGTAGGTGTTTTTGCTAATCATCGTCAAATTAGTAATATCAGCTTCGAAGGAAGGCCGATAGTCACCTTACCTTTTATATTTTCCTCTGCCGGGGATCGACCTTTGTGTTCCTCATTTGCACACTATCCCACAAGAACGCTAACCTCAGTGCGTTTTTATACTTATATTATCCTAAGCACCAAACTTTTTCTCTAATCTCTACGTGTGAACTTTTGTTCACCCGTGAACTTGCCAACTTCTCACAAATAGAACAGCTAATTATAAGTTCGTTTGTTTACACTCACTCTCTCGTTTTTTCTCTTTCTCTCTGTCTGTGTCTCTGTCTCGTTTTCTCTCCCCCTCGGGTAATACATTGAGATGTAAACAGGTAGCTTGTGTACTCATCGTAATCATCAAAAACATGGCGGTTTATGTCTAGGTTTGTTTTGTGGAAATGCCGGGCTCAGAAATCACTTTTTTAAAATTTGCTAGATAGGCTAGATGCCGGTGATAACGTGTTCGAATCGTCAGGTTTTTGGAGAATGAGAGCCGTTGGTCATAACGATATAAATAAAAACTTTACTCAGAATCACAAATGGAAATGGAAATTAGGGTTTTACAGTTGTTTGTCTCCTAGGATTGTAATTAAATGGAACGCTTGGGCGTGCGTATTATGAGTACAATACAGATCTGATAGAAGTTTGCAATCGTTTGTCTGTTGTTTCCAATGAAGTTTTAACACTAAAATGATAACATTGACACAAGAGAAGATGAATAGTGAGTGGAATTTGAAGCAATCAGTGTGATTGGAGGGATGGGTTTGAGAAATGATGATAGTAGTGAAAGAAGAAGACTGAATAAATACCATCATTTGTGGTTGTAGTCAGAGAAATTCATTATATTTTAAGCAATTTGATGCATGTGAAGGCTACTGTTTTAGGAAGACGAATGGTAGAAATGTGGGCTTGTGCTCACAGACAGAGGTTATGTAATTTCAAGTTAAATCATGACAAAGTGAAAGCTAATTAGTGATTTAGAAATGAAACTAGAGAAGATTCTTGTGGATGATATTAACTCTGAGAACTACTTTTAATAGTAGTAAGAATTGGGGAGAGGGTTGGAGAGAGAGAGCGAGAGTGTGTGTATAGTAATCACCCACAAAATTACACACAAGGTTAGTTCAATATCATAAAATTGAATGATTGAGTCTTCATGAATATAACAAGGTTTTGTGTAGAGACTGCTTGGGTAAAGAGAGACTGATGTACAGACAGATCTGTGCTGTCATATAATCATAAACAATATCAGTCTCCTTTAAGTCCAAGCCAAAGAAAACGGCTAGTATCGTTGAACTGAACCTTACATAGAGGTAGAGGGGCATAGTGGTAATTCAGGGAATATATATATTAGATAGACAAAATGGAAAAGAAAGCAAGAGAGTTTTTGATTTGTACCAAGGCACAATCTTAAGTCCCATGTAAAATATCAGCACACACAAAGCATATTATGAACTTTTGAAGGACTTTTATCTTATTGACACTATATGAATAGTATGTCATTGTTGTTTTGTAGTTTCTGTTGTCATTATTTATGATTTCGACTCGCTCAGGACCTCGCCCGTTGACCCAGTGTCATGTTCCTGTAGTAACTGGATGGTTTAGTGCGTTTTCACTAGATGATGGAGGTATCTGGGTTAGGTCTGATCACGATTTGAGTGGGCATGCATAAGGAAACAAGCTGATTTATCTTTGTCACTGTTTGAATTTCAGATTTCCAGTATTGTGACAATGATAGGAAACGTTATGATACGGAGAAAATGATCAGACACTCCAATATAGAGTGTTGGAGCTGGCAAGGTTGGATGTAATGGGATATTGAGTTCTCATTCCAAAAGGCCAATGATAGCATAAATTTTGAATTATGTAAAAGCACGGAAACAGTGAGAGGAATTTGAAGCTTGCCTCCTTACTTGGATATCCTCACAAGTTTTCTGCACATGGGAAGCAGTATAATGTAGAGATATGGTCGGTCAGTCTTTTCTGTACTTGACGAAATTGAAATCTCCAAAACTTAGTGTAAGAAGTTACATTTCGAGTCCTAATTGATAGAGATTCATTCTTTTTGTCCTATGAGCCACTCAAACAAAATCAGTAACACCAAAGTTATGATCAGATGAAGGACCTTAACTTGAATTTGTTATTTTATAACAGTTAGTTAGATAAATAGAACTTTTGCTGGCCAAACACTTCATGTAATTAATAGCTGGAGATGTGATTTCATGACATTTGACTGTACAAGTCATTATCCCAGTTAATAGTTGTCGTATGTCTTGTTTTGGTATAATCTTGAGACTCTCCAAGGTGTACTTGGGTTAGTGCTGGGGAAAAGGTTAGGGAAGAGAAATCACGCTTGGGAGAGTCCATGAACAGTATGTAGGAATCCACTCTGTTCCATAACCTCGCTTCCTAACCCTAACTCTATTCTCAGCCCTATCTCAAGCACTCCTTATGAGATTCCCAGAATTATACTGTACTAGAATGAAAATACCTCACCTGTAAACTTGTACCCTAAGACGAACTACTAAGAAAACGCAGAATTTGCTTCCATCCTGTCGGAAAACAGTGGTTATCTCTATACTAGACATATATGAGAAACAAAACTATGGTATAGGAACCTGGCCAGGGCAGGCACTGCGGTAGAGAATGTTGAAGATGTCATTTTTGGGTGGGAATGTTGATTACTGAAAGCGAATTTTGAGAAAGCATTCGTATGATATGGTAAAAAATACATGACTTTGTATTCAGCAGCTCTCCGAATTGAAACTTTCCAGATGTTATTGCAAATGATAAAACTATTGTTGACTGTTTTTGAATAGGCTATAATATGTTATATGAGAAATTAAATGATGCAGGTTAGAGAAAAGCAGACTTGGCGAACTCTCAGTACTGTATTGTATTTTGAATGTAAAATGTATGAAGGTTTTAAGAACGAGTGCTGATATTATACGAGTACATTTACCTGAGATGGACAAGAAAATCAGTCCCAGGCATGTACTGTACAAGAATTATTAGAAATTTGCTGGAAATTATGTGCTGGTCGGTTTTGTTAGTGTTGGTCACAGCAGTGGTGTTGGTCTTATGAGCCAGAGATGTAAATGGCCGTGTGAAGGGAAGGGCATTGTGGGCTTGACCGCCCAGAGGCAGTGCCTGAATGTGTGGGAGAGCAAGCCTCTTGACCACTAGCAAGCAGCGTGTGGGGTCAGTCAGAAGTGGTAGTATGGTCGGAAACAATCTGCTAGGAAGGCTTGTGTTGTTTTAATGTGTGCGGTTGGTGGATAGGGTGGGGTGAGGAATAAGAGGGTACTGTGTGGGGTCATTTGAAGACCGAGCTATTCTCTTTAAAACATTAAACAGAAACTTGGTTAATTAATATTCAGCATTTTTCTCTCAGTCTTTTCGTCTCCCTCCACGCTCCAGTAATATTCCCCCGTCTTCTCTTGGCTCGAGAGGTTTATCGCTTCTCTTATCTCTTATTGTGCGAGGTAGTGAGTTCGAATCCTGTCACTGATAGTGGCAAGTGTCTCATTGGGTGAATGTATTTTTTTTCCAGTGTTTGAAAGGCGCTTTCGTCGGTGACGTGACAGGTTCTAAGCCCTCTCTCTGAATATCTCATAACTATGCTGGTGGAAGATGTTAAAACCTAAGACAATCGCAGTCAGTGTCTTCATGAATATTATGGCATATAACGCTTGTAATTATGTTGTTGTTGTTTTTTGTTTGTTCTGAGCTTAAAAATTAAGAAGGTTCTGACGGGTCCTTCAAAGTCCATAAAATTGTTCAGGTGGCTGTAAGATCTTGGAAAGCCCTGCATTTTATTATTATTATTATTGTTGCTCAGATATTTTCTGTTGTTATTGTTATTGTTCAGCTGTTGTCTGTTCCATTGTGACCAGTTAGATACACTGTACTCAAGAAAAAGAAAGCGAGGTTAGATTCACGCAGTGTTCAAATCAAATCTAGCTGTAGATCCACCAGATGCACAAAGGAGAGCAAGTTAAAGATCGAGATAAAAGAAGGAGAAGAAGAAGAAGAGGAGAGAAAAGGATCCGAATGACGGATTACAGGCACATTGAACGACTCGGTGGCTCATGTCAGTGGAGTTGCACCAGAAAAGAAAAACGTATGTGCCGGTTCATTCATGCCAAGGCAACCCCGTCTTCCCGCCCCGGCCCGTGCTTTCTCTCTCTCACCAATCTGTAACAGGTGAATTTTAAGGAATAGAAGAAAAAGAAAAAAAACGCACACTAGCACTAACTCACTCACTCACGCGCGTGCATCCACGCATTAGCACACGCACCCACCCACTCACACAAAAACGCCTGGTTAGTGCGGGGAAGGGATAGGAAGGCGGTCGGTCAGGGGAGATAATGTTTAAAATCGAGAAGGGGAGGTAAGATTAAAAAATAAAAAAGCAAAGCCAAAAAATATAGAGGGGAGAAGAAAAAGGGGGGTGGCTAGGCTAGAAGAAGAAGAAAAAAAGTGGGTAAACATTTCAAGGCGAACAAGCGAGAAGGGGTATGGGGTATGCTAAAAGGTAGTGCATACTCGAGTCTTTGGCTAAAGCGATGCCAGTTCTTTTTCCCCGGCCCCCAGTAGATCTCTCGTAGTGTAGTGCAGTTTGCAGAAACGAACATAAAACCTCCCAAACGCTGGTGCTTACCACCCAGAGTGCTAGGGAAGAAGCCAGGGTTTAGCAGAGCAGTTCAGAATAGATTTTGTGTGCATTCACGTCTTGTGGGGGTTTTGCTTTTCCTCTTCACACTCGGTAGGTTACTGCATTATAACGTCGTCGTGAGCAGTAAAGAATGCATTGCTCATACAAATTGCAAACACAGTATATATATAATATACACACACACACACATGCGTAAAGAGAGATGTAAGCCAATAACTACAGGGTTTTAGGTAGAGCGACTGAGCATCGGGTTTTTTAAAAAAAATCATTGCGTCTTCTGTTTTGACAAAACAACAATAACAGTATATTCACATTCGCCAAAGTGTCAGAGCAGAGACACAAATGTATAAATAAACAACTTGGCGCACTTTACAGTCGTAGGTATACACGAAGTGTAGTTGAGGCAAATAAACTGGGAAGATAAGACATAATTATCATAGAAAAGCTTCTGGAAATCCCTGTGTTAATGGTAAGCGTGACCTAGACGTTGCTTTTTGTGGACACCCCTCCAGTAACAAAGAGAACAGAAGACTACAATATGTCTTGCTCTTAAAACCAACAATTCAATTCAGAGTGACTGAGGTTGAAAATTTCTCCATCTCACGTCATAATCTTGGTGAAAGAATTCATTTCATTCACAATACTGCTATGCTAATATTCATGAATGGGTTGGCTTAACCAATCAGGTGGTTACACGCATTTTCATTTATCTAATGCAACTCCGTTGGCTCAGGCTCCCTCATGTCTTGTTACTTATTTCTCAAGTACATGTACTGTAGACTTTTCATATCCGTGAATGGTATTTCCTTACTAAACATACTATGGTGTTATAGGCGATCTATAACCCCTCTTATTGTTGGTATCAACGAGTAACTTAGACGAGTCATGTAACTTTTATACATGGGCTTTGCCATTATGGTAAGCAGTATTCAAAATAGAAAACATCTTATTGTCGTTTGGGAAAGCAATTCGAAGATTTTGTTGGAGAAATCAGATTACACGTTTCAGTTATTATTAGCTTTTCGATTACACAACTTCAATAGTTGGCATCATACTTTACTGCTTCAAATTGTGTTAGCAGATTTTTCATGTCACATAAGTTACTGTTTCATACGTCACTTCTAGCCTGTCTTTTGTCAGCTCGGAATAATATAGTTATATGTGTACAGCATTGACAGTAGAGATGAGCGGATTTATTTAGGATGATTTTGTTTTGTATTATAAAATATGGCACAGAAAAGGTGAGGAGGGGTAGTCTTAAACCTTAGCCAGTGATTGTTACTGTGGTTTTTAAGATACTATAGGTGTGATACCTTGTGGTAATATTGAGTGCCTTAATTTACTGAGTCAGGTAGAGAGAGCGAGAGAGTGGGAGAGAAGTCTGGGATGAGCAGGGGAATAGTGAAGGTCACCAAACCACAACATGGTGCGCAGTAGCGACGATAGCGACAACCACCACAGCTGCTACAACAACAACACCATCAACAATAATAACAACAGCAACAAGTAACAGCATGCCACTGACTGGGCAACACATCGTAGTAGTTTCTGTCGGATGTAGAGCGTATGAAAAAAGTATAAAAAAGGGAGAAAAATTCAGGCCATGGAATAGGAGGTGGATTTCCTAGGTGAAAAGACCGAATGGAAAATAGAAAGGAGGTGAAAGAATGAAAAAAAAAATGCTGCCGCGATCTCTTGAATTTGATCGTGGCCCGAAGTTAAACCCGTTTGTGTGTGTGCCAAGGGGGGACCACCTCTGAGGAGCCGATTCACGCTATTCTCCTTTAGTGTCAATCATTATTGTCAGGGGCCGAAGCCCGGCGGGAAGGGGCTCGACCCGTTTATATGGAAATGAGGATGTTGTCAACTAAGGGAATATTTGTTACCCCATTCTTTCTTGCTTCTCCCCCCCC
>JAWQUT010000050.1:420031-431510 GCA_033807755.1 Ellobium chinense | reverse complement strand
GTGTCTGTGTGTTTCCTTCTTTGGCATTCCATCGTTCTCTCGATCCTCTCGAGTGGCATTACCCATGCGGTTTATGTAAACTTTTCTTTAGTTTATTCTTGTCTTTTTGGTTCTTAATGGTCCTTAGCATCTGCTGTCAAAACGCCGTCCTCGCCCACCCAACGAAGCGTTCTCTTCCAATCCTAACTTCAAAATATTTTTGGAGATACGCCACCCATGTCTTCATGTTGTCTCATTCTCTTGTTTTCTCTGTTCCAATCGCTCTTTCTCTTTCTTATCTGTCTGTGGCTCTCTAGATGTAAAGGTCCCAACACATGTTGCCAACTTTGCCGCCCCGCCTATACTTGAAGCAAAAAATCGTCCAGTTCCCACCAGATCATCACTTTCATCTTCGATCTCTCTCTCTCTCTCTCTCTCTCTCTCTCTCTCACACTCTCTCTCTCTCTGTCTCTCTCTCTAGCTCAGAAACTTCCTATTTAATGCTCCACTTCATCATTTGCCCCCGGATAGAATCTGCCGGTACCTCCTCATCTTTGGTGTCGTTTCTCTCACCTTAGACTATACCAGCGGTGGTTAGTTAGGTCAGGACTCCCTCACCTTTTCATTCACATTTTGGCTCACTCTTACTCACCCTCAGACTTTCTCTCGTTCACTCTCTCACTCCAGACTGTACCAAGAGGTGGTTTGGGCCACACACTCGTTCTCAGGCGCCCTCTCACTCTATAGACACACTCTCTCTCTCTCTCTCTCGCAGTTTCTCGCACTTTCTTTCATTATCTCCTAGGGTAGAACCTCCCCAACCTTTTCCGAGCAGTTTCTCCCATCCCATACTGTACCAAGGGGTGGTTTGTTGGTTATACACGATCTCTCTTTCTCATGCACTCTGTCTTTCTACTTTCTTCTTCCTTCCTTCATTCACTTTTTCTCGCACTTTCTTTCACTACCTCCTCGGGTAGAATCTCCTCAGTCTTTCCGAGCAGTCTCTCCCACCCCAGACTGTACGATGGGGTGGTTTGTTGCTTCTTCTAGTTCTAGACGCTGTCTCTATCCGAAGCGCTTTCTCACTCCTAGACTTTCTCTCTCTCTCTCTCTCTCTCTCTCTCTCTCTCGCACTTTCTTTCACTATCTCCCCAACCTTTCCCGAGCAGTCTCTCCCACCCCAGACTGTACGAAGGGGTGGTTGGTTGCTTTTCTAGTTCTAGACGCTCTCTCTATCCGAAGCGCTTTCTCACTCCTAGACTTTCTCTCACTCTCTCTCTCTCTCTCACTCACTCTTTCTCGCACTTTCTTTCACTATCTCCCCAACCTTTCCCGAGCAGTCTCTCCCACCCCAGACTGTACCAAGGGGTGGTTTGTTGGTTCAGGAGTTGAGAGGATCTGGTTTCCAGCCCTGCGTGTTTACACTCCGCTTTGGCCTTTACAAATCCTCGCAGTGTCTCCCAGACTCCCCAACTTCGCCAGTTGTGGCGGTCCTGCCATTTTCGAGCGCGGAGAGAAAAAGGGGTTATTGGATCAACACCTACCCTCTCCTGACCCTTTCTCTTCATTCATCACCTCACCTTCCTCCCTCCCCCCCCCNCCCCCCTTCCAGGTACTTCCCAATCATATGGAAAATGAGGGTTCTGCTGTTGCAGTTCGATAGTAGATAGATAGGAGTTATTGGATCAGTACTCACTGGTTCACTCCTAACATCCTCACTGTTCTTCCCAACCCTTCCCAATCATATCAGATTCGATGGCCCTACTTTTTTGAGTATATAGACCTCCCCACCCACCCCACCTCAAATTATACCCTTACCCTCCCAAATTCCCACCCAGCTCCACCAGTCTGATGGTCCTGCCGGTGCGAATACAAACAAAAAGCGAGTAACTTCATCAACCACCACGTCCTCCACCCCCCTCCCCTTGCCATGGTAGCTCCTACCCCTAAGACCTCTCACACCCAGTAGTGATGTGACGACCCTGCTGTTCTGAATGCAAAGAGAAAGGTTTATCGGATCAACACCTTCTAACGCCTGTCCTTCACCCTGCTTGCCTCTTCCCCAACTTACAAAGGTCCTTTTTAATACATAGGATTGCATAGTAAATGAGAGTAAGGATTTATAACAATCCCTTGGCTCATTTTATTTTTAGCACGATGGTATCTCAATATTGTACCACATGACACACTTTCATTTTTTGGTAGAGGTACAGTATATTTTATTGTTTAATTGTATGTGAAACACATGAACAGAAAGTCAGTGAAGAAGCCAAAAAAAAACCTCAAAAAACAGTGAGTTGTGTCCACGAATTCTGTCGCCTGCCTTTCAAAAATTGTAAACTTTATCATAATATAGTTACTATGATACAGCCGAATCTGCGAAGTCACAAAATTCCTCGACTTACATACTCATTGCTGACTGATTGATTGAGTGATTGTTCGATTGATTGATTGATTGATTTGGTCTCTCTGCCACAAGCGCATCTTGCTTCAGCGACAGACTGAACGATCATTGCAGACTGCATGGCGAGCGAGGGCATAATTTTAGAAAGTCAGACTCGATTGACTGACTGGCTAATTAATCGATCGACTGACTGATTGATAAAGTGATTGATTGATTGATTGATTACCCACTGAGTGANACCTATGCGTCATTCGCACTCGCCAGCTGACGTCTCCCCCACCTCCTGTTATTTTTCCTTCTTTTTCTTCTTCTTCGTCTTCTCCTTCCCCCGCGTTTTACCATCATTCCCTGCCTCACCTTTCTGTGATCGCCTTTGTTTTTCTTTTTATCGCAGGCTGTGGAATGCGGAGCCCTGTGTGTGGTTTTGGCACTCAGCCACTTTCTTTCTTTCCGTGTTCTTCCCTTCTTCTTCTTCCTGGTTGTAGATTGTTTTCTTTTTTTACTTCTTCCGTCCTCACTTTCTCTCCGTCTCTCTCTCTCTCTCTCTCTCTCTCTCTCTCTCTCTCTCTCTCTCTCCTTCTTTTCCTCACGCTCTCTTTCCGAATTCTTCGTGTGTGCGCTTATCCAGAACTCAGTCAGGACTATCTCGGTTATAATGATGAGCATGCCGATTACTTAGTCCGATAATCGAAAATATCCGAATAAACTTTGACAGCATCTATTGCAGTGTAAATGCACAAAGACTTGATTGTTTGCTTTTCCCCATTTAATCCGCTTTTGTTTTTGTCTTTTATGAGATAATGCTTTTGATATTGTATGTAGGTATGTGCTTTGTTGGCATATATGTAGTTTTCATTACAATGGACAGATCAAAACCATCTTACAGATGTCAGCTGAAAGTATTTTTCAGTCCCACGCATAATCCCCCTGTTGCGTGGGATCAGATTCTTTGGACCGAATTATAATAATATGCAGTAAACAAATAGATGAATACAAATAATTATAATTAATGTTTGCGCCATCTCAAACAAATATTAAGAAAAAAAAAAGAGGAAATCATCGTAAATCATTATCCAGTTCTACGGGCCATTAATATTCGTATTGGCCGGGGAATACAGCTCCGCTTTCGAAATCATTCGATTATGTTATAATATTATTTTATCCGAATCTGTCCATTCCTATTCTTCTGCATTCAGCAAGCACTGGTGCTCATCCGCCCCCGTTTTCGTGAGGGCTTTTTGTTTACAGAGTATAAACACGCATGGTCGGCGTTATAACTCGGCACATCGAAGGCGTCGACGTGTTATTTTTCGGAGGAGGAAACGTAGGATGGAAGATAGAGAAGCAGGGAAAGCGAAAGAAGGAACCCCTTTTAGTGAGTTAGTATTGAACTGCACATAGCTCATCAGAGGCCTTGCCATTGCTATTGTGAGGAGAAAGGAACAGAGCGTGTGTTGGGTTACAGCACAGTTTGTATTAAAGAGGTTCCGGAGTCAAGAGGTACTCAAAATTTGTAATTTTTTTCCGGCTATCTCGAAATACAGCACCGTAAGGATAATGATACAGTTCATTTAGTCATAGACAGGTTATGGACTAGATCGATATTTCGACTAGATCGGCGCTGTTGTTAGAGAAAGCATTTTTTTCTAATATAGCTTGGACGACACTTTCGACATGGTGTTATTTCTTTTTAATGTTAACGAATTATTCAAATGTCTGTCTGTCTGTCTGTCTGTCTGTCTGTCTGTCTGTCTGTCTGTCTGTCTGTCTCGCACCTCCCCTCCCCTCCGTCCCCCCTCGCTCACTTTCTTCTCTTTTCCCAGTATACGTTTATAGGCGCCTTATTTCATTCAGAATCGTCATGTAACAGACCAAATCGTGAAAGATGTCTCGAGTTATAGACTAGCTTACCTGTAACATTACTGTTTACGACTAGTTCGTCTTCTTAATGGTCCTGACTGGCTCGACATCTGCTGAATTATTAATGAGGAGCATCGAACATCTTTTGCAGGTGATGACAGTGAATTTTGGAAAGAGGTTGGCGAGGAAGGTTAATGGGCCAGTATGGGTTAGGCAGTTGAGGAGGTGTTTTAGAGGCACTTTCGTAGATGCAGAAGTGTACGCATGTATGAACGAATATGACGCTTATATGAATGATTATGATGAAGAACGATATTATCGAGGTTTTTATTTTTATCGAAGACAATGGCGTCACTTTGCTTGTGACGTCTTGTGTTGTTGTAGCTGTGGGTGCTTATCATGTTTTCCAGTGTAATTTCTCAACTTTTTGTAAGTGTCGTTTGAATGAAATAAAATAATACCATTTTTCCATCTTGGATTATGACGTAGTTCCATCCCTCCCCCGATCCCTATATCATGAATATCAAGTAGTAGAAGTCCGAAACTCTTGTTTGACGGGGATTTTTCCCTCTTTAAATTTCTGTCTTTTCGCTCTTCGCAGTGGAGAGAGTTTTCTGTTTATTTATGTTTGAAGCAGAATTACTGTATGCTTTAATGCATGGAAGGAAAAAAAAATCTTCCTACTTGTACGTCTGCACCTCTTAAAACATGTCGGGCAAATGACGTCATCACTTCGTGTCGTCTTTCTTTCCATTGACAAAATCGTGAACTCCTTCGTTCAGCCGACTGAATGCAAGGTGAGCGAAGAAGAAGAAGAGTATGAAGCAGTAATGTAACCTTGACTTCACTTGACCTATTTTACTGTTGGTGGCTTGCTAGAGCGCACCCCGCTCTGTACATCTAAACAGCGTTTAAAAAAAGAGACCACCATTCAAGCGATATACCTATTTGAAGCAGTTAACAGTTTCGGTTATCATTGCTTAATGAAGCATCATATCAAACGAAGAATGCACTAATATGTACTTTTCAGTAATAAAAACCTTTAAGTATATCTTTAAACTGAATGTTTATAAGGAACCGACGATAGGCCCACCCTAGTACACGTATTACTACTATTAAGGACAGGGCTGCAACTATTGAGAGAAGAGTTGCATAGTTATTGCTCTGCGCTATGCCTGTGCAATATATGCTCACTGAGATTAGCAGGAAACTTGCCTTTAAAGAAGTTGAAAGATTCATAACTATTTTTTTCCTTTAAGAATTAAGAAATTTTATTAGCTCCTTCATGCGATGCTGTTGATATGTTTATTTTTGGGTTATCAGTAAACTTTGGAGATCCCTTTTCCGGAGAAATATTTACGGGGAGCATTGATTGTCATGGATATATAATCACATATCAGACACTGATTGGTCCCAATGGCTTTTAATACCCACTTTGCAGCTGTCTACCTGTCAGTCTGCCTGAGTGTTTGTGGATGTGTATGTGTGTATGTCTCTTAGTGGATTAGGTCTGGTGTGTGTGTGTGTGTGTGTGTGTGTGTGTGTGTGTGTGTGTGTGTGTGTGTGTGTTGGGCTGAGTTGGCTAGGCTTGATTTATCTGTCCGTTCGTTCGTCTGTCTATCTGTTTCCCCTCCTGTCTGTCTGTTTGTTCGTCCGCCTGTCCGTTTGTCTGTCTATCTGTATATCTGTTTCTCTGCCTGCCTGCCAGCCCATCTGCCTGTTTGTCTGTCTGTCTTCATGAATTGTTTGTCAGTCTGTCTGAATGTGGAATAGACCTAATCTCCACGTTAGTCCTTAAGTTTTTACGTTGTCGATCAGTGGGCAATATTTGACTGGTCACATTGATCAAATCGATGAATGCCTGCCAAGTATTTAGACCTGATCCATTATTTTTGTCTGAATGTCTGTATCTGTCAAGGAAAAATATAAAAGGCGGAGGTCTAGACTGAATATGTCTTTCCTTGTTCTTTTTTTTTTCCTTTTCTTCGGTCTATGCAGTTATCATGCGTTTTTATGGACCATGAAAATGGAATACATGTCATGCGTTCTTGGTTGATATATAACACTGTTACCTGTCATTCTCTTGGCACCATCTCCCCCCATCCCTGCAATAAAAATAGCACAAAAGTATGCACTCTGTTTTCTTCATGTCTCTCTCTCACATACACAAACTTTTCCTCGCTCTCTCTTTCTCACTCTCTCCACTCTCTCTCTCTCTCTGTCTCTTTCGTTTTCATTACTTTGCTTCTTCATATTCTCTTTCACTTGCCTACCTGTGAAGGTAATCTTTCCATCATTTGCTCATCCTTCATTCCCTCTCTCTCTCTCTCTCTCTCTCTCTCTCTCTCTCTCTCTCTCTCTCTCTCGCTCTCTCTGTCCTCATAAAGCAGCTTTTCGTTAATGGCTTATTCATTATCTGTCTCTCGGCCGATCGGTCTTTCGGTCGGTGTGTCCGTCTATCTGTCTGTGTCTCTCTGTCCGTCTGTCTGTCTGCCTGCCTCTCTGGCTGTCTGTCCATCTGTCTGCCCGTCTCTCTGTCCGTCTGTCTTTCTGTCTGTCTGTCTATCCTCAAGAACACGGGCACATGCTCTGAGCTATCTTCGCTGCACTGTCCACGCGCCTGGAATAAACCTACAGACATGGGTTGACAAACAACAGACCTCGTAAAGGTGCCATTCCTGCTCCCCTGTCTTGAAGGCATCGGCGTAACCAGACTGTTTCAGGTGGGCTGCAGGAGAGGGAAGGGGTGTCGAAATGGATACATTGATCCGTTAAACAATTGAATAATACCTTTCTTGCTGTTTTGCTCTATCTCTGGTCTGTTGTAGAAATATGCTAAGTGTGAAGGTTGTGGTTGGCACTAGTGAATCCACCATTGCCTCAGGCTGTCTGCAGCAAACTGCAACGGATAGAGCGAACTGCAAAAAGGTGTAGTTCTCACTTAACTCCTCCCCCCCCCCAGTCCCCTCCTCGAACCTCCATCTCTTTAAACTGCGGATCCGCCCCTGCCTGAAGGAAACGAGTAAAGACTCCAACCAGAAATGCTTTTATTACAAAATAGATGTAGGATTTCATGGTTTTTGGAGAGTTAATTCATTCACTCTTTCGCCAATCTGGCACCCGTGTCGTTTGAGAACAAAAAAAAAAAGAAAGAAACTTGACATGCATTGCTTACTCTTATCTGCCACTGCGTTTTGTGTGTGGGCGGTCTGGAATCGGGCATATTGCAGAATTGTTTTAAAGAAGTCTGCAGTGCATCGATACTTGTAGTAACTTTTCATAACGTTTTTGGTGATTCTCCTGACTGGTTTGATATTACCTTACACGAGGGCAGACGCGTTAGGATCTTATGTTTTTGTTATCTGACACTGCATGTTTTTCTCCCACCGTTGAAAATCTGGCAAAATGCCGGCTGAAAAAAACGACGGAAGAATTGATACGTCTGATTTAAAGATAATTTCCATCGTTGCATTATTCAGTTGTAATGTGGTATCG
The DNA here is from genome assembly GCA_033807755.1 of Ellobium chinense. Lineage (NCBI taxonomy): Eukaryota > Metazoa > Mollusca > Gastropoda > Ellobiida > Ellobiidae > Ellobium > Ellobium chinense. The sequence goes on along the minus strand of JAWQUT010000050.1, from coordinate 423,772 downwards.
TATCGGGTTTACTTACCTTAGATTATCCCGTGAAACTGTCCGGATTTCGTCTGCAAATTGTAATTGACATTCTGCACATTGCCAGCTTGATTGGCTAACGAACATGTGAGCCATTTGAAGGGGGTTCCATGAAGTGAGTACCTGAGTTAACGACAGGAGTTCCTCATGCGTTCACCATACGTTTGCATTTTACTCATCTGCATTTTAGTTCTATAAAAGACGTTGAGTGTCGAACGCTTGTGGGAGCCATTAGTTAGAGTAAGGTAGATCTACATTTTTGTCACGTCAGCGCTTTACATTTCTTGGAATTTTCAGTGTTCTTAGAAGAGGTCACGTCGTGATATCTTTTCAGTACCAGAAGCAAGTCTAGGGAATGGGAGTGGAAGGACAGGATTCTTATCTAGATTGGGGATGGGAGACGGCGAGGACACAGCCCACCCAAAATTATGTAACCTTTAACAATTCTTTGAGCCCTTCTGTCCATCTGTTATCGTAAATAGAAAAACTCTCTTATTCGGAGAGCGAGGCAACAAAAAAGATCTTCAAGAGGAAGAAACCCCAGTGTTTCCCACCCATTGACTTCATGACACACCTATATCCGCAACGTAATGACGCTAAGAAAGTGGACAGAGACCCATCGAGTGACACACTGGTGACGCGATACGCGGGACATTCACTAGCTAGTAAAAGCTAAAACATTGTCATTGTCAAAAAGAGAAGATGGCAGGGATGCCAAGTTTGCGGTGAGATCCCCCAGGTACAAATTCCTACAGTGAGTCAGCATTCACGATCCATTCTTTCTACCACCCCGCATCCCTCCATCCCTGTACCAGTGGTGGGCCTGCTGGTCTCAAGTCGAAGTAGACGCACTTGCCCAAAGAGTACTACAAACTACAAGAGCAGGGTCTCCCCCTGATAGGAAGCAGAGCGATGAATGAAACATGGCATTGTAACCACAAGCCCCGGGTCCCGTCCCTGTCCTTTCAGGCAAGGATGTACGGTCTATTGTGTGGCGCCCCGTACGCCTTCCCTATTTACCAAGTGTCCCTAGGGCGAGGGAAGAATACGGTTTTGTTAGACTGACCCTTCGTCACCCGGCCCCGGCGCTACACACGAGACAGGGGAGCCAAATATATTGAAATGATGAACTCCTGTGCAAGCAAAGCGCGAAATTTGGAAGACTGTGGTAGACTAGACGATATGGACTGGGGAGTTGAATGAAGACTTGGAGAAACACCCGAAGAAAATAAAAAAAAAAAAGAGGGAAGGGGTAGCGGACATGAGGGATAATGCACAAGACGAGAGATCAAATTTTGTTTTCGGCGTAATGGCAACCAAAAAAAAAAGAAAATTATTATTCTTTTTTTTTTTTCTATCTCAGGATGCCCCGTTCCTTTTGGGTTCAGATACTGCAATTTGAGAACCTTTTCATCGAATTTCAGAGCTATTTTAGATATAGTCAACAAACGGCTGGTCATGCCACAATGAACATTAACGCAGCACGCTGTCCGGTTCGTCATGTTATGATTTATGAATTTAGCTGGACACTCGCTTACTGACATATTGCTATCATTCAACAGAATATAAGGAACAGTTGGCTTGCTCTTGCAAAATGTAGATAGTAAAGAAGTTATAGTCAGCATTAATATTAACCTTCAGAACTGTTCAGGAGAGTAATACAACAGCTGCCGGACCATTCACTGGACTATTAACGTTGCAATAATATCATTATTGACAGTATAATCTCACGAACTCGAATTCCCAGGAATTAGTTTGGAGATTCGAGGCCATGTAGTAGATTGGAGTTCGCAATGTAAAGTTCGCGAAAATTTTGAGTGTTTGATTTTCAACGTGGTGAGATTCTACAAAACTGAAACTCGGAGAAAACGAGAATGTACCGGATACGTGAAACCTTCTCGTCATAGCTGTCCCTTGTTATAACAGACCTCATATATCGGTTAGACCTAATACATAGATATATACGGGAATGGGCAGACCGCAACAGCAGGGTCTTGGAATCTTTTAACAATAAAAGAGAAGGATAGGAAATGAGAGATTGAGAAATTTCCGTATAAGCTAAGTTCCCCTTATAAATGGTCCACTGTATATAGGACCTCACATGATATCTTTCTGTTACAACCGAGTAGCCGTTATAGACAGTCATCTCTACAAGTGATCATGATGCCACGTACATCCAAATAGTGACGTTGGCAAGACGTAATTTCTTTGTATTTTCTGATTTTCAGAATATGGTCATGTATTTCGATACGATGCTACATTTGACGTGGTGAGCTGCTAATGGTTAACGAGGATATCTTTTATAAAACTTAACACATCGTTGGCCTGAAGGAATCCGTATATACCTACGCTTTATTAGATGTCAAGTGAGTGTTAAAGGAACGGATAGAGTTCAACAAGTAGAGACACAAATTTGAGAGTCTTGTGTTGCTACAGGTACGTAGCGTAATCCCCATCACGTGAAGGGTTGAAGAGTGTGAAATTTTAAACGCTTTGAGTTTCGTCTAGTCTGACCCGCGCTGGGGGTAAATGAGTTCAACAGGAAACTGGCTACAGGATTATTCGCGAGCCGCCTTGTGGAGAAGGCTGATTTAATAATATTTGGCACAAAACTGAGGGAGTATTTTTTCAAGTGGAAATAACCAGAGACGATGGGGGTTAGATTGCCTTAGTGAAATGAACACTATGAAACGGTCTGTTTATGTTTCTGTATGTTTAAAAATAATCAGGTACGTGTACCAGACTAGCCATAGAAACAGAAAAATGAAGGAAAATAAGAAGAAGGCGGAAGTTCGTTATAAAGCGGTGCAGTTCTCTCCGCATATAGGTAATCCGGATAATTGACCCCTTTCGCTTAAACACAGCATTTTCACGAGGTAAAAAATGCTGCATTTCTGTATAAAGTCACTGGATAATCGCAACTCCTTTGACTTGCCAATTTTTCTTTGCGCGCGAAAAATTGCATTCATGCGGGGAAGACTTCATGGTTTCTCAGAACAAATTACTCCATTCGAAGACTTCCCCTCCCCCTTCCAAAAAAAAAAAATTCCTTAGATGAAGAGGAATGGAGATATTTTGCATCTTTATCATCGTATCGACGAAAGAAGGAGAAGGAAGTTAGAAGGTGGACATTTCAGTTCATTGCCATAGCAAGCTGCAAGATACATAAGGCTGTACAGCGATTTCACAATGCGTTTGCCTTGTTTTGTACATGGGAGAGTAGTGGGAGCTTGGACCGCTGATGCAAAGCAAGTCTTATTGTAAGGGCCCCTAGTGTTCCCCTTTCATTCACGGCAGTCAGATTTCATTAAAGCTGACTGTACATTGACACCTAATATAGCAGTCTTTCTCGTTCTCCCATAGGGTACTCTGTCTCTCTCTCTCTCTTTGTCTCCTCTTTGTCTTTTCTTTCTTTCTTTCTTTCTTTCTTTCTTTCTTTCTTTCTTTCTTTCTTTCTCGCTCCCTCAGCTCTCAATTCTTTCAGGCATCTTTAGACGTATGACTTATGCACAGATCCCACGGTGACAACTTTGCCTGTTAGCTTTCTCTCTCTCTCTCTCTCTCTCTCTCTCTCGCTCTCTCTCTCTCAAGTATGTTAGTTATCATCACTCGTGACAAAACAGTGAGTTGCTGAAATTGAGGACTCTGAACTAGTTTCTTAATCAATGGCATTTTGAGGGAGCAGGGGACAGCCTTCCCTTCTTCTTAGCCCCCCCCCCTCCC
>JAWQUT010000050.1:408543-419473 GCA_033807755.1 Ellobium chinense | reverse complement strand
GGATGTGGAAGGTCTGTTTAAAATTTATTTTTCTGTTTTAGTACATAGATATACATACTCGTACACGTTTCTTTCTTAAAACGGCTGTTATAGTCCCATGTAAATTTTTTTTAAAAACAAAATGTAAATAAAGTATGTTTGAACTTAATGGAGACATATTATAATACACGTGAAACCACAGAGTGTTCAGAGACTATCATGAGAAGTTAATGGCATTCCTGGATTACTGTCCGGGATTGCTCCAGACAGCCTTAGGTGTGTCGTGTCATATATTCAAGAACAACTACGGGAAATGGCACAAAACCATAGTATTTTAAAACAACAATAGTTTTACATTTTCTCTAGCGAACTCTATGTAAAGAGACAGAAAGAAAGAAAGAAAGAAAGAAAGAAAGAAAGAAAGAAAGAAAGAAAGAAAGAAAGAAAGACAAAGGAAAGGAAGGTCAGACAGATGGAACTTCGAGGAAGCAGACAACCGATAACTAAAAAATATTCTCTTTCAAACCTCTGAATAACTCTCCTTAGAGCTTAAGAAACTTGAAATGATGTAAATATCACATGTCGAACAAACTGTTAAATGAAACCATTCCAAAAGAAAGGAGTGTAAAAAGAAGAAAAAAAAAACGTTTTTGATGTTGTCACTGCTTCTCTTGTGCATGCTGTTGACGATATTTTTGTTCTTGCTGGTGCTGGTATTGGCTCTGCTGCTGCAGCTGTTGCTGTTGCTTCAACTGTTGCTGTTTTTGCTGCTGTTGCTGCTGCTGTTTTTTGCTGCTATTGCTGCTGCTGCTGTTGCTGCTGCTGCTTCTTCTTGCGATTGGCTTCATCGTGTGTGTTTGCGTATTCAATGTATGAAATCGTATGGTGGCCATTTATCAGTCCCTAAGGCAAATGAGATATAGTCATACATAAAAAACAATTTTACAAGGAAAACAAATTAAAAGCTGACGTGTTGCTTTTGTTTATATACCGAATTCCTGTAATGGCAGATGCTGACATACGCATGAAAGTTGGCCGCAGGGGGAAGGAAGGTTGTTTTTTTTCATTTTTGACGATTTCTTTTTTTTTTTANGGGGGGGGGGGGGGGGGGAGAGTGAGGGAGGAGGAGAGTAATGCAGTTGTCGAAGAGAAAGAGACTTAGACTTAAGGGGAAAGAATGGTAGAGACTTAGAGTGAAAGAGAAGAGGAGGCATTGGAGGGAGGAGGGGAGGGGTAATGCAGTTGTTGAAGGCTAAGAGACTTAGACTTGAGGGGAAAGAGTGGCAGAGTGAAAGAGAAGAGGAAGGGGAGGGAGGGAACTGGGAGTGGGTTTAGGCAGGCGCCTTAGAGAGCTTGAAAAGTAGAGGTTGATGAGTAAGGAGGGGGGTGGGAGGGCATTAGTCTTGGAGAAAGCCAGGATGCGTAATCTCTTATGTGAGATGGTAAGGATGGAGTTATGTAATCTATTGCAGTTCGGGGGATGGGTGGGTAAGTTTGGGTAAGGGGTGGGGGATAGGAGACTGTGACAGTCTTAGCGAGGGGAGAGAGAGAGAGAGAAAGAGAGAGAGAAAGAGAGAAAGAGAGAGAGAGAGAGAGAGAGAGAGAGAGAGAGAGAGAGAGAGAGAAAACAAATAAATGGAGATGCAAAGTGAGAGAAGGGACATGAAACACCTTTGGCTGAACTGAAGTTTTCCCCCAGGTCGTGCTCGCTCAGTACTGTATTTAAATGTGCAGGTGGTTAAATTTACAGGCGGAGAGAGGTGACTTGCAGCGTTACAAATCCCGATCTTATTTTAATTCCCAAGCTCAGAGTGTATGTGGGGGCTACCTCGTAAACTACCAGGTTTTATAGCAGGCAGGCAGCAGGGAATGTAGTCTATTTACATTACAAGGTAAAATCTGAAAGTGTGGTCTCCGGGAATGCATTTGTCTTCCGCGCTTCGCAATGCGTGTTCGTTTTTTTTTTTCTTCTCTGTCGTTCTCTCCCCTGTGAAAAATTGCTTTACCGGTACCCGGTAGGGCTTTCATCTTCTTGATGAGTTTTTTTTTCTTGGCCATTGTCTTCCTTCTTTCCTTCTGTCCATTCTTCTTCTCTTTCTTCATAGGCGGGCTTCTGTTTTCTCTCAAATGCGTCTTTCAATAGTTTTGTTTTTATCTTGCTGTTGAAACTTTCTTCTGTCTGCACATCTTCCCTCATTTCATCTTGTTCTTGTCTTTACTTGTCTTCTTGTGCGGCTTTTTCTCTCCTTTTAAGTCTGTTCTCATGTCTGTTGTTTCACTGCTCTCTTTCTCTTTCTTCCCCTTTCCCTCTGTGTGTTTGTGTGTGTGTGTGCGCGTGTGTGTGTGTGTGTGTGCGCGCGCGCGCCTGCCTGCTTCTCTGTTCTATCCTCTCTGTCTCGTCGTATATGCATTTCACCCACAATACCTCAGTACCATGACGTAATCTTCGCTCTTTCCTCTTTCTCTATATTGTAAAAATGGCCGTCATGGTGACGTCATAAATTTGTTTTTCTGCATTCCTCCATCTATGACAGAATGGTCGAAATGCTGTATTAACTTACAGTATTAAAATACACCCCAAAACTGCCACAGTATTAATCTCTAGCCCACATAGTCAGTCTTTCACCATTTCTCTGAACGCCTTCGTACAGATGACAGCGGTCGAAGAGTATGATAAGGTTCACGCACGTGGAAAGAATATACACGGGTAGTAGATTAGACTACTAGCTGTGGAGGGTAAATCTAGGTTGGGGGAAAATAATTCGGTCAGCGATAAATATGCAGGTTATTGAAACCACAGTGGGGTTGCCGGCTTGTGGGGTGTGAAGGATAGATATAGCATCCTTGACTCAGTGAAAAAAAAAAGAGATCTGGATTCGAATTCCCGAAATCTTGGCCATACAAGTAATAGAGTAGAACCCATGGACCTCGTATTTCAGAGGACAGACTCAAAAATTCGAATTCATGAAAATTTTGTGGCCGTGAAGTAGATTTAACTCAGAAATGTATAGGGTTCACGCTGGATTTGCTCATTCTGTGTGGGCGAACGCGGTGGCATTGCAAAACTTCACAGCGCATAACCATTTTTACATAAGTATATGTTGGAAACCAAAAAAAAAAACAACAAAAGTAAAGCCCTGGTAGGACAAACTAAATAGAAACTAAGATAGTCAGTGGATAAGAAAAGAGACATGATCTCTTTGAACTAACGAACTAGCGAATAAACATGGCTCTAACTCATCTCTATCAACGCCGTTGTGACGAATGCATATATTATCCATAAAGTATTTGCCATCGGTTCATTGATGTAATGAAAGTTTCGGCTTTCGGAAAGGGGATAATTTATTATGCCTTGTACAAACGCGTGGCTTTTCCAAAAACTGCGTTTATTCCAGGTAAAAATGCATAATGATTGCCAACCCTATTTAGTAGCGCTACGAGCAAAGGGAGGAATTAAGAGGAATACTTGAAGTTCGAGGCGTGAGGTTCCACAGTATTACGAACCAAGATTGCCCACACACGCACACACAAAATGCATCGGTATGTCTCGGTAACACTCGGGATCGCCATTTTTATTCGTATGGACGGAGTCGCCTGAATCATTGCGAGAAAATGTGAGAATGAAAGGAAGGTGTGAGACTTGTTAATTGTTACCAGATGTGCAATTCGGAACAAAATAATAATCACAGTATCGCTGAAAACCAATCGGTTGTCATCGGTGCGTTAAGAGTAATGTCGATTTAAGAAAAAAGAAAAAAAAAAGAAAGAGACTTCGGCGGGAGCAAACATTTTTTGTTACGTCAGCGGCAGGGCAGGGTACCTCTGGTCATAATATTATTATGTGATCTCGGCTCTGAAGTGCAGTATCTTTTATAAACTCTCCTGTCTACCCTTTTCTCTCCACACCCGCCCTCCACCTACTTACTCTGCATTCAGAAACAACAATTATTTATCTTTTACAGGTTTTCTTCTTCTTGTCTTTTCTTTTCTATCCTTTTTTTTTCTCACTTTCTCAAAAGAGAAATAGCATCCCCCGAAGCCTTAATTATAGTTCGTATTTTCTAACGGCGTAGGAATAACAGTTATGAGTCTTTCATCCTCCGAGTCGTGTCAGGGTGACTGGGTGTATGTGATTAGAAGCAAGAGAAAACGATCCCGGTTTCTACATGTGTGGTTCCCTACTAGAGAGCTGATAGCACTAGAAGTGAGCGAGAAGAAGAGGAAGAAAAAAAAAAAAAGAAGTGATGCTTATCTAAACTCAAGCAACGAGTCTGCTTCAGTTCACCCGTCACCTTTCCCCGGTTGAAGTGTGCGACTTGAGCCGTGGGCCAGTGGGCCCGTTCACGATGAACTCTGGGCCGGTGGCCTTTTTTCAATGAACTGTCAGGCAAATGGGCCAGATTTCAATGGGTTGTGGAACCAGAAACTTTTTCAAAGTAAAATTAGTTACATGGACTAGTGATTGAGTTTCTTTGAGACGATGGTCATGGCTCAATTTTCAAGAAGTTTTAGACCATTTCTCATTGAGCCAATGGACCAATCTTTCGCTTTCTGTCGCCTGTCTCTTGTCTGTCAAATTTATATGGTTGCGCTAATTCCTGTAACCATCTTATTTTACACGATGAACTTATGGATCTATACAGAACATTTACTAACTTCCACCTTTTTGAACAGAGTAATCATTTATAGTCAATCAGAACAGGGCACTACTAACTGAGCGTTTTTAAAATAGTCAACTCTAATGAAGTTTACTTCCTCTTTAAGCAATATAGCACTATGACTGCATCATCAAATCTCGCTTCCAAAAGTAAAAGATGCATCAGGCAATGTTACAGATCATATCAGCCAATCATATCTCTCTGACAAAGGAAAAGTGGAAAGCGGAAGTAATGATTGTTGGAGTTGTGGCTTGTTAAGCCATGATGTCCCTCGTGCAAGCACAATAAATGTGAGTAGTCCATTAACAACAATACCATTTATTTGTCTATTCAGAGGGCGGCCGGCTGGAACAGGAGTTGGATTACGCACGGAAAACTATCGGTGAGGGTAGCGGTACCAGCTATGAGTTGATCATTCAGACTCCGAAGAAAGGCATCAGTCTTCTCAGCGTGGAGTCAGTCATGCTGCACTATGAGGCGGTACTGGCTGCTACCAAGGTCAAGGTCGACATTGATGGATTGTAAGTGGAATTTTTTTTATGTATGTTTGTTTGTTTGTTCGTTTGTTCGTTTGTTCGTTTCACTGGCTACGTGTCGTCAAATCTTGTAACTCGGGAGAAACGACCAGCCGAGGCCAAAACTGTCTTGTGCAAAACATATCTAGGGATCTGAAGGATTGTCTTGAAGATAGTCATAGGCCGGGTAGAGGAGAATGATCGTTGAAATAAATTTCATATACGTGGTGAGGCGGAGGTTATAACATGGTGACAGTGATGGTGGTGATGTAGTGCAGTGATAACAGTAGTTGTAGTGACAGTGGTAGTGATAGTAATAGTGGTGAGGATGCTTGTGGTGGTACTGAAAGTGGTAATAGTAATTGCAGTTGGTAGCAGCAGCAATAGAAGTAATTGCTGTTGTTGTTGTTGTTGTTGTTTCTAGCGACAGTGTTAGCAACAGACGTTGCAAAATGATGGCTTTGTGTAGAACTTTACCGTGTGGGCCTGCATGTAAATACAATAGACTTTTTCCCATATGTTATTAGAAAAAAATTGATCCCAAGATGTGACATCCTTTCCTGTTTGTCATTTCTCAGCTTAGGTTGTTCTCGTCTACCTAAAGTCTTCATCTGTATCTTTTTTTTTTGCCATCAGATTCCTAACGCTTTCACATTTCTTTTCTTTCAGAACGTGGGGTTTCAGGGATATTTGTTATACAGCGGAGTTTCCAGTAACCGAACAATTCATTGTTGACTTGGTAAGTAACGCTGTTAAGTTTAGTCGATGTGATTCCACCACTGACTATGAAGTATGTGCAGCAGCTCAGATATCAGTGATTTAGATCTAGATCTCTAGTGTAGCTCTGTATTTAACTATAAACTGCCAGCATGTCTTGTCTGTGTTCGTTTCTCCGCATTGGGGGCACATCCTCAGAAATGATTCACAGTTAAGTGTTTGTAAAAATTAAAACCAGGAAACGTGATCCTACTTTTTTGCTAAGTGCATGTTTTTCTGAAATGCTTCGCTCTGTGAATTGGCCTCTCGCTATTATATTCGGAGTTGCCTATGGTGTAATTAAGTCGCTGTTTTGTCACTGTCCAATTTGCCTGTTTGTGGCTGTTTTGCGTCTTTATGTTTCTGTCTCTGCTTTTCTTTTTCTCTCTCGCTCTCGCTTTCTTTTTTCTATTTTTGGTTCCCTGTTGATTTCCATTCAAGCATCCCGTAAATATCGTCCAGCCCACTTCCTTTCCCTCCCCCCACCCCTCGCCATTCATACTCATCCACTCAGCTCCGCATCTTGTCTCAATCTCTCAGCCGTGTTCCAGGGTTGCCAGGTTTGGCGCTTTCGAAGCCAAATACCAGATTCATGGCTCTTATTAAAAGCCTTTGGCTCCTAAATAATTGATATTTATTTTTGGTTCCAGTGGACCTCAGATCAAAATTGTCTGATATCTTTTACAAAAAGTGCGATTACATTGAGGGTGATCGGCCAGTAATAATTGGCCCGAGGAAGACGTATCAAAAGAACGCTCTCAAAACAGCGGTCATTTAAGAACAGTTTTTCATGTCGCTCTAATATTATGCATAGAAAGGTTTATGATAATGACAATACCCATGTACATCCAGTGCATAAATCGCGCCTTTTCATAAATATCTTGTCTTATATGAAATCATGACTCCAGTCGGCCCGTTCCTAACATTTTTGGGGAGCTTTTTTTCGGATGCAGTTTGGCCTCGGCCCGGAAAAAAAATCTGACAACCCTGTGTACAATCCGACACAATCGACCTCAGTTTGCAGCAACAACAACAAAAAAAACCCCTCTGCTGCACAGCTGAAGGTCGTTTGTTTTGTTCGTACAGTCATTATATGTGAGTGAAAAGTGAAACGTTTGTCGTACACAATGGATTAAAAATAGAGATAGGGCAGAGGCGTAGCTAACTACCTTGGTTCATCATCCCACACCTTCTCGACGAGAGGTCAAGAAACCTCTTCTTGTGTTACGAAGTTGCTTGAGGATCCTCCCCNAAATGTTTATACTATTTTTGATTTTTGAGTTCCGGGACACACTGACCTCAACTTCCCCCCTCCGTTTTCCTCGCTGCGGGGGACCGGTTTAAAGACTCTGAGGAGCAGGGATTTTGAACAAAGCAACCCTCAGAGGGCTTCATACATAAAGATATAATTATTATTTGTTCGGGCCCCCTCAATTTCCGATACGCAATTTTAAGCTACTAATTCCTGTTTATCACGCACGCTTTCAAACAACGTACCCGAAATTCGAGGAGGGTTTGCGTTCAGGATTTTGGATGTGCGGTAATATTGTCGAATCCATGAATACCTGCCGTCATTTCAGGATTTGAGCATTGTAAAGGAACAGGAAAATAAAATTGGATTCATTGCTGAATTTTGGTGGTGATCAATACGGCTGTTAGTCCGCAGATCTCTCTACGTATTTTTGTCCAACAGAAGAAATTTGGGAACAGCATTGTGTCATGTGTCACTACAAAATATACACAAGAAAAGTTTGGGGAATGAAGGCAGCATAAATGAGTGTGGTGGTGGCCCTGCAGGTACAGTATTTTGATCCCGATCTGGATTAGAATCCGGATTTGGATGCACAGATCCTCGGAAAATTAGATTCGAGATCGCTAATTCCCCCTGATTTCCCGTATTCGCCTCAGCCCAGCTGGAACATGTCTTGTTTAACCCCTCTTTGTACTTTCTCTATCTCTTTACTTTACCTGTATTCCACATATTATGATTTCTTATGCATTTCATTTTTGTTTTGTTGGTTTTTTTTCTTTGCGAAATTGAGTAAATGCGCCAGTCATAAGCTGAGGTTTTCGTGCGGTAGGGGCAATTCAATGTGAAATCAGATTTGTCGTGCGTAAATCCGGAAAGTGGGAAAAAAATACAAAAACAAAGACAAAAAAAAAAAGAAAGAAAAAAAAACCCGCAATGGGTTTACATTGTAAGATGTCTGTCTGATAATGCACCTGAACCATCTCCAGTCTACATTCTCATGTGTAATTTTCTACCTGTTAGTGAGCGTTAACACACAACATATGCATTATTTTGAAATGGGCAGCTCAACGTTAAAATCTGCTTCCTTAAAATAGTAAATGGAAGTGTTGTTTTGGACCTTCCTGTAGTATAAATTGCCCGAGATTATAGATCTTGATACTCCACTTAGCGCGGTAAATGGATGGCTCGAATTCCAACTACTTTTTTTTTGTGTGTGTGTGTTGATGAAATCGTTGCGGAAAAAAGGTATTTAAAAAATGCAGTTAAGATCATACTGATATCAGCGCCAAAAGATGCAATGTGATTGTGGTTAGGGTGTGAAAATGGATATGAATGAATATCTCTGTGTTTTGTTTTGCCCAAGATGTTTTCCTTAGGGTATCACAGAGTATGGTTGATCATTTGTACCATGTGTCCTGTTTCTATCGTGTTATGGTTATCCATGTGTATCATTTTGGCTCCATTTTAAAAAAAGAAAAAACAACACTATGATATTATTATATAGGACAGATTTTACTTTTGATGCTTGACGCAGTCGTTAGAATTCAGAGGTTCTTCGGCTCAAAGGCACGTTAGAGTGACTTTCTCAGCTAAAAAAGTAGACCGCTATGAATAAAGTATGAAGGTATATGTTAAAACATTTCGTCGATGGGTTGATTGAATGATTGATTTTTGTCCACTTGCAGATTCTCGAAGAGATTTTGCCATGCGTGATTATAACCCCCATCGACTGTTTCTGGGAAGGAGCCAGGCTCTTAGGGCCAGACAACCCGGTCGTCACAGGGTAAGTAATGCTTCAAATGCTATTGTCCATGTTGATTTTCCCAACAGCATTTCATAAATAAACCCGGAAGTGAGAGTGCAATAAACCCGGAAGTGAGAACGCAGTTCAGAAATAAACCTGAAAGTGAGGGACCTTTGCCAGCCAGTGGAACCGAATTTTTACTAATTGCACCATTTTACTCTCTAAGGTCCATTTTGCGGTGTTAGAACATGAATATGGGGTATTTGCATCTTGTAAAGAATGAAATACGATTTCTCATGGACTTGCTGTAAAATGTATGACATCTTTTATCACATGGTGACAAAATATGTATAACTTTAAAATCAGTTTATTCAAAGAAATATACTTTTCCTCATTGAATCTTTACTCTTGGTTCTTAGAGGCTAATTAGATTAGTTGACAAGTTGAACACATATCGCCATGTTTAATTTCGTGATCTCACGAAAGTTGTGCTCGTACTTCCTGTGGTTTATTTATGTTTTGATGCTGTATAGAATTGCTATATTGGTCAGTGCAGCCTTTTGTTGATGTTGCTGTCCTGTCCTTGTTTGAAAATTTGATTCTCGAAATATTACTGCTATATTGATGTTTTTTTTTTTTTTTTTGTGAAGTTTTCTTTTAATATGTTGTTTTTTTATAACGGCTGTTACTGTAGTCGATTTTCGATCTTCAGCATTGCCTTTGGGTAAAGGAGAGCCGTCTTCATCATAATCATGTTGTGGGGAATATTTAACAGCACATGAAACGGTCCAACTTAAAGAGTGTGTAATTAGACAATATCTTTCGAAAGACAAGTTTATTAAGATTAGCAAAGGCTTAAAGCATGCTATTTATTTACGGGGGGAAGCTTTTGCCTCATTCTGACGTCGACTTTATAGGGTGGGACATGAAAAGCTCAAAAGCGTACGGCGCAGAGAGAATGTATTTCATGTGCGCCTTGCTCTCCCGTGGGTACTCCCGCCAGCCATCAATCGCTGATTCATCTTATCCCTGCTGCACTACGGGCTTTGCCCGCCTTAATGATAACAATACATGTCTCATATTTCGTAAGTTCTCTTCTCCCTCACACCCCCTTCACCTCCTCCCTTCTGCTTACCTTCACCCCTCGTCCTGCCTTTCATTCTCAATTTTTCTTTTAAAAAAAAAAAAAATCTTTTACCCGTCGTTGTTTTGGGTGGGGGGTTTGTTTTCTTTAACAATGTTGGCTCTTGTGTATGCACCTTGGCTCTCTTTTGTTTGATTGCCGAATGTTTTTAAGTTCTCTTCTGGTTTTATGCCTTAATATTTTCCCTTGTAACCCTCGTCTTTTTTTTTGGTCAAAGAAAACATCTTCACCTCACCTTTCTTTTCCCATTTCCTTAACTAGTTTATCACCTGTCTTCTCTTCTCCCTTCTTGTCTTCCTTGCTCCTTCCCACTGTTCCTTGTCAATTTCATTCGTTCCTTCGTGCTAACATTGCTTTCCATTCACGATTTCTCTCTTTCCCGCTCCTTCCGTAATCTCTCTCTCTCTCTCTCTCTCTCTCTCTCTCTCTCTCTCTCACACACACACACACACACACACACACACACACACACACACACACACACACACACACACACACATTTTTTTCCTTCTATTCTGTAATAGTCCTCCATTCATTCTTCTGCCTGCTTCTTTCCTTCTCTCCTTTCATCTGTCCTTCCTTTCTTACTCCTTCCCTTCCTCCGCCTGTCTTTCCTTCCTTCCTTCACTCCTTGTCTCCCTCTGCCTTTCTTTCTTTTCTTCGTTCCCTACTACCTTCTTTCCGTTCCTCCCTTCCGGTGATCACTAGCTGCTAAGACCAAGATTTCAACGCTGAGCTGAGGTATTTGGCTCAAAGTATTCCATTCCATCATCCAACACGCACCACGCGTTGGCCCCAATACTTTCATTCATAAAGCGCCAGGCTCAAGCATAGTTTGAGCGATTAACCGAATACATCTTGGTTCCCGGTCTTAGTCGTGCC
>JAWQUT010000050.1:364960-395189 GCA_033807755.1 Ellobium chinense | reverse complement strand
CCCCGTTCGATTGCATTCACTGGTCATCGGAATGGATGGAAGGCCAGGCCTTCAGCAGTTCAGCACCTTCTCCTGTCGGGGCCTCGTGGGGTCTGAGGCTGAGGGAGAGGGGTAGGCAGTTCCGGCCCTTGTTTTGAGAGCAGTAAACCTGCCGCCAATTTAATCACCAGTATTTTTGTGTAAACAATCATATGTTCTTTCGCCGCTTGAAGCAAGTGAATGGTGAAGGGTCGTTTCCGAACAGCTTCCTTTTGCGTCCCTCCCACAAAGTCGGTCTCGCCCTTTGAATCATGATGATGCCCCCCCCCCCNTTCCAAAAAAAAAAACAACAAAACCAAACCCTCACTACCCAGATGTTTGGCTTCTGCAACACTAACAGCGCACAACAAATACGAGTCAGTTAAATTTAAGAACGTGGGGGCATTATCGATGGGATCTCTTACCATCGTAAGAATGACATTATCTCTGCATGTTGAACGCTCCTAAGGTTGCATTCAGCACCAATGCACTAATGTCATTTTTTACGATGGTAAGAGATCCCACCGTTAATGCGCAAGCTCTCGATTCTGTGCTGCAGTCGGGAGTGCGGCGACAAATGGATGCACTGAAAGAAATTACATGATTATATCTTGTCGCTGAACCATTTCATGTCTAGTGTTTATCTCATCATACATGGCTTATTCGCCTTACGTTGTTTCTTTGACATCTACTAAGCCGGTGCTCATTGCATTCTCCTAGGCGCCTGTTTTCCGGTTATCCCAGCCCCCATGTTTGGATTCTTTGAAATTTTGCACCCATTTTCTCTTGACGTCGGATCCCCGACCTAACCCTCACCCGTTTCGGACCAACCTGTTTGTTAGTGTCACACGCTGTCGCCTTCTCTTCTCTTCTCTTCTCTTCTCTTCTCTTTCTCTTCTCTTCTCTTCTCTTCTCTTCTCTTCTCTTCTCTTCTCTTCTCTTCTCTTCCATCAGCCTGTTCTCCCTCATTTTTTTCTTTTTTTGGTGTTGGTGCTAATTTTCTTACCAACATTTTTATATTTGGTTCATTGAAATCCACCCTCATGCTCGCCACCCTTGTCAATAATAGTAAAAGGAAGAACAACATGCTAATATTAGCCATCGATGAGTACTTACGAGATTTTAAACCGTCATAAAAGTTAACTTTTTGGAAAACATAAATCATGGTGTTTGAATTATGTGAGTTTGGACGCCTGGTATTGCAAGGATGTTGTGGTTTGAGAAAGACACTTTAACGCCCTGGCAGAGATGGTCTGACCACAGTCGTACATCAAGTGCGTGCAACGTTATATACCAGGGGTAGCACCCCCCCCCCTCCCCGGGGGAAGACATGGCGGCGGAAATGGGGTCGGGGTGGAGTCAGTGCATATGCCACCCTCACTACCCTTCCCAGACCTTCCCCTCCCTCCTGTCCCACCCAAAAATTCAGATTCCCGAGGTCCCACCGTATCCTGTTTAATTAGGAATGAAATCATGTGCGTTAGTTCTGAGTGGCACGAGCAAAGAACACCTTACGAAGAGCAAAATGTTACGCTACCACGGAGATCGTATGTGCAGATCAACAGTTAATGCATGCGATAACATGGAGAATACCGGGCGTGCTTTGGCTGTAAGCGTAGACGTGTCCATCTTCTAGGCCATGCGATTTGGCGCAGATGAGTCGTGAAATCGTGCTGTAAGATGCATGATACCTCATGTACTTCGGCCTTTTATCGTAAGACTGACGGAAATGTCCATCACCGTGAGGCGATGCAGATCAGCAGTGCTTTTTTAAATGCCGTTTTAACAAGTGTCGCTAAGGACGCTAGGGGCATCGTAAACATTCCTTGTTGGCCAAGAATGCCAAGTATTCACCCAGAGAGGTCCAGGCCCCCGAATGATGCATTTCCCCTTCTCGGGACGGTTGCCAACAGCCTTGTCAGCTCTAACGGCAGCGCACCTGAACTTTGCCAATGGGTTAATTGATTCAAGAATTTCGTATGCCAAACAACCTGGGTGTTACAACTGTCATGTTCCATGCGTGGGAGTTGTTTGTCAGTTTGTTGAAATCTTCTGAGGTTTGAGAATCTTATGAAGTTTCTTTGAGAGGTAGATCAGTTCGAAAAGGGGAAAAAAAAAGTTACCTAGACATATGCAATAGCAAACTTAATGTTTTTCCAAAAAAATAATGTATAATAAAATTCCTTATTATTGTGCCTCCTGACGACGGGTAATCAGACAAGGTACTGTCCGGCGACAAATAACGGTTCTAGAAGATAGAAGAGATAGATTTTATTATGTTATTCAGTGTTTATAATGACCACATGACCTTGTTTTGGACGTCACTTTCATCGGATTTAATCTTACCTTTCTAATGCCGATAGAGCCGGTAATGCTCCTCATTTGAAGAGGAAAAGAGTGAAATTGTCAGCCCTTGCATCGGCATTCCTATAGTATAGGGTTGCCTTAGGAACGTCCCCTTTTGCCAACTTTCTTCAGTTTTGGACTGGCTCTCTGGAATTCGGGTTGGCGAGGTCCCGTCGTATCCTGTTTCATTGAAAGGTCAAGCATGTTTGGAAGTTCTGAGGGGCACGACCATAAAAACACCTTAAACAACAGAGCCATTGAGAAGAATTTTTTATGTTAACGTGGATAGTGGATAATAAGTTGCAAGATTCTAAAGACAAAGGCTATTTGTCCTCTTCGGGATAATGGTATTGATGAAGGAATACAAAAGAGGAAAGCACATGTTTCCCTTGAAGAACAGTCAACTCCGCTTTATTGCAATCCAGATAAGCGCAGCTTCCGTTTAATGGGAACATTTTCCACAATTTTCCACGCGAGTTTCAATTTAACTTTTTTCATGCGCCTGATTAAGCGAAGTTAACTGTACATAGGATTTGCTTAAAATTTTAAAGCTTCCACGTGTTTTATCTTTGCTTATCAATGTTTCGCCTTATTCATCCTCCCATTTTCACCTCCTGTCGTTCTTGTTTCTTCTACGAGCAAAGGAAGCCGAGATTTTTGTTTGGACGTAAGGAAGATATAATACCTTTGGCCCAAACAGGCTCGGTTGTGGGTTGTGCCTTGTCTCTACAGATGACGACATAGCGTCTATGCACTTTATAATCTGTTGAATCATCTCCATTTCTTTGCCTTGTGCTTTGCTTTCTTCCTCCTTTCCCTGCGGCACTCAGCACTCAACACCTCGGCATTGTAGTGGGGGACATAAAGGAGATGAAAAACATTGTTTGCCCCTAAGCCCCATTGTTTGGTCCATAGAAACAATCGTGAAAAGAGGTATTACGGAAGAGGTTACAAAAGAGTTGCCTAGCCAACTTCAACTTGGTTCTCGAAGCAGTATTTGAAAGTCTGAAGCATAGGCGTCATGACCTCTGGGTGCCCCATTCTCCGGAGTTTTGGACGAGGCCTTCCTTTTCGGGATTTCCAAGAAATTTTGAATTTTGAAGGGGGAGGGGGGTATGGGTGATCAGCAAGAAACCAGGATAGCTTGTCTTGGGCTAGCGGGGCTTACTGGACGTCTTCGAGGTCAGGAAGAATTCAGAATCAGGCGTGAGGCTTCCAACAAATTTATTCAGAAACTGTACAGAGCTGATATCAATCCCAACATCTGATAAATGGGACCTCGCAAAATGCCTTTTCGGAGCCTGCATCCGTCTGATCATTTAGAGACTATGTTTCATGCTGTTTTCTAGCATACGTCAGTCCGGAAATGATGCCAGCTTTGCGTCACACAGGAGATTTGGTCCTTGTATGCCTGGATATTTGGTGGAAGAATGCCAATATTATTGAAGTCCCTGAATGAGTCGTAATTTTAGGAAATCAAGTTTGGCTTTATTCTTATTTCTAACAGAGTGGAAGCCTTCCAGTCCATCCTGCAGCTCATGGCTGAAAAGGATCTCTTCCATTTCTACGAGGACACTCAGAAAGTGGCTGGTATTGAATGGACCCAGCAAAAGGCCAAGGCTGTTCTTGAGAAGTTTCAGAGGAAATTCTCACAGGTGAGTGACAGTGTCAGCTACCAGCATGTTTTTATTTTTTTTTATTTTTCAGTCTCATCTAAGAGGACAAAAAATGCCCAATTCTTTATGACATGGTTGTTTATACAAGATGCGCTTCAGTGTTGCTTTGCGGTTGACACTGGAAGTTTTTGCAACCATACATAACTGAAGGCAAAAAACTAAGTCATCATCTAAAGCTTTCAGCAATGTTTGGATAATGTATAAGTCACTTAAAGTTTTGTCCAATATGTCATTTGCATGGTGCAAAGTGAATATTTTAAAAAATACAGTGTGAGAATGGAAAAACACCATTTCTGTCTCATTTCATTGCAGGTGGTCAATAATTATGGGAATGAGACCAACAAAGACAACCTGTATGCATTTTCCTATACATCTTTGATGGATATCATGAAAGATTTCTCCAGTATCAGTGTAGTCAGAGTGGTGATGGGATACGTCCTCATGGTAAGTTCAAGCATGACACAATAGAGCTCTTATACACGCTGACCTTTGGAACCAAGCTTTTGAGAGAATCGTTTAAGAAGAAGAGTGATTTTTTTGTTAAGAACAAAATAGTCGGGACTTTCATTAGCAGCGAGTTCTAAGCAGGAGTGGGTATTAAGCAATGGCTATATATCCATATTTTATAACATCTTTGCAGTGGAAATAGACTTGTGAATTGTGTGTGTTAATCGTTCCGACTGTAGGAGTATAACGTAGACATGTTGGTTTTGAGTATATCTTGGCTAACACTGGCCTGTTCCTTCAAGATGACAAAGTGTTGGATATAATAAAAATAAACTGAAAGCTATACCTTACACTGTGAAGCAATAGAAATTTCACTGTTATGTCTATGGAAGTATATTGCTTGATTAATACAGGGTAGAGGTTTAGACCAAAGCAGTGTCCCACACTAGTGCGTTTTCCACCATCCGGGCATGCGTTCTTGAAGTTTGTAGCTTTTGAAGTGACATCTCGAACCATAAAGTTGTTCTTATCTTATCGTATTTATTAAGTGGCAGACAAATTTATATATTTTGCGGGTCTGCTATCGGAATTGACTCACAGGCTATGTTTTTTTTTTCTTTTGACTCAATTTCAGTTCATCTATGCTTGTGTTTCCCTGTTGCGTTGGAACGATGCCGTAAAGTCCCAGAGTGGTATTGGAATGGTCGGGGTCATCTTGGTGTCCCTGTCAGTGGCAGCCGGTTTGGGCATCTGCTCTGTGCTGGGCATCAGCTTCAACGCTTCCACTACACAGGTAAGGATGGCAACCTTTATTCAGTGGCGTTATTCAGGATGGCAACTTCTATTCAGAAGGCCAGTACTGTCACGATGATACGGATGTGCTCTATGCATGGTTCTTAAGCGTTAATTAACGTTATACTTTAACTATAGTGAACACTACTAATGTTTTGGGAGCTTTCCGTGGTTCCTGCAATGGATTGACTAACATTAAGGATTATGCATACTGTTTCGCATCTTTACTGTCTTCTCTCTGGCATTTTTTTTTGGGTGGGTAGGGGGGGGCGGCGGCTTGATCTGTTTTGAAAAAGATTTGATCAAAGACTTCGTGCACCCTCCAGGAATTTCAGAAGTTTATGAAATTGTCTTCAATTTTATTTTTGAAACAAAATCCAGTGAAAAAAATCTCCAGAAATTTGTAATTTACTCCTGCAATCTTTATGAAAACTGTTGCTGTAAGAAAAAAAATCGGCCAGTTTTTTGTGGTTAACAAGGCCAGCATTGTCTGGAAAATTGATACGGATGTGCCCAATTGTATTCCTGTTTTTGTCCTGAAATCTTTATTTGTACAAACCCCGTCGCCTGTAAGAGGTACCTTCCGTGCCCGCAGATTAGGTTTCCATTTCTCCCGATGAATTCTGTTGATAATTTTTTTAGATCGCACACAGCATAAAGACACTATCTTTACCCTGCATCTATATACCCGGAGATAGCGCCTTTATGCAAGCAACCGATTTAGCTTTCTTCATTCATAAATGAATATTTATAGCAACTTCAGCGCGCAAGTGATCTAAGCGTGTCATCTGAAAATAGCAAACACAACCTGGCAAGCAAAAACAGTAGGCTATCACGACCTTGCACATTGTGTACTTGGAAGAAAACTTGCATACGTAGGAAAATCATCTGATCCGAGTTCTGTTTCTTCTATTTGAAGTTTTACACGCGTGTAAAGTATGGACTGGTCCTAGCGATTCGTGATCGAGAGAATCTAGTGTTTCTGAAGTTCGAGGGTTACACGTATGGTTTCGACGACGGACTTTTGGATCACTTGTGATCAGAGGCGGCCCCCCTTATGATTTCTTCAGCTGTTTACGTATCTTAACTGCTCACGCTATGGCTCTTCTACCCTTTTCAGATAATTCCCTTTCTGGCCCTTGGCCTTGGAGTAGATGATATGTTCCTGATAGCTCACACGTATTACGAGAATGCTGATCATGTTCCAAACCAGGTAAGCCTCACTGACTGACTGTTGTCTTTGAGATTTCATTAGTCTATTCCTTTTCATCCTATGCTGCTTCCTTCTTCCTGTTTATCCATCCTTCTGGTTTTTTTTTGTTTGTTTTTTTTTTAATTTTTAAACGTATTTTTGTCTCGTTTGTTAATGTTTCTGTTTGTCTCTATTTCATGTTGATATCACAAAGTTAGAGATTAGTGCTAGTAAAGTGATGGCGGTACTGTCAGTGTATGTGTGTTCATTGGGGAGTTGAGAATATTGCTGCATGATGTGGCCTGTTAGGGAGACCGTAAAAACTCGTTTCGTCCCAGCCTCTTCGTCGTACAATCCACTTACCCTCTTTGTTCTAGTCACTCATCTTTCTTTTCCTCTCAGTCACTACTTTTCCACGCTTCTCCCGTTTCCTCCATCTTCCTCTTTAACACTGTCTCATTCTTTCATCTCCTTTTGGCTCTCTCACTCATTCTTTCACTCCTCCCTCTTCTTTCCTTCTGGTCCCTTTCCGCTCCTTATTTAACCCTACTTTCATCTCCTCTCTGTTTCTCTTGCATGCCTTCCTTTCTTTTCTCCTGTCTCCATCCTCTTTATGCCTCTCATTCCATCACCCCCCCACCCCTTCCCCACCTTTCTCATCCACCTTCAAAGCTGTGTCAGTACCTGTTACTGTTAATAGCATGCGCAACGGGGACGGCTGTTGTGGGTCTAATGAAAAAAGAAACAGCGTTTATGAGATTTAAAATGGCTTATGAAAGTTGGGGTAATAACCACGGCAAGACGTCAGGCGTCTGTCATATTTCTCTTGTCCCTCTCCCTACTAACCTGATAACCCTAACCTTGCCTCCACCCCNCCCACCACCCCCTTTGCATATATATACTTATGGCCTGTGAGTTAAAAGGCCGTTCTTAGAAAAAGGAATTTGGGAAGAGATTTTGGTTAGATTAGAAAACCACGTCATAAACACACTTTTGCCATGAAAATGCCGTGGTGTGGTCTCGAATTTCATTTTACGCAGCGATGCAGCCCCGAAAGTTCGTTGTTGCTGTTGTTGTTGTTTTTGTTGTCGTTGTCTTCGTCGTCGTCGTCGTCGGTGTTGTTGTTGTTGATGTTGTTATTATTGTTGTTGTTTCAGTTGTTGTTTGGAAGGGTATGGGTAGAATAATATAGCCCCGAAAAGTTTCATGCTGCATTGCTCTGAAAAATGCATGTATGAAGTAATACTGGCTCGAATAATGTAACATCGATTGGAAAGTTATGATGCACTGCTCAGAATCATTTTTACGCAAATTTAATCTGGAATATCATTATATTAGTTACATGGCATCGGCATCGACATGCATTTGTTAAACATTAGCCTAAGTTTATCTGACACTAGTTGGAGGCATTTCTGTGTTAACATTTTTTGCCCCTAGACCTTTTAAAAATATCACTCGCAATAACATCAACATGCATGCGAACGGTATGCATCATTAGGTTGCCATACACAGTCATTTTTACGACTTTGTAAGCCAAAGTAAATTAATAAAGTGTTAAGGGTTACAGTACACTACCCTGAGTCATTTTTTTTAATGTAAGTTTAGTCTGGAATATCAATAGTTTAGATTCCGCTTTTGTTAAACATTAGCCTCGATCCTGTTTATGGAATACTGGTCCGAGGTATTTTCTATATAACATTTTTGCCCCTTCACGGTTTAAAAATATCATTCATGATAACATCAACATGGATCCAGACGCTATGCATCATTAGGTTGCCATACACAGTCATTTTTACGACCTTGTAGTCCAAAGTAAATAAAGTGTTTTGAGATGCTTCCGACGAGTTCCCTCTATGAGACCATTAACCACCCACTTCAACGCGGCGAGAGCAAGGCGGTGAAAAACGCCAGGAACCTGTACACGAAAAGAAAAAAAAAGGGATCAAAAATATTTCCAGGCCATTAATTAGCGGTTTTATGTCATTTATATTGGGTTTGCCTTGGCTTTAGATTTAATACCCAGTCTGTTAGACTTTGAAACAGCAAATAAGATTATGAAAAGTAAAGGTTATATCTCCGGCGGCTTAATTCCGCATTTCGTATTATGCATATCCTTTAAGATAGCTTCCGTTTTTATGGCACTGTATTAGTTGTAAATGGAGTCTGGTCGTTTGAAGTGGCATCGGTCGCCGCTTGCATCACGATTTTATGTCCCAGCACAGAATGTAAAGTGCACCAAATTCGTCACAGGTATGACAGAGAAAGGAAGACAGGACCGGTGGAATNGGGGGGGGGGAGTTGCTTGATCGGGGGTCCCCTTATCGTCCTCATAATGATATGTAACGCGTATCAATGCGAAGTATGCGCCGGCCGGCTGATGACTGGATGGATGGGGAGGGGGACACGGCCCAGATTTTTTTCCGGCATAAACATTGCCATAAATTGAAAAGACCTAAACGTGAAGTACGCCGTAACGTGGTGGGTCAATTGGTTCGTTCATTCATGTTTTCCCCTGTCTTTATGCATTTAGCACATGAGGGCGCACCGAGTCACCCTTGTGCTTAACAGCAGCCTGTGTGCACAAGAGCGCGCCTGCGTGTTTGTGTCATCCAACAGAGCGGCTTTCAAGTGTATTCTTTTCATTGAAGAAAGTGTGTTATTCAATGGAGGAGGGCTAAAAAAGTATCCAACATTCTGTTATGACGCATACACATTTTCTTTTTTTTTTTTTGTATCTATATATTTCATTGGTGCTTTCAGGTCGGGTTTGACCTCCGTGGAGTAGAGTCAAATTGACTTAATGACAGTTCGCTTGATCAGAACAGCCGCTTTAACCACATTTTCCAGACAACTGAATCAGTTGTTTTTTTTCTTCAAAGAATGTCTGTGGATAATTGTTACTTCCTTTAATCGCAAATTTTTTTTATCCATTCTTCCAAGGAGTTGCCATTAAGCTGGAGTTGACATGTTATTTGGGTTAGGGATGCCTCATTGAATATAATACAAGTTGTAAGGGGTGGGATGAACCCGCGTGGTGCCTTCTTAAAGACCGTATGTCTCTGTAGACTTAACATGAAGATACGATCTTCACGCAGGCACCTATCGTAACAAGATGCGCTCAAGGAAAGAAAAAAAAATAGTTCAAGAGCATTTCCGCTTAAAAAGAAATTTTGTTTAGAAAAGGCCTTGCTTTTGTGTGTCAAGTAATCTCATTGACTGGGGTAGTCATGGGTGGCGGGGCCTCAATGAGCCACCTTCTGGTGTTGGAGTGTATAGCACTAGGGTCTCACGACCTCGAACTAGATGTACTCAAGAATACTCGCTTACTCGTTACAAAGCTCAAGGGCCGTATGCATCATCTTTACGTTAGTTAACACACTGCGGTAACCAGGGGAAACTCCCAAAACATTAGTAGTGTTCACCGCGGTTAACGCAGTGCGTTAGTTAACGTATACATTATGCATACGGCCTCTGGCCCCCAACTCCTTATTGTATGTAGTGTGACCAAGTGGCAAGGCATCTAGTACATTTAGAAGGGAGAAACCGTGAGCATCTAAATGATAATTTAGAAGCTGTTCAAGGTTGTCTGGAAAGTGTTCCACTCAAGATTTTGTTATAATAATCATTATGAAACATCAATTTCGAGTCTGAAAAAGGCCGAAAAGCAACTACCACAAATAGTTTCTCTGTCCCCACCGGGAATCGAACTCGGAGCCATCAGCATGCAAGTTGAGCTTGCTACCATTATACCACATGGACGCTAACTTTGCAGCAGTTTATATTAATCTATTCGGCCTGCCTGAATATTGCTCCCTCTCTTCCACGCGCAAGCTTAGTGTTTACCCATGACCCTGATAGACATCCGAGTGCTCACATTAGCCATAGAAACTCGCGAAGACCACACACACTCGAAATGAGGTTGTGCACTGGTTCCCAGGAATTTGACCTTGGGAGGTTTTCTGTATTGTCAACTCTAGTGATTGTAGAGAACTTTTTATTTTCAGATTTGGATCTCGCACGAAACGTTATGAATGGTAGAGGTAGATATTATACTCTTACTACGGCATTTCCTGGTGGTACGGTTATATTGCACGTTACAAACCAGAATCAGATATGTGAATTTCACAGCTGGTTCGTAACGTGCAATATGATCGTAACACCAGTATAGACCATTTACACGCATGCCTCCCTCTGCCATAACGGTCTGTAAGAGATCCGACCCTGAAAATAAATGCCTTCTGTTTATTCGAAGATTGCATGTGAAAGTCAGTCCAAGACAGCATTGGCTTGTCATTAACTGCCCTACCATCACCCTCCTACCCCCCGTTCCACCCAAATCTCCTTTTATGTGCATAGGCGCATACCTTGACAACTGCTTGGGCCTCGAAGGGCTGTCACTACTGTCAGCATCGCTGAACTTTGGCTCGCTTGCTCATAGCTAAGAAACAATCGATACAATAGTGTCATTGTGCAAAATATGCCAGGCGCCTTGTGCACCCCGGGGGGTCTCTGCTTGTGATTTTTAATGCCATTGTCACCCACTGTGGCTTTGCGTGACTGAACTAGTCTCTGGTACACTTTGCAGTGAAAGTTTGTTCAAAGCGAAAAGAGTGTCAGAAATGTGTAAGATGGTCGCAAGATGGTTTGATTTCGCACCTCAGATCTTTTTTTTTTTTTTTATTGTACAAGTCATCAACTCAGAGGCAGGCTGACATTGTGTGCACTTTTAAGAAAGGAAGAGGAAAAAAAAATGGGAAAACAAAGAGGTCAGGAGGTCAGTTTTCGGCAAATACTTTTGGTCATGACCTTATGCTGAGTGTCCATTGATGTGACAAGATTTTGAAATAAAAAAACTGCCATTTTATGTTCTTGTCCAGAGTAACTTCGGGCCATAATGTTAAATACCCTGTCCACATCAAACGCACGACCCATGCATACACAAATTGTGATACTGATACATCTTTGGTGTTGACTTATAAGGTCGTATTTCACAAATGAGGTCAATTCACATTTTGATATTATTTTGTTTAGATATTTTTTACCGATTCAGATGACGGCACCACACTTCACAAATACGCTCTAGAAAAATTAAAAACATTACACTTTTATTATAACCTATGTCTCTTCATGCTCACAAAGACCGTTCTTCACAAAAAATCCAACGTGGAATTATCGTATTTACAGGTAGATTGGTACCTCATTTGTTATTTATAATGGAATTTCTTACCATCGTAAGAATTACATGAGTTGTGCATGTTGAAGGCTACTCAGGATGCACTCAGCACTGATGCACCTAAGTAATTTTTACGATGATAACAGATACCAATGGACATATTAAGTAAAACCTTGCCATCTATATGGAAACACCACGTGACCGTCCACATCATCTCAGCATGTTATAGACCTTTACGAGTAAGACCACCAAAACAGGTGAATGGTGGGAAAGACTTCATCGCGTTCAGATTTTTAAATCCTTATGAATGGAACGGGGCTATAAGATGCGATTGAGATCTGCTAGAATTAGTTTCAGGGCTTCTACATGAACACCCAGACAATTTTTAAAAAAAAGAAAACTGTAGCCGGCCTGAATCAAATTCATAATAGTCTGTGGTATTATCTATCTAAGAACATTGCGTGAGCCGTTTTCTGGATGTGGAGCTTTGAAGCTTCCATTCCAGAGATATTCATGCCCTTTGCGCACCTGAGAAATATTAAAAACTACCAAGCACAATCAGCAGTAGTGGAGATTTTCGGCGCGGTTTTCGTGGTTACCCAATCTGTGAGAAGGATTATCTCTTGCGCGTCAGGAAGTGCACGGTAGTGCACACCGTGCAGGAGCTGGGACTGGTGTTCAATAGGCTGGAATACGATGCCATGACAATGCCCCGTTCACTGTTACAAAGAACAGTGTAACAGCATCTGAAGTTTCAGATTTTGTGTGAGGTTAAACCTTGGGTCTCAAAGATATTTTTTTTAAAAAAGAGAAAAATCGTATTTCGCTTCTGACACTCACTTTACGACAAATATAGATTCACATGTTACATGGATTGTATGAATTGAATTGAACATGTGGTCTTTAATAAACACAAATTGAAATCAATAGAACATTTTAGAAGTGGTGGAAAAAGATCTTATTGGTATCGAATTTTTGGAGCTTGAATTTTGATACCGGCATCGGACACATGCCGAGCATCGACTGTAACGAAACTCAGAAACGATTTTGCCCCTCACTAGAAAGAGTAGACTGTTTCTGTTTTTCGCGAAGAGAAGAGTAAATTGGTTGTGGATCGTGGGGGAGAGAGGATGGCTGGATACCAGATTTAGATTTCCCATTCAGAAATACATGTTGGCTTAATGTGCGTCATAGAGATAGGTAGATGTAACATTTCAACCAAGTCATAAGGAGAGAGAAACTTATGATGTCGTCTTTGCATCACAAATGGTCGTTCAGATTTTTAAACATTTGCCGTCATTTTATTTTGTCGGTGGTTGTTTTGCTATCCTTGTACTTTTTCTTTTTTGTTGCAGATTGTTTTATTTTCAGTGCCTTTTTGTTGAGATCTTAAAATAGTGCAGATCATTGTGCCCCAGACCTTGTGAAGTCTGCTGATGTTTGGATTTTGATCTCTCTCTTTCTCTGTTTCTTTCTTTTTCTTTTTGTTTATGTCTGTGACAATCTTGGGTGGTGTTGCATTCCTTCGGTTGCTGATCTTCTCATAAAACATTCACTGTTCGATTAGAAACCGTTTACATTCAAGATTACCTGAGCTGTTGGCTCTCATCCGCTTACAAGTATCCCTTGATTTGCTCTCTCTCTCCCTCCCTCTCTCTCTCTCTCTCTCTCTCTTTCTCTCTCTCTCTCTACTTCTGCATCTTTCTACCCTCTCGCTCTCTTTCTCTCTATCACTCGGTGTGTGTGTGTGTCTTTCTCTCTTTGCTTGTCTTTTTGGGTCTTCCATGTCCACACTCCTCAAAGATCACCTTGGGTCAGGTGTTTTCATCATGTTCAGCTTCTTAGCGCTTCTCTTTCTTCCTCTCATACTCACGCACACACACATACTCACACCTCTCTCTGTTCCTAGCATTTTCGTAAGACCTCACTGTTAGATCAGTTCTCATACAAGATTCGTCTTTCCTACCTCATCATATTCACCTTTATATCTTATTCCTTTGTGCCTCTCTCTCTCTCTCTCTCTCTCTCTCTCCCTCCCTCCCTCTCAGTGTGTGTGTGTGTGTGTGTGTGTGTGTATGTGTGTGTGTGTGCCTGCCCGTCTCTCAAAGACTCAGAACCACTTACCTTTTTATTTATCTTTGACTCTCCATATTATTCTCTATAGTCTCGTAATTACGTCACTATTCGATGGCTAGATCTATCCATATTACATCCACCATGATACCTAACCAAGTTCATAGATCTCACCTGCATAATTTCTTTCCTCGACCGCATTCTCTCTCTCTCTCTCTCTCTCTCTCTCTCTCTCTCTCTCTAGTGTCTGCTTCCCTTCGCCATTCTCTGAAAACATCACTATCCGATCACTACCCACGAAACATCTACCATTACCTAAGCTCATCATTTTCACCTTTGCCTCTCTCTCTCTCTCTCTCTCTCTCTCTCTCTCTCTCTCTCTCTCTCTCTCGTGTCTGCTTCCCTTCGCCAGTCCCTGAAAACATCACTATCCGATCACTACCCACGAAATATCTACCATTACCTAAGCTCATCATTTTCACCTTTGCCTCTCTCTCTCTCTCTCTCTCTCTCTCTCTCTCTCTCTCTCTCTCTCTCTCTCACCCCGAATAATTCGCCTCCTCGTTGTTGGCAAATAGTTTCCTCCTGGGTGGTCCCCGGCTTGGTACACGAGGGCTTGAGCGAGTCCCAAAACCTCCGCCGAGGTAGACGCGATGGGGGCAAGACCAAACAGGCTCCAGGCCTAGTGTTTGTAAAACGGTGAAGCGACGCATTCCAGAATAGCTGGATTAACAATGGCTGTGTTGCTGTAATGCGCTAGAACGTCTAATCTCTCATGCTTTATTGTTCATAATAAATAGTACTTGAGCAGATTGTGTTAGTGATGGATTAACCGAAAATAAGAAAAAAATATTGTATTTGATCACAATAATTATATTATTTATATTTATTATACTTGAACAAAATTAGAAGCTCATGATCTCGAATAACCCGTGATCTCGTCGCAAAGTTCCAGTCCGTTGGTTTATATTTCTATATTAATATTAGTCTCAGGATCTCGAATATCTTCGATATTCAAATTTTCAAAATGTTCACTGAAATTATTGGCGATCGTCAGATTTTGTGGTGAAAACTAAGTGACTTTGTTTCCAAATTTAGTAATATTATTTTCTTGTCCGCGGTTATCAACTTTTGGTAGCCTTCCGTTCTATCATATTTAAAACTCAGTTTCTTTGTTTACATTGAGTATCGTTGAATAAAGCCTTAGAGTAATCATAGGATGATTCTCAGAGGATAAGAGGGCATTGTGTGTTTTTTTTCAACCCCAGGGTTACAAAATATACACAATACATTAGTACATGAAGATAAATAATGTACGGGTGCATGGTATATCACCTCTGAGACTTGCTAAACTACTGTACAACCCACTTTTTTCTGCCTTAGGGTTATGTTATAAAGAGGACGATTAGCCAAAGACATTAGCTTAGCTTAATAGCTTTGCTCCATTGAGTTTTCCAGCTTTGTGTTCCATCAGAGGGGATTCGCCATGTCGCCCAAATGGGGCGGTGTTTGCCACTCTCTGTCTGCCTGTCTCATTCGCCCCTTTTTAATGGTGTCAGGCTTGAACGAACGTAAAACCTGGCAAGATGGTTTGTGTTGGTGGTGGCTTTTCTCAGGGTTTCACAGGGATAGAAGGCAGGGAGGGGGGAACGCTTCTAGGGTTTGAAGGATTGAGGGGAGGGGGGCGAATGGTGGAGGGGGGATGAATAGTAATTGTAAGCAAAACTCGCCAGATTAAAATAGACAGGAATGCTGTGTGCCTAAGTGGGAGGGGTCAGGGATAACTGTAAACACTGGATGGATGGATGGATGGATGGATGGGTGGATGGATGGATCCTAGTCATAGAAATAATGTTATGGTCCATGATTTTTTTGTGGGGACATGCATAATCGATCGTTCTATATATCGATATAAACTTGCATGGTTGAAAAGAATGACCAGTTGAAATTTGTTTACTGATAGGCTTTAAGCCAAAAACAAAAAAAAAATCGTCGGGACAGTTGCTTCTGTTACAATGACCTGCATTATTACATCACTGACACAATATTTTGCTTAGTAGACAGTTCACAATACCATTTTCATAGTCTTCTATCACTCTCACTGATCTCTCAGGCTGCGGTTAAACAGTAAAGCCATCCTTTGACTTAACTTCCCTCACCTCACTTGTCTTGCCTCTGGCTATCTGTATTGTTATAACTGTAGAAGTAAAAGCTGAACATATCATAGGCATACCTCGGTACTATTTTCATAGGTGTTTCCTACTGTTCTTACTGTGCTGTAGCTTCATATGATATAATATAAGCTTAGATATATTATTACATATAGGCCATGTCTATCCGATTCTTGTACCATGGCATTTTACTCCTGGCACGTGCAAACTTCCGTCCTAGACAGGTGCATTGTAACTTTTCGCGATACGTCGCTGTTGGGGAACGGGATGGGGTGGTAGGTAGAATAGATGGTATAGTATGTTGATTCCCTCGATCAGTGCCATTTCGCCAAAATTTATGTATAAGGTCGCATCTTGCAAAATGAGTCAACAGCAAATTTTGGCACCATTTTATCCAGAACTTAGATTGGCTCTGATGACAGTCTACGTCATCAAAGCTAAAAAACTTATAGACGGTAAAGACTACAGTTTTCTGAGAAATCATGTCTAACGAAAAGATAGCATACGGTGCCATTTTTTTATAGCCTAATTTTTTTTGTAGATTTCGACGTTATTTGTCAACATTTTGTCGTGAATACACCAGGCTCATATTAACTGATGCTCTTCTGAGGCACCGTATTTTTTTTTTTCAATCTTTATTTTGTTAATTACATTCCATTTCTTTAAAACAATAATAATAATTTCTCTACGTTGTGTGGTCAGCCTCCATAATGATTTTAATCAGTCTTTTAATAAAATACTTTATAGAATTGTCAACAATTTCATTCAGATTAAATCGGTGAAGGGTATGTCGAGATTACAACCATTTCGAGTTGGCATACTGTAAGTTTGTCAGCACGATTTTCTTTGGTCTCCATCAAGGTACCACCTATCATCCACAGGGGTAGTAATATTAGTTACAGAAAAAAGAAAGTAGTCCCGTGGGAGTGGTAGGTGGCGCTAGTGGTTCCCATCAAGTGGTCAATGCTTGGGAAAGTTTACCGCAGCACTTCCTGTTTACGGGGGCGAACTCTGGGATCTGTTACTTCCCTTTTTGCCCGATGCTGCCAGAATTCTCTGTTCTTGGTCGCATTAGGTGCGTTATGGATCATGGATGTGTGTGTGTGCGCGTGCGCATGAGAGAAAGAGAGTGGGTTTGCGTCTGTACTATGTGCAGACAGTACATTTTTTTTTTAGGCTGAGAACTTGGGTGGCTTGGCGCGTGCAGTTTAATTTACAAGTCATCCAAACGGGCCATCTTGAAATCTGGCATCACATGTCAGCGAAAGGCAAAGTCTGCCGGATAGTCGGTTGTTTTCTCTGTTTAGTATGCATGTTTGTATGTTAACTGAGATAGAATGGACCGGGATGGGGCAGGGTTGAGTGGGGGGATGAAGAAAGGTGATAAAATAGACAGATTTTAGGCCAAAATGGCAAAAAGCTTGAGGCTCAGAGGATAGCGAACTTCCTGAAGGCAACGTCTCCAACATTGTAAAGGAAACTTTCTGCTGGACACAGTAGGAGAAGAAGAACAACAACAGTATAGTTAGGTGGCCGGTTCTCGAGCGAAGATTCAACATGGTGTCATTGTCATGCGGTCTTTTGTTTGTTACCATAAACTTTATTGCCTTGGGAATGAGAAACCTTTCCGTTTGAATGGCATAGTTGTGGTGAGCGGGCTCGCCACTTTGCATTCTAGCCGCAACTGTGGGCACACATCGCTTGGTGTATATACAGTTTAGCAGGCGTTCTTCGAATTTAATGGGCCTCCAAAAATGCGTTCGGCCAATCGGTAATTTGAGGACAGCGTGAAATGCAGCCTCCAAAAATGGGGCTTTTAAAAAACAGGACCGAAGACAATGACACGGTCCGTGAAATCCTCAAGTTTGAGGAATGCGTATTGAGTATCTCATCAATTTAATTTAATTGTATTTTTGCTGTTTCGTTCGTGAGAAAAAGAGTCAGGCCATCTCCAGGGTGACAGCTGGCATGTTTGAACTATTTCTGCAGTCCTGAATACCTATGGCTACTTAAGATGTCACGACCTCAAATTCCTGGGGACCAGCCTATATTTGGAAGTTTGTGAGGTGTTCACTCTCGTGCGCAAAAGTAAACATTGATAAAGAATATAGGCAACGTAACTTCAGGGCATGAACGTTATACTAGTTATAGCGAGTACACAGGATTTTCGAGAACATGAGATTTGAATCATGTAAAGTCCAAATGTGCTTCCACTCGCCGTTTAGTTGCTGCGCATGTACAACTCACTTAGGAATTGTGTAAAACCGCACGTAGACATGGAGGGCGATTTGCTTCAGGCTAGAGAACCTTGCGCCTTTCAGAGGACCCCAGGAGCCCCGCTTCATTCATTGAACATATGGGTCCCTTGTGATTTTTTTTTTTATCACAGAGATGGACCCCGCGACACTATATTGGCCCATGTTTGTCTGTCCCCTCATGTTGGTTTCAAGGTTTGCTCGGTTTGGAAGCCGTGGTGCTCGGTTCGTATAGTGACGTCATATTTAGTCTTCCTGCAAGTCTTTCATTCTCCTCACTCATTTACATCTCCAGCAAAATGGAGACCAGAATGATTTCATCGGCTAGACGAACTTGTATGACACCCCCCCCCCCCCCNCAAAAAAAAAAAAAGAAAACCCCTCACAATGACGTCATCAGCAGGTCTCTCATTTTTGTTTGACAAAATAGTAGTTAGAGTGTCGTCAGCATGGGAGGTCACTCGCTCGTCTGGCAAAATGGCGGTCAGAGTAGCTTTTTCTCCCCCCTTCCTCCTAATATGGAGAACTTTTCTTGAACTGAAGTTCGGATCTCCTACAGACTGTTATGGCAGAGGTATGCATGCTCAGAATTATAGCATTTCCTGGTGTTGGGATTATATTGCACGTTATAACTAGACGTGAAATGCTTATCTGATTTTGGATCTAGTTCGTAACATGCAATATGATCGTAACACCAGGAAATACCCATACGGACATGCTCGCATTTATTTCTGCCATAACAAGCCATAAGAGATCTGAATTTCAAAATAAAAGCTCTCTGCTTCTTTGACAAAAAATCTGGGCAGGCACCATATTTCGTGCTTCCACGTGCTTCATCCTAGAAGCACTTACATAGCTAACTTCTCTTTTACATTCTGGAACTTAGTTTCTAACGTTTCGGCGTATCTCTGTGAGATCCTACAGGGCAGGTGGTCCCGCATGACGTGAGGATATGTAGGAGCAGTGATAAGCACAGATGACTTAGCATGCAAAGATTACGAGGCGGTTTGCTGCGCGTGGATTCAAGGCAGTGTTTGTAAACTCTTCAACTCCTACGCTGGGGGCTGGAGAGAGGGTTTTAGTAGAGAAGAAGAGATCTCCAGACTGCAGATGATCTGTGTCTTGGGTTTTGTGGTGTAAACTTGAAAGATGGCATGAACATTTTGGGTTGGTGTGTGTTTGTGTGTGGGGGGTTTGGGGAGGGAGGGGGGGATGGGAGAGAAAGAGGGGACGGAAGTAGTTTGTACAGAAGAACCACGACAAGGTACATGTATTATTTATAATACTGTAATATAGTCCAGTCTTCTCCGCTTAATCGCAATGTTTTCCACAAAGCAAAATACCTTTAAAAAAATTACCGGATAATTGCCACTTCTTTTAGTAGCAACATTTTCCTGCTTTCCCGAGGAATTGCGATTAAACGGACTTGACTGTATTTTCAATGTACTCGGAAGCATGGGGAAAGTTGCGATTATAAGAATTTGACATTATCTGGTAACATTCACAAAACAAAATATCGTTTTATTACATATTAAATATTGCGATTTAAGGTTTGGGAATATTCTGTTGTGATAAAGCCAAGCCGACTGAGCTTTAAAATAAAACTGATCGGGATCTAGGTGACTCCGTAGATGCTTTTAGAATAAGAGAACCAAAACATTTTTTAAAAAAGGAAGAAAAAAAAAAACTGATCATGAAAACAGATCATATTGACGAAAAATAAGAGTATTGTAGACACTACACCAATCTGCCATGGAATAGGAAAATACGTTTTTAGAAGTATTCACTGATGAACTTCTCACGCTCCGTCGAAAGTTATAGAGAGCAAAATAACAACGTGCTAACATAGACGAAACCGCGGAACAGCGCCGAACCCCTTTGCCGTGCCAGGTTGGCAGAGCGAAAATGCCACACACCAAGCGGGCTCACCTTCTCTCCTTATTGCACCCTCCGCTTATAACGAGCTTCCCCCTCAAGATCAAACTACCACGAGCGACACTACCACATCTCGTTTCTTCACCCGTCTTAACGATGAATCGCATTCGCATACCTTACGACAAAATGCTTACCCTCGCAGTTCCGGACGGTAAGGCCGCACCTCACCTCTTCCCCGACTCGTTAGATAATTTGTTTTCGCGCGCGGGCGCGCGCATGGAAAATTAAAAAAAACCCGCCGAATTTTCGGGCGCTTTTTATCTTAATCGCGTTATTCTGTGGCGTGATAAAATTTTGAGGGACGATCCGATAAGAGTTAACAACTTGCAGGTGATAACGGACAGGAATCCCTCACACGTCTCTAATAGCCCGCTTGACATTTTTCCCCTTTGCTGTTTGCCTCCTACTTCCCTTTTGGCCCACACGTGTAACCATGTCAAGATATGACAAAATGTTAATTGGAAAAGCGTGGCGTAATTAAGCAAAGAGTTTGTTGGTTTTTTTTTTTTGTTTTTGTTTTTAACCTTGCCTGCTTTTTAACAAATTCCAGTCATATACAGAAGAGATCTCTACTCTGGTTTGTTTGGGTTTTTAGTTTTCCTTTTGCCCACACGCATAACCATATCAAAATACAGCAGAATGTCAGTGGGAAAGGCGTGGCATAATTAAGCAGTTGGCTTTGATGTTGTTCTTTTTTTTTCTCTTTTCGTTCCTTGTTTCTCATCATTTCAGTAATTTTTAGAAAAAAATATGGAAGTGCTATCTCTGTGGCCCGCATGCATAACGATGTCTGGATACGGCAACACGGTAATTAGGAATGTATGGACTAATGACCATCTCCTTCCTAAAATTATTCTCCCATTTTATTCACACCTTACCCTCTCAACCACCAAATCTAGCACGCATACGTTTAAAATCAATTTTGAGGGGCTGACAGTATCATGTAGAAAAGCGGAGAAAAATTCCAAACATTTTGCTTTAATTAACTTCAGAAAATAATATGTTGCGTTTCTTTTTCTCACACTTTGTAAACAACGCTGTTAACAGAACATTGCTCTCTGGAAAAAAAACACTTTGATGCCAGTATGAGACCTGAAACTGATAAAAAAACTGGATAAAGTAATAAAAATTGAAGACTTGTTGTTGCACTGTGGAGATTTATTTGTATTGTGGTTCTGCATGACAAGACTTTATAAGGTAGATATGCTTGTAATAATGCAAAATTAGTTTCCTTTTGCCTTTTCCCTCTTGATATTCATCTTTTTCCGTCGTCTCCTCATCTTTCTCCATTCTTCTTCTGTCCTTCCACTCTTTTTCTCATTCTCTCTCACACTCTCTCTCTCTTCCGAGATGTCAGAATTGTGAGGTCGGTCTCGAAGAGCAGCCCATTTTGCTCCCTTGTTTCCTGTATACTTTTTTGTTTGTTTCTTTCCTTTCCATTTTTTTTTTAACCTTTCCGTTCTTTTTTTTTTTTTTCCTTCATCGAATTTTGTCATTACTTTCGTTCTTTTCTTCAACTTAGGTTGTTTTTTTTTGTTCGTTCACTCTTTTTGCGTCCGTCTCTCTGTCTTTCTCTGTGCCATCCTAAGTTTCACTGTTTATAAACACGTAATGCCTCGTTCCCATCAGTCCGCCATTGGATCCAGCAACATCCCGGATATGAGTAGAGGCGATACCACCGACAGCTTCTCACAGATCCGATAAGATCTGATAACGAGCACCACTTGAGCTCTTTTCGCATGTGGAAATCACTAGCAAGACAGCGGAAATGAGCTTTTCGCAAATACTTTATTTCACCGCGGGACCGCCCACATGCACGAACGAGCACACAGAGAGAGGATTTTGTCTACAGTCGCGCGTTCTCACCTGAAGCCTTTGGCACCGCGACAGGGTCTGTCTTCCTGGCTTTGTTTACATCAGGTTTACAGACTGTATACGCGCTGGATGAAGTGAGAATAAACTCATGGCACAAATAAATCGCTACCATGCTCTCTAACTTTTCCTTCCTTTCTGGTTTTTTTTTCTCTCTTTCTCTTAGGCTCCTTCTGTCATTCTTTTCGCTCTTCCCTGTCTCTCTTTCCTTCATTCCAGATTTCTCTTCTTTTATCATTGTTCTTGGTTCTTCTCTCTCTTGCTCATGATTTGTCTTCCTTCGCGCCCCCAGTCGTTCTTTTTCTCCCAAGCGTGGCTATTAATTTTAGCTCCATGGCGGTTTTTCCTTTGGTCTTGGCGGGTTGGGCATGCCATTTATTAATTTTTTTTAAAAATTAGCCTTCAGTTCGATTTTTTGTTGTTTTTTTTTGCACTTTTTAAGGCAGGTCACGTGCATACAAAGTTTTAGACTTTAGTTTGAAAGTGTTGTACACAGTTTAATCCCTGTCTAAATCTTGTCTCAACATTGCGCTCGCATTGCGCCTTTAATGTAAGATCAGAGTGCCTTTGGGAGCCCACAGCAAAACTCAGTTGGCTGGTTTTGTTTTTTTTAGGCGGCTTTTGCTTGGCGGTTTTATGTTTTTTAATCGGGACCTGGCAGCGCTGCTGGCCTCGACTCCCCGCGACGACAAAGCTAACTTAGGGTGCTAACACGTTGGTCCCGGACACAGCACGACACGGCAAATCAAAACATAAGTACACATCTATCCCCTAGTACGATGACGTCAAATAATTTCGTTTCATGCCGGATGTCGTGATGTCAGCTTTGTCGGGTTAACACCGAGAAAGAAAGGACTTCAAAGATGTCCCGTCAGCTTGACGTGCCGTATCCGGAGCAAGTGGGTTCATGCCCTTAAGTCTCCTTACCGCCGGGCACAAGCCTCAGCACGTCATATTTCAGCTTCTTCTACCTTTCCTTCTCGCCTTTAAACAAAACATAACTCATTCTGTCCCGGGGGGCTAAACTTTCTCCTTATGGGATGAATTATAAATTGAAGTAACGTAAACAGTGGGGGGCCTTTGATTCGGGTTTTCATCTAGAGTTCCGATAAACAATTTTCTCTCCTTCCTTCCTTCTTCCACCTTCTTTCACCCCAGCTCCGGGTCCAAGTTTCTTCCATAGAACTCATATTGCCCTTTGCCCACTCCATTTCCGAACCATCATCTTTTCTGTAACAGCAACATCCCTTTCTCATTCCCCTTTCTTATTTCGTAATCCCGTCCTTCCTTCCTTTATCAGATCCAAAATATCATCAGACCTACTATTCTTTTAAAATCGCATAACTGCGCTGAAGGAAATAAGACACTTGTGGGTGGTTTGAACAGAAGGTTAAAGATACTCTTTTTGTCCCGACTCCTATCATATGAGAGCTGGAGCATTAAAGATGGGATCCCTTACCATCGTAAGAATTGCGCTAGGGCGTCGATGCTGAATGCACCCTTAGTAGCGTTCAACTTGCGGAATTAATGTGATCATTAGAGATCCCATCGTCAATGCTCAAGCTCTCAGATGTTTAAGTCCCTCTCATCAACCCAAATCTCTTCCAGGTCCAAACCTTTTGCCTCACTCCTCTTCCCCCACCCCCTCAGTATAGTTCCTCCTCCTCCTTCTCTATATAAATATGATGTCGCCTCATCTTTCAAAAATGCGATTTACAGAACAGCGCACTTCATCAAAGAGAGGAAATGGATATTTCTGATAGCCATTTCATTGTTGGCTCACGACTTCATCGCGGCAGGAGAATCGAGGGCAAATTGATATTCAAAGAAAACCCAACAAAACAACAACCCCCCCAAAAGAACATCAAAGCAACGAAACAATGCCTTGGTGACATTTGTTTTAGTTTTACAAATCTGTGCCCCTCCCGACGTGACGACTCGCTGTTACGCAAAGCTCGACGTATTTCAGTTTTAAGCAGGGCCGTAATATCTTTATTCACAGTCTTTGGTTGGGATTGCTATGGTGGGCGGGCATGGGGTGAAGATCGAGGGCCCTGTATTCCAGGTGTGGCTACCAACTACTGTTGAGATCAATGCGCGAAAATTAAAAAAAACAACAACAAAACAACATCATGATGTAGGTCTAGATCTTGCTTGGTTTAAATCCTTGCTTGTTAGAAGTGGGGTGGAAGATTAGGAAAAGTGGTGAGGAGGGAAAGGGGAGGGGGCAGAGGAGTGGAGTAACTTCGCCCCTAGTCTTGAGGATGAAATGCCAGAGAATACATACGCACGTACCGACGCACACAGCCGTTTCACCATGTGTCGCGCAGATATCCTCGCAATTTTCCTTCTCTGCGATCCTAGATATTTACTAAACAATGAACCGTGTGTATGGCTGGCAAAGCTTTTCCAATTTCCGCTTGACACTGCGGTGTTTAGTTTGCGAGTGTATTGAGGCTCCGCATCGTTTATTTTCCCAAACGCAACAAAAAGTACCGATGTTTTCCTGCAGGCCATAGCCTTTTTTTTTTTTTGCGTTTTTTAGTTGATTCTGTTTCGTAAGAACCGGGCTGGACGTTCATTGGTATACGTACGAGTATATCATCTGTGTTGGCGTATGTTTCAGTTTATTTAGGGCGAAGAGCCAATCACAGTGTATGTATAATATAAATATATTTGCCACAGGGGTATACTTGTGTCCACATGTAATTCATTTGCTGAAATTTACTTTTATTTTTACGCCAATGGCTATAGTACATATAAAATATAAACATTATAATCATACACGGGTATTCTTTTTCACTAAATCATCATTGGATGAGAGAAAAGCGGTATGTTTGCAGACTTTTACGTAATGAAGAATACTCCCAGCTAGTACCACCAACCACCACGACCGCATCTACCACCATGATCATCACAACCAATTCCACCAAGAACAACATAACAACAACACTGCTAACAAAATGGCTCTCAGCTATGCGGCAAGAGTCTTTTCTTAGATATGATAAGTTAAAAACAGTATGACAGTCACAGCTGGTGTTTATAACCGTCCAGAATGAAAAGGAATATTCAGCGGAGAAGAGAAGATAGAGGGAAGCGAAAAATCAAGGATACGGACGTGCATAAACCATGTCAAATGAACAATATGGAGGCTGGCATATTGTGTCTATATTCCACCTGCGCCCCAACTCATGTATGACAAATGATGTTATTATGAAGTGGCGATTTTGACCTAGAACTTCTGGGTACGAATATTATGTACGGCACCTCGACCTGGTTCAAGGTCCTGCAGTGCCAGATCAAAGATCAGGTCAGTTACACCGATACTGTCCTAGATCTAGGTGCAAGATAATGGACTATAGTTTGCTTTTCCATTACCTGTAGAAATTACCTATAATTGAGAGCATGCGCATTAATGATAGGATCTCTTACCATAGTAAGAATTACAATAGAGTATCAGTGTTGAATGCACCCATAGTGGCGTTCGACGTGCAGAGTTAAAATGATTTTTCACAACCACATGAGATCACATCGTTAATGCGCAAGTTCTTAAATTGGGGAATACGAGCAAAGTTCATGAGACATGATTGTGATGGGAAGACAACTACAGTCAGAGCACTCGGTAACTACCGGAAAACTTAGTGGTAAACGAAGTAGAGGGAGACAACGAGAGAAAATTCTTGATGAACGACCAGTCTTCGCTTCGAGCATTTGGGGAACTGTTGTGGTGAACAGGTGGCACAAAACGGAAGTGGTACCTGATGAAATACTTGTACCTGGAACCGAATACTATAGATATTTCTGTAACCCCCAAGAGATAATGCCTTTTTGTTTTTTTAAATCGTACTTCCCGTGTCAGAATTTTCTTCACGAACTCGACCATCACAAAAAGTCAAAGTTATGGACGGATCGCCTGGATTTAAACGTTCGAGAGCCGCTGCTATACTCTACTTGATGTAATCTTTTCACTCTCACCCGACGACGCGACTTAGCTCACTCTCCCTCTCGTGTCACCAATTAAAGCCACCCTCTTCGGGACCACCCCTATTCGATTCAATTCCTCGTCACACAAACAAATAATTCCAACTGGCAACTTCTTGAAGCAGATACGTATGGCCATAATAAAGACGGGTCCCCAGATATGTTTTTGTGAATGCCAATTTTAAAACGGCACTTAAATTCCGCATGCGGCATTCATCGCGCGTTTAGGGGAGAGACACTCGCCGCAGAGTAGAAAGAAAGGAGATGCTCCATTTTGTGGCATGAGGATGTCATTGAAATGCTTCACAAAAGGAATTTCGGCTTAAATTAATAACCTCCCTGACATGCATCCACTTGCCGCCCGTAAAATCCTCATAGAATTATTGGGGCAGAGAGAGGGAAGGGGTGTGGGTGAGAAAAACATGTCACAGGGACGAAGATAATGGAACCTGTGGATGCTGCATGCATGCATGCGGTAATTATGTTGGAGCTGGGGATCTGTGTGGTTTGCTGCGGCAATTTGAAAATGATAACGACACAGGCGACAGACAAGGCAATGGAGTTCACATACAGACAGCTTCACCTGATCGTAGTACCTTGGGAGCAGAGAAAAGTTGCGATTTGATTGTCCAGTGACTGATATAGCATTTTGTTGCGATTAAGCAGAAGTTGCAAATAGCACAGTTGCGTGAAGCAAAGTCGACTGTACTTGAGAAAAGGGGGGAGGGAGGTGGAAGGGGAGGGGAATAGATGACAAGCAAATCTGTCGTCCTCCTGTTTCTTCCCTCTTTTGGTCCGCAAGTTTTTAATTGTCGATAGGGTGGATTAATACCTACATAAAGATTACCAACTTTTCCACATACCAACTTTGCATTCATCTAATCTGTTTGTGTTTTTCTCTCTCTTCTCAGGAGCTGACAGGCGAAGTGATGAAGAGGACAGGCGTGACTGTGCTACTCACCTCCATCAGCAACATGCTGGCCTTCTTCACGGCAGCCATTATTCCTATTCCAGCTTTGAGGGCCTTCACTCTGCAGGTCAGTCAGTCTAAGGGTCCTGTCTCAGTCTGTGGGTCCTGTCCCAGTCTGTGGGTCCTGTCCCAGTCTGTGGGTCCGGTCTCAGTATGTGGGTCCTGTGTCAGTGAGTCTTGTGTCTTTGCGGGCACAATGGCTGACA
Source organism: Ellobium chinense (assembly GCA_033807755.1). NCBI lineage: Eukaryota > Metazoa > Mollusca > Gastropoda > Ellobiida > Ellobiidae > Ellobium > Ellobium chinense. The sequence goes on along the minus strand of JAWQUT010000050.1, from coordinate 368,082 downwards.
GATAGAGAGCTTATGTCTTGGTGTAAAGGGGCCTGGGTTCGAATCATGTTAGCGGTGGGTTCATAAACGGTGTTTAAAAGGCACCCTTCTGTTGGTTGCCTCTTGGGGGTTCACGCCAAGGCTGATATAGCCATAACTGTGCTGAAACGAGACGTTTAATCCGAATTCAGTCAATCAAACGAACAAAAAGCTGTGTCCTTTCTAGTCTGCCTGTGCAGACATTCCTACCTATTTGATATTTGAGAGTTGGCGCTTTAACAATGATATGTCTAATCATCGTTAGAATTGCATCAATACTGCATGTTGAGCGCAACTAAGGGTGCATTCAGCTTTGATACACAAATGTAATTCTTACGATGGTAAAAATTCCCATCGGCATTACGCATGTCCGTAACTACCCATCCCTGTTGCTCTTGTAGTAGTATATGGATGGATGTTAGGGAACCTTCCTGGCTGAAGTTTACCAAAGTTATCATGATCGATAGTGTCTAAATTTCCCGACTGAATATTAGTACAGTGTGACTGGGAATACGGAGAGGTAAAAAGTGGAGTTGAGGGAAGGCAGGCACGTTGCTCAAGGAAGGAGTGTTGGGGAAAAGATGGATAGGAAGGGAGATGGATATAACCCTGATCGTATTCTATGCTCTCTTCCAGTCTGTTGTTGGTTGGTTGTCTGTTTCTGCTCACTCTGTCTGCCTCTTGTTTGTCTGTTGACTTTTTAACATCTTGAGATGGCACCTTGGCAATGGTACTGCTCCATGTTCTTTTCGACAACGCCATAACGAACTCACACTTGCACTAGACCTCCACTCGCGCTTGGTGGAAATCCGAGAAAGGTTTCTACCCTGAACACTAGACCTACACAGCTTTGAAGACATCTCTGCTGACCTTTTTTTTTCCCCTTTATTTTTTTCTTTTTGCTCTCTCCGTTCTTTCTTTTTCACCTTCTGGATCACTTCCAGACTAAACGGCCAGTATCCACTTGTGGCTTCTATAATAAGCCTACTTAAAATGGTTTATAGTAACCGCAAAGCAGTAGACGCTATCTCTCTGTCCTCTTCTAGCCGCGCGCTGCTCCCTTTTCTCTCGATAATTCAAATTTTTGAGCAGCATCTTCCTACTTGTTTCCCTTTCCCGCATCCCTGGTGGTTTTTTTTTTCTTTAATTTTCTCACGACAATCCACATTTTCGAGCTTCTTTTTTTTTTTTCTATTTCTCTTCGCATGACTTTTTTTTTCTGTTTCTCTTCGCATGGCTGCATTTTTCAAGCAACAATTATCACATTTTAAAGCTTTGTTTTCTACTTTCTTGCAATCCCTCTCATATCTCAAGGCAATTCACATATTTCAGCTATTCCCCTCCCTTTTTTTTTCCCCTCGGCATTTTGCCAACTTTATCATGATAATCCACATTTTTGTCCTCGCAGGGAGCTCTCTCTCCCCTGCCCTTCTANAACTCCAACCTCGTCCTCCCCATGACTGTTTTTATTATAGACCTTTATTAAGATGCCTTGATGCTGTCTTTTTTTCGTCACTGTTGCTTTTCATCATTGTCCATTAGCACTTTCATCATAATTATTGTTATTATTATCCTCCGCCACTCCATTATGTTTCCTTTTGTCGTTCTTGTTTAGTCTTGTCTCTTTTTTTTTTTTAAAATGTAATCTGTTTCTGGAAATTTCAGTTTTATTCAAGCTGGAGCGTTCTGTTCATGTGATGTTCTTAACGTTACGAGAGTAACTTTCCTATGCTGTACATAAATAATGTTTCTGTGCCTGCTTATTTGTTTGTGTACTTATATAACTGTATCTCTTGTTTGTTTGTTTGGTTTTTTGTATGTCTTTCGGTTTGTTTGTCCATCTGTCTGTTAATCTCATTCTGTTCTCTTTTATCTCCCTCTTTCTTTCTCTTTTTGATTGCTCACTCTTTCTCTTATCTCTGTCCTCCGTACCTCTCGTCTTTCACTATCTTTCTCTTGTCTTTTGCCCTCTCGTTCTCTTGTTTGTTGTTCTCTCTTTCTCCAGTCTCTCGCTCTCTTTGTTTTCCAGTCTCGCTTTCGCTCGTTCTCATGTCCCTCTCTTTCCAGTGTCTCTCTTCTCTCTCTCTCTCTCTCTCTTTCCATCTTTCTTGTCTCTGGCTCTCACTCACTTGTTTGTGGCTCTCCCTTTCTCTTGTCTATCGCATTCTCTAACCCCATTCTCAAAACCATCCCAGGAACTGCCCTCCGTTCTCTTTCTCATTAACTCCAAGTTTCCCAAGTTCTTTGGCTCACCCCCCATGGGCTATTATCGTGAATCATAGTTTTACGAGGGTGCATTTTAAGAATCCTGTACGCGCACGGAACCCTCACAGCCCCATAAAACATAGTCCTGCCCTCCGTGCTATTTGAAATGGGCGTGTAAATAAGCTTTTATAGCAGGCCCTCTAGCCGTCAGATACCCTGCTGCCGGAAGAGTTTCAGGTACCCGTAATGCAGATAAGTTAGGAGGGAGGTTTTGGGGTGGGGAGGGGGGGGGGTGTTGGCATTGGTGCCTCCCTACGGAAAAAAAAATAAAATGAAAGTTAAAGTGCTTAAGCCCACAATGTTTCGTCACTGATTCCCCCCTCCTGTTTTCAGCATTTCGTGGTGTGCCTCCTCACACTGTTATGCCCCGCTTTGAGAACCTCTNAGTCCTGCCCTCCGTGCTATTTGAAATGGGCGTGTAAATAAGCTTTTATAGCAGGCCCTCTAGCCGTCAGATACCCTGCTGCCGGAAGAGTTTCAGGTACCCGTAATGCAGATAAGTTAGGAGGGAGGTTTTGGGGTGGGGAGGGGGGGGGGTGTTGGCATTGGTGCCTCCCTACGGAAAAAAAAAATAAAATGAAAGTTAAAGTGCTTAAGCCCACAGTGTTTCGTCACTGATTCCTCCCTCCTCTTTTCAGCATTTCGTGGTTTGCCCCCTCACACTGTTATGCCCCGCTTTTAGAACCTCTTTGGTAACTGTTGTCAGTATTGCTGTTGGTATGCTGTTGCCATCGTTCATTCAGAGACGAGATAATATTATAATACATGTACTTTCATGGACAGAAAAAAATTTAAGATCAAACATTTTTGCCGTATGTGCTAGTTGGCGACAATGATGA
>JAWQUT010000050.1:258116-330536 GCA_033807755.1 Ellobium chinense | reverse complement strand
GGGGGGGGGGGGGGGAGAAGAGGATAGAATGGTTCAGGAAATGATGGATTTTTCATCTCGTCTCCCATCCAGATCCAGCACATGTATTTATTCTTTTGTTTATCGCTCTGGCAAAGGCGGCACCACTCGGGGCACAGCCCTCGATTTTTCTCACTGCGCGAATATGATGATACTATGGTGATGGATAACATTGTGGTAGTTGTTGGCAATAATTGTGATAATGATAGGATTTGCGGTCAGTGGCTTCCATTCATTTTTGAAGCCTACCTTTCTCCCTTCTCTTCTCTCTCTCTCCTCCATCCCCCCCCCCCCCNCAACTCGCTATTTTTTTCACAGCCACGAACAGAGCCAAACTGCCGACTGTTTTATGATTATGACTTTTTGTCGTAGATGAAGTTTTCGCCTTCTCTAATTTAAACAAAAAACGTGTCTGAACTTGCCCCAACTCCGCTGATATATGATTCCCCTTGGGCCCTTGTCAATTTATATGTGCACCGGAACGCCCCTGCGCTCTTTGCCTGTGAACTTCTTTTCTTCTACCCTCACCCATCGGGTTAGGGATGGGCGGTTCCACTCAAACTGAAATTAGTTCGATTTCAAGTACTTTTGACCCAGGAAAAGGGCGGATTGAGTACGATTCCTGGTACTTGTCAGATTTGAAATGGATTTTAAAAAAAAAAATGCCGCAAACAAGGTAGCATAGCAGTACGAGAAAGAATTTTCCTACATAGCCCACTGGAGACAAAAATTCCAGAGGTGCCTTTCTTTTCTTCTTCAGTTATTTCCTGTTATATGCTGAATATATTTATGGCCAGTTGTTATAACATGTTCATTGTGTTTTTGTCTTTTTATTTAGGTGGGATATCTCAGTTGTTTTTTTATCACAAAAGTTTCTTCAGTGATGTAAGGCTGTCATAGTTTTAGATAGGACTCACATGTACTCACATTCTTATTCAGAAAAGCGATCGGTCTTGAAGAGTCAGGTGTATCTCTACGGTTTTTATATTTCAGGGGTTGGGTAGTGGAGAAAGATACCACTTTGAATGGATAAATGTCGAGTGATATCACAGTCTACCGTATTTAGCTTACTTATTGGAAAGAGTTAAAACTAGATGGGGAGGTGGACTTTGAATCCAGCCGCCTCCAGTGTTTGGAAGCAGTTATAATCAGTGCCGGATTCGAATTGGAAACAGAGTAGATCCACAGGAATCGAAAAAACCCTATGCCCACCTCATCCATCGAAGCTCTCCTCTCTAAATAAATACTCGGGAGCTACTGTTTACTTCTAAGTTCAAGATGGCTGTTCAGGGCCTGCGTTCGTTTCAACACGTGATGCGTATGTGTGGCCCTGGCGGGGTCTACAAAAATAATGTGCCTTTCTTTTTCTCCCTCCCGCATTCATCCTTCGAGTGCCTGTCTGTTCGTCTGTTTATGCTCTCTTCTTTCTTTCTCTCCTTCTTTCTTCCTTACTTTTGCACTGTGTTTCCCTCTCTTAAACACCTGCACACCCTTCTCTTTTGCAAACATGCACACGCTCATGTGCATAAACACACTGTAACAGTACATGTAGACGCCCCTTCCACCAATAGTTGAAAAGGCTGCCAGAATTTAACTCCCAGAAACATACCCACCTCACACTCATCAAAAGCAGAATAGTCTTTTTTTAGCAAGCCGACACATGACGTTCACAGTGGACTGCAAAAAGTGACCTATCACTGACTACTCTGATATTGCTTCTAGAGTAAGACTTGCGTGACTGTCTCTACAGCCCCACAACACCCATGGACTAAAAGCTTCAAAAAGAGAGGGCACCCATACCAAGGGCCATAACTCTTTTTAATAATTATTAAAGGCTAAGACTTAACTACAGTAATTGCAAGGTGTTGCTTTGTCGCATCTATGCCTGTACAAAATAGACACTGACCAGTAAATGCTCTTCTATAATGCATGACAAACCTCTCAATTTTTCAAAAAAAAAACAACAAAACAACCCAGCATTTTATTTCTGTGCTAAGCCTGAATCTCATTACAAGTCACGGAGTGGCTTGACTTCACATTGTCTCATGTGTTAAGTTATTCTAAAACGAAGTCCTTCACAGGAGATGCCTTTCATCATCTTGGTTTCATCCTCAGATCTGAAAGGAGTTCCTCATCAAGCTGTTGTTTTCTTGCTGTTGTATTTTCTATATGTCACATTTCTGGATGCCTGTGTGTGTGCGACAAGTGTTATTTTCTTTTGTTCTGATGTGATCTTGTAACACAGTAGTACTGTTATTATTAATATTGTGTACATGTGTATCGCAACCAAGCCAGTTTTTTCATCTCATGGATAGTAAAGTTATCTTATCTTAACAGAGGGTGTTTTTGTTTGTTTGCAGATATTTCTTCAATGTACTGGCAGCTCTGGTTGTGATAGGTCTCTTCAATGGACTGATGCTTCTGCCTGTGCTGCTTAGTATCCTGGGACCCAAGGGAGAGGTATGACTGCTTGTTCTTCCTGTGCATCCTTAAAGCCCTTCACACTATGCTTTAACTGTGGTGTATGTTGTGAGGAAACTGGATGTTCCTATGATATGAAAGATCCCTTAACATGTAGTCTACATATGGTTGGAAAGGGAGCACATTTTATCCTTGAATATCAGGTCATATAAATCTCATAAACAGTTTATGCACCACAGCATTGTCAAGTTTGTTCCCTTTTTGCTCCCAAGGCCTTTCTGAAGACTTAAATTTGTGGTGTAGCCCTGTTGCATTTTTGTAATGTTTGTATACCTAGGTAGAAGTATAACTGGATACAGTATTCTACCATGTTACACAAAATGTTAAGTCACATGGAATATTACTTTAGAAGTCAACATGCATGAATCATCAGAACTTGCTCCCTTCTCATCAAGTGATTTGTGCTTAAATCAGTACCATTGCTCGATTTCAGGTGATTCCGAATGACAATGCAGACTGCTTGGCCACACCAACCCCTGAGCCGTCACCAAAGCCTGAGAGATACTCATCCTCCTCACGGTCCCATCGTGGGGGACGGCGCATCTATCCACGGGTCAACTCAGACATTTCACTCTCCACGATATCGGAAGAGCCCACTCAGTACTCCTCCCATGAGATCATCGTGCAGCCAGAGGTTGTTGTGGAAACCACCACACTGCCTGGCAGTTGTCACGATGATGCCCACCACATACAGCAACAACCTCAGCACCAATCCCATAGGTCTTCTAGTGGGGGCGGCAATGGTGGCGTTGTTGCTACTACCTCAACTGTATATAATAATAATCAACATGTAAGTTTCCATATGATGTGTCGTACACTCAAAAGCTGCTGATTATGACAGTACAGTTATGACACAACACAACACAACGTAAGGCAAAGGCAATGCAATGCAACGCAAAACACAACACAACACAACACAATGCAACGCAACGCAACGCAACACAACACAACAACTCAGCACAACAACTTCATTGACTCAAGTAATGTAATGTATTATCAATATACGTGAGCAAACACTGTTTCAGATGAAGAATAACTATACATAGTACTGATATAAACGCAGCTATCACTTAGGGGACTTGTAAAAACATTTCAAGGGTTTGCTTCATAAATGGAATAGGTTTCATAGTGAGCATGTGTGTATGTTCAAGCATGCTTTCCTTAGTGACCCAATTTCCAGAGTCAAGAAGCATGCCTGGAGAATAGATTCTGGGTTAAGACCGCTGTGCTCAAAGTAGACCAAAGTTCAGCACATGGTGTAAAGTCTAGTTGGAAAAGATTCATGTGGTATAATGCATCACAGTGACTTCATGTTAAATTGCAGTCAGTAAGAATGTTCAGCTTATGTAATGATGCTTTTATTCAGGTTGTCAAATGTAGTTATATCAGAAGTATGGGAAACAGCTACCGTATCAGTGTTTGAGTAGATCTGTTTTTTGTGGGGCATATTTTGTAAATGTTTTGTGTTTGTTTCCACAGAATTCAAGTCCTCCTGACTCTCCACCTCCTCCCATCCCTGCCCACATTACCAGGGTCAAGGCCACAGCTACGGTCAAAGTTGAAGTCCACACCCCTATTCCAGGTAAGGCTGAATGTGACAACCGAGTCACCACACTTTTAGAGTCCCAGGATTATACCTTATGAATATGTTTATTTGATATTTTCAAAGCTGAGGTGATAATATGGAGGTAGTTTTCATGATTATCCCAGCAATCTAATGGCTCTGCAATGATCAGTCAGAGTTTAAAGCTTGGCTTCATTGTTTGCTGCAGCTCTTCTTATTGAATTCCCATTCTCCTAATCTGCATTTTCCATTCCTGAGTAGTTGGTAATTTCCACTGTGGAACAAAATTCCTGAGGACTTCTGGAAATTGGAAATAAATGGTAGTTCATTCAGGAGATATATGTTCCAAGCTTCGAGCACAGTTTATGATACAAAAAATCTATGATGTGGCATGGCAGTAGATCTGTGTCCTAACTTGCTAAATAAATATTTATGTATCTCTCTCAAAGGTTCTGTGAACCAAGAACACACATACAAGAGCAAGAGGCGGAAGAACAGAGAAGGAGGACCTGACAACTCAAACAGTTGCAGTTCAGATTCAGATGCAAGTAGGCGGCGGTGCAATCAGGAAAAAGAGAAAAACATGGGTAGTGACCATATCCACCCCCACCATCCCTGTGTCCCGCACAGTGTCCCACAAAGTGTTCCGCACACTGTCCCACACAGTCTCCCTCACAGTGTCCCACATAGTCTCCCTCACAGTGTCCCACAGAGCAGCATCAACCAGCTGCAGCCCCCACCCACCCCTAGGCCACCATCAACTCCAATGCCGCCACTGCAGCAACAGCCGCACCGCCACAGAAGGAGCAGTCGAGGCAGTGGTGGTTCCTGGAATGGCAATGTCTCTGTGATGAACTCTAGCGGTAGGAGGAGCAGGCGGAGGACAAGACGTGAGGAAGATGAGGAGGCGGACGTCAGCTCAGATCAAGATTGTAGCAATGTCTGATACTAGACCAGAAGATATTTATGTTAACAGGTATGCACAACTTATGCAAGAGCTAGTACATATTAATGGCAGGTGCCATTATTTTACAGGCAAAGACAGTTCAGTACAGTCACCTATGTGCCCACCTGATTGTAATTGTTTCCTTAGGAGCACGGAAAGAAGTAGTGACTTTTTAATAGACAAAACAGTGGGCTGATATCTGTTCCAACTAGGTTGTAATTGCTATAAGCAGATTGTGATTTAGATGACTTCAGTACTGCATATCTGGGTTAATGACTTTTTTATCACCTGCTCACAATTATCTAGTGATGGGAAGAAGTTCCAGCTAAAGTTTCTTGACTGCAAAATATCAGTCCTTTGCATGATATCATTTTCTTTAATGCACATGGATTTGTAAGACCTATTGCAAAATGCACAGTTGCTTTAAGGGGAGCTGTCAGTCATTTTGCCAACCAGCTATACTGACCTTATTTGCATTTGCACATGGATAGCAGAGGGTGGGAAATAGCATTTGAGCATAATTTGAGAAAGGTAATGTTTTATCTGAGATATGTAATCTTTCGATTATTCATGAGCTATTCATAAATTATAATGCTTTTTTGCACCTTGCAGTTGTGGTGATATGATCCCAGGCCCGCCTGTGAGGTTTTTCATCAGTTGGAACCAGTCAGGGGTTGAACTGGCACTTGCCTGCCTGTTCTCTGCCTGCCCTGCACAGTTGGGCCTTTACACTGGTCTTAGCAAGAGGAGTGATCATTGCTCACACCTAGCCAACAGTACAGTCTAGAGGGACGGACCAATTGATCCACCAACTTTGGAATGTTACTGAATGTTGAAAGAGCTCTACCGTACACATATGAATATGGTGTAAAACCCACAGGACATGAGGAAAAATGACTTACTGGATGCAGAATTAGACTGGGATAAGGAGGGTTGTGAACAATAGACTGGTCTTTGGTGGAGACCAGTTTTGTTTTGCCTCATGAGTGGGAGCATAACAGAGACAAGCTAGAGTATAAGCTCTAACACAACCGGTGGGACATATCTCTTACATATTTGTACATGGACCTAATCTAGCGTGATATGCCAAACAAACTAGGACAGAAAATGGCATCATATTATTGTTGTTGTTTAATCCTCTATTTAATGTTGAATTCAGCCTGACTTTAATTTTAACTGAAGTTGGAGAGAAAAAATTGATTAAATATATCACAAGTGGCTTCCAAACCAGCATTTTTGTCATTATGTTAAGGGTATATATATATATATATATATGCTGCTGAGAAAACAGTTTAAAAGAGCAGTATGATTTTCACACATGTGATTTCTTGACTATGCATAGACGTAGACTGACAGTTTAACTTAAATACAGCCTATGTATGACAGCAGCATGGGAGGAACCAAACTGTTATTAAGTGTTGTTTTATATCCAAAACAATGAGAACTTGTTATACTTTCAAAAGTGCCTGGCACGGTGTTGGTGATGCTGTTTCTATGCAACTGCCTGTATGAATGACAGAATTTTTTAAGTCAGTTTTAACACATAAAAAGGTCTTCAATTTTACTGACTGCTGGAGATGGTGCTTTAGCAGCATTTTTGAACTGCCTTACTGCTCTAGCCTTTTTCACTGCAAGAGGTGCCTGGCATATTTGAGCCATTGTTTTCTATGCAGATTTAAAACTCTTTCATGTTGAAGCTAGCAAACCTTTTGTTTGCATCATAAATAATTTTTGATGTAAACACTTTTAAACTTGGAATTTAAGCAAGGTGAAGCCTTTAGAATGTTTTCATTTTAGAACACCATCATAATAATAATAATTGATTGTTTTAGTTTTTAAAAATGTATTTATTATTTCCTTAACATGTGTCCAAGTTTCACAAAAGTATTATCTTTGCACCATGTAACTTTCCAATGAACCAGATTTGACATATGGTAGAAGTCATGTGTACTTTTCTAAATCAGAGCTCCTAACTTCCATTTCTCCTTGAAATGAAAAGAAACTTAGTGCTGAACGTTTTGGTGTGTATACTTACCCATGAACTTTGATTCATGGTGTTGGTTGATGATTGAATTGTTCTGTAAATTTTGGTAGATGATGATAAAGTTGTACATTTTGTTTCGCACATCACTGGTCTGCAGTGTTTATTTTCAATCAAATATGGTGAGCAATGTTCTGTTGGGTGCTTCTCCCATGTGGCTTTTGCCCCTTACTACATAAGCTTCCTTCAAGTGAAGGACAGTTTGTTCTACAAAGTTCAGGGAAAAGCAGATTTGACTAGTCAGAAAAGCACGCCTCAACTAACCGTTTCCACCTTAAAATAATTGCCAGTTTATTGCTTTATCACACAATTCATTTTAGACACATCACAATTTAGTTTATGTTGACATATTGAGATTGAAATGACTTGGAACTGAGAAACCAACCGGGATAGTTTATGCATTGACGGGTATTGTTCATAAATGTTATGATTTCTCCACAACATGTATTACTACTATTACAACAGACAAAGGCAGAATTTGAATCTTTTTTATGTTATTTCGGAAAGCATGTATGTTGCATTAGATTTCATCGTCTGCTTCACTACACACAAAAATGACTTAGTTGCAAAAAAAAATCTGCAAGACTCTCTTGGGTTAACATCTAGTCAGTTTACTCAATAAAATTTGTGGTGTTATTGCTTTCATGAATTTGTTATCAGAACGCAGAGTGAGATTCCCTACTATTTGTAGCTTGGCTTCAGCCTGGCTATATATATATATTTATTGCATCAGCTCCCATGGAGATCACCCAACAAAGCACTGCTGCATTGCTCTTTGTCTACCTCTTTAATCCTACTGGAGACTGCGTGATTAGTGATAGATTGTCACTTTGAGGCTCCATACAGTGCAATGTGATATTATTATGACTGACCCCAAAGAAATAGCACATAATACAGCTTGTTAATAATAAATCCTAAGTTTTTTTTTTATATATAGTATGAACTTATGGATAGTGCATAATGTGTTGTTGGTATTGTTGTTGTTATACAATATGTTTGGTGGGGATGTCTGCAAGGTATGATGTGTACATAATTATGAGTGACTGATTCCTGTATTAATAGTACTTGAAAACATTTGAGATATTGGTTTTCATGTTGTTTTCTAAGTTTATATTTTGTAGTGTTCTATGTATTTTTTTAAAGAAAGATGGCATGAAATAGTAAGATTGGAGTGAGCTGAGGGTTGGGGCAGGGAAGGATGAATGAAGATTGCGAATGTTATATTGGTGTAAATGGTATGGATATACATCAGGGAGTCACTGAGTGCATGTTTCATTGTTGGAAATGTGCACTTGCTTTTTAACCATATTTTATGTAAATTAAGTCACGCACTTTATTGTTAATATACACGTTTACCAAACGTTTTTTTTTAACAGAGCAGGTCTGTATGCAGTGCTGCTGTTTTTTTTTTCAAAATTATTTTCTTATTTTGTTATGGTTCCTTATTAATTTTTAAACTTTATTTTGTTAAATGAAACTGTAACACCATTTTTAAGGTGCTAGATAAGGTTATTAAGAACCAGTGACTGGGCTGTCTATGTTTCACATAGATTAGAACATTCAGGTCATTTAGACTAATAACAAAAAAACCCAAAAAACCCCAAAATGTTTTGGAAAGATTTGAGTTAAAATTTATGTGCCAGGAAAAAATGTGAAGTCTGACAACTGGCATATTTGTCTGTCAAAATATGAAATCTTGGTTTCAAGAATAATATAATTAAGGGATTTTGAAAAATTAATTCCCCATTTCCTGGTTATAGGATTTAAAAAAACATTTTATTTCTAACTTGCATTACATGGGTAATAGTGTTTGGTGGTTCGTATAAGATTTATTGTTTGTCATAAGAATCTGTAACAGCGTAACTGGCTAAGGATGCATTATTAAACTTGGGGTTATGACCAAAATTACTTTGGAAATAATTTATTGTTAAGTTTTCTATTTTAGTTACCTCCACTGCTTTATATTTAGTCTATAATGGCTTTTTTTTAAAACCTTTATCAGACTCATTGTACGGGTATGAACAGATCAGGTTATGTTTGCGTTTCTTTGTAAATGTAGTTATCATGACAAAGTTGCAACAGTAGGGAATGCCTCATTGCTACTCTCAAAGATGCAAAGTAGAAGGCCAGGAGTCTTTATGTAAAATTTAATTTTTTTTTTTTTGGTACATCACACTCGCTCTGTATGATGACATTAAATTTCATGTAGGTTTGACAGCCTCGGTAACAAAGTTAGCTAGATCATATCATCACTTGGATGCATACACCCCAATAAATGCCACCCAGTCCAAAATTTGAGAATTGATATCTTTGGACTGCCATTAGCACCTTACATACTATGTCAAAACCTCAGACTTTCAACTTCATTATCTGGTGCGTAAAATTTTCTGACCACATCAGTGTGAAATGTTTACATGCAAAAACTTGGATAAGAGCTCATATTGGAATATTACATCAACTTTTGTTGGGGCAGAAATGCATTCTGGCACATCTGAAAATGTCATTAATTGTGAAATAATAAAAAGCCCTTGTTGGCTTGTGCACTTGAGAAAACATGTTCTTTTCATGATATAGGCTAATGTCAAATTTTGCACCAAGCAAAGACAGAAAAACTGATGAAACTTTATTTTTGTGACTGTAGCTCATAAGTTCTAATTCAGCAGAGTGATCTTTAATAATTACATCACATTCACAAAAGAGCTTACTTCTGAATCATTACATTGCTAAGTGGAATTTTATGAAAATGAGAGATTTTTTGGTCTCTGTACTGTTTGAATTTTGGCATTTATTGGCGTAAGGCAATCAGGCAATGATATCTTCTTCTCTTCAATTTCATCCATGATAACAGACCTGCATTTATAGTCAGTTTTCTTTGGATGCTCAGGGTGAATATGTCCTCTCAGTTTTATTAATTAATATGCTCTTATAGAGCCAGAACTTCAAATTTTGAGCGCTTCTTATGTCCAAGTAGTTAAACCCTATTTGCAGTATTGGGTTTGATGTAACAACAGTGCTGCAGACAATGGACATATAGGCTCTGTTTTCATATGGTATTTAAAACATATAGGAAATTAGATAACCGAGAGCCTTTGGGGACATACATTGAAAACCCTCTCTGTATTACTCATTTTCTGAAAAAAAGGTTTTGAGAATGCTAAACAAGGAAGTTTTTAAATGCCAAAATAACAGTCAGGCACAGATCAGGAGGTTTTGAAGGTGTTTTTGTGCTAAACAGAATGGATTGATTTTATTGATTTGAGGAGTGGAAACATTCATATTTTTGCCATAAACTGCAAAAAAATAAAATATTTTGGGTAAATCAAAGGAATTTTCAGCAGCATGGAATTAGGTCACCTGCTTAAAATATTTTGATTGTATGGGACAAAAGAATTGAGTTTGCTGCAAAGGAGGGCATGATTGAGACAGTTCTGCTAACAAACAAACCCCTCATAGCTGATAAAGGGTTTTCTTATCTGCATGTAGATAAGTTCACACCATCCCTTATGAAAAGAAGTTAAAAGCATTCACTAATTTATCATAATAATCATGTTGTGCAATATGTCGTCATTCAGTGAAACATGTTGTTTATGATGCCTTTCTCTGTTGCAGTGTTCATGACATTTGTGTTCCTGTAGAATGTTTGATCTGATACCATGTCAAGAAAGACTATTAAAACTCAACGTTGTAAATTACAAAGTGCAGATGATATTTGATAGAACATTTATAAGATAGTCATTGCGCATGAGATTTTATGAAGATTCATATTTCTGCATTTGGAACAAAAGCACATCTTTGGCTAGTTTATGATAGACCCCCTTTACATTATTATACTGTTTGACATTAATTTTTATAACTTCAATGTTTGATAAAAGTCATTGTCAGAAAGGTAACTTAGTTTTTCATGATCAAAGATTTCTCCACAAAGTAATGTATTTCATAATCCTGCCATAATTATTTTCAAGCACAAAATATATAGACTACAATGTCTCAATACAGTCTAGTGTTCATACATGGAAGTAATGATTCTTAACATCTGCAGAATAGTTTTTTCCCATCATTTTAACCGTTGTCATTTTGGCTAGCTCATTGAGGGCCTCGGGTTAAATGATGTGTTAGCTGAAATATGAAACAGAATGATCCAGTTGAAGCTGGATAGCAACTGTTGCAAATTTTACAAAAGCCAGTAATTGGCTGAACAAAGTAGAGCCTGCCATTGGTTAGGTGTAATGAACATCTATAATAAGATATTTGAAACCACTCTAGCACGAATCTCACATTTTATACAGTTGTATTTTGAATGCAGTACTCTATAACCCCAGAACTTGGAGGTCATTAAATCTGCAGTCTTTTTTTTTTTGTTTGATGTATGAGACCATAATTTCATTTTCTTTTTAAAATGTAGAGGTGGACTTACCCAAAAAAGTTCTGATATTTCTTTGAGCAAAGGTTGGAATGTTTTACACCAGTGATGAAATGTACCCTATGATAAAATTATCAGCAAATTCTTCTGTACCTAGATGATATAGAAAATAATGTGCTAGCACAGCACAAACTATAGGGCATTTTATCTGGCCAGTTGTTTTGAAATGTTTTAAGTAAAATGTCCTAACAAAGTGATGTGTGATGTTCACTGTGGTCTGGTTGTTTTCAACATTCATAGGAAAGGATGCCAGCGCAAAGACTATATTCTGCTATATGATGTGGTTTGTAAAGATATAGTCCTTGTGAGAGACATCCCTTGGTACATGTAGTAAAATTATGAATCTGTATATCTTGTGAGTGAGTTGAAAATGTTCATTAGCCATGCAGAATGAGATATAGCACCATCTCAGGGATACAGTTCGGCTTTATTCTGCATGGCAAAGTGTGTGGTAGGGTATAACCAGAGGGAAAAGGTGGTGATTTACACTCTGATTCTTGAGAGCTTGCTGTTATGTTCATTTCTTCGCTTACTGACTCCAGATTGTTTTGATCTTCCACCTCTCAAAATATGTCAGAAAGTAGGGGCAAATAAAGTTCATATTATATTTATATCATTGACTTATTACCTTAGAAACTGCCTTCTGTGAGAGAAACTGTTTTAAGTTAGAATTGATACTGTTTCATTTTTTTAAAAAGGGCTGTTTTAAATATATACTAAATAAATGTGAATTTCATGTTGGTTTTTTTTTTCTGTAAAGCAGGGAAAGTAAATAATTTGATAAATATTGGAAAATTTAGAACCTTTATTATTTTCTAAACAACTTATAAGTTTAGAATTGTCTTTGTAACTTCATGTGCTGTCTGGAAATGGTTATTTTTATACACTGATTATTTTTCAGTTATTGTGGAGAAAGTCTCTTCACACAAAAGTACACCATTGATCTTTAAACGTGTAAAAAACAGCACTTTTTCACTGAAGACAGACTTGATGAATAGTGTGGATTTAGAACTAACCCAACAGTTCACTTTCACTTGCATCCCAGAATTCTTTTGCTTTCGTACCTGTTACAGTTAGTCCCTCCACCTTATATCCCATGCTTTTCTCATCCCCAACCCTCTTGTTTGTTGTTTCACATAGAATGGCATTCTGTAGAAGTATGAGAGTTTGTATGAATTTGAGAAAGGAGAGAGACTGAGACAAGTAAATATAGAGATGTTATGTTATGTTTGCTGTAAATATTTATTGACCTCATCATTGTTAAAACAGTAGGTGTTCAGAGATGAAATTGCATTTGTCTTTTACATTCATTCAGTCATGCCATTAATACATCATGTTAACAATAAAATTAAAAACTGAAAATGTCGAAATCAATAATAGTTCTGTCTTTTTCTGTGTTATAGAGAAATTGTGTTATCTAGGGCTGCATGCACATTAAACATCTACAACAGGGGCAACATAAGCCTTGCCTCGAAAATAGTTTACACTAAAATTATCTGCCTCATTTCAAACACAAAGATGACTAGTGTTAGTCACTTTTGTCCCTAATCTTGTCCTGTCTGTCACAATGTCAAATGCCATCATATCTCCTTCAAGCTCATTTACACTGCTGTCAATTCAGGACTAGGTACCAAGATTGGGCTAGGACATAAAGACTAGAATCGCATAACTCATATGGTATAAATTAATAAGTATTGATCTTCAGTCCTCTACACTCAAGCAAACGATACCACACTTTTAACACATTTGTTTCAAAAATTCATAATATGAAACCAGCAACGTTGCAAAATGTTTTGCTATGTCCAAAAGACCTTTTATATAGTTTATTATGCTTATTACAAAATGCAAATACAGCTAATCTAGAAATCACACTTATTGAGAAGCATGTTTAAGTTTCCCATCACACTGTTTTTCAGATTAAACAATAGTCTCTCTCATCTGGAATGAATAGTGCCTAAACAAGCATCCCTGATCCTGACCTCTCCCCTCCCAAACCCCAAGACGCTTAATATAAAACAATTTAGCAGATCTCATAAATTTCATAATACAAGAGTTGGAGCGCATTTCCGATGAAAGTTACTGAATGATTGTAACTCAAAGCAACTTGTCCATGCCCTCAAAGAGCTGCAATTAAATGGAACCATCTGTACTATCAAAATCAAGTTTCATGACAGTCACAACTATAGGTTTACTTTCAGATTACTGAACAGCTTACTTATCATCACTATTAACTTGGCGAAAAACCTGCTCATTTTCCTTTCTCTACCACACTATACAGGAATCAGATACTGTACATACATGTATTATTTCATTAGAGCTTCAGCACAAGTGTATCTTCATCAAATAAGTCAAAATCATCTAATGTTTAAATATACTTCATAATACATTTAACCACAACATTTCCAAGGGCCAGCTGCAGTTCTTCCACACACATTCATTAACAGCTCAATCTCGCTAACTACATATTAGAAAAAACGGACTGCGGGCCTGTGGGGAATAAAGCAAAACCAAGTGGAGTGGGAAGGCCCAAAGTAAAATTTTTTAATTCACAATAGAGCTTACTTCTGAATTATTACATTGCTGTGCACAAGCCGACAATTAATGACACTTTTACATTTCAGGTGCTGTGTCATATTTATTTTAATGAACTTGCATTAAAAAATTTTACTTTCGGCCTTCCCACTCCACTTGGTTTTGCTTTACATATTAGAATTTCTAATATATCTTTTAACTAAAACGTTTCATCCTTAAATTAAGATAAGATACATTTATTCATCCACAAGGCAAATGTGTCTTTGTTACAATGATTACAAGCAATTTTCACTGTAACCGGGTTGCCTGCCGAGCGGCACTCCAACTGAAAGTTAGATGAAGAAATTATCCAGATGAACTGACCAAAAATCATCTATCATTGAAGTCACTGCTCAAGAGCAATCCTGGCAGTCCTTTATGCATAGAGAAGAATGACAACTGTGAATATGCGTGTGTTTCAAGGTAATGGTATGCGCTGCATGTAGGTGTAGGCCTATGTGTCTCCTTCACAAATCTTGGCCATGAGAAATATGCACAGGCAAGGGGACACATTCATGCGTCAGGGCAATATTCAGACAAGGCTGTATTGGTGCATCATAACTTGCCACCCTTTGACATTTAATAGAATGGACATTTTATTCTTTCCTGACAATCACTTGCACAGATATTTTTAACGCTGCATAAGGCATTGTCATCTTAGCTATTAATGTATTTTCTTTTTTATCTATGCTTTTTTGGTGGACATCATTTAAACCGAACTTGAAGACACTGGACAAATCGTTTTGCAGTGACAGCATTTTGAATTTACTTATCTCAATGTTTGGGTACCAATGACCTGACATAAAGGGTTCTTTTTCCTTACTATTTTGCAGCCAGTCAAAATTTTCTGTGAAACTTCCTACATTCCTCAAAAGTCTCAAGGGTTATGTATTCATATACCCAGTGCTGCATTTAACCTCTAAATGCCCTCACAAAGAAGAATTTACTACACACCTATCTTCTTATGATGTGGCCACAAATGACCAAGACCTTTTTACGGGAGAAATATACCCTGGCAGTGTAGCATGTGCCTTCCATAATGGTACAAATCACCTACAAGAGTTCAGTACATCAGTGATAATATGAAATATGTATAGCTTTTTGATATCCTAAGTCTCAGTGTATGTGATTTTTGTTACTTGTAATGGAACACAGGATTCATACACGAGTTTACACACATGCATGGGTGAGACTCGGTACTGAAAAACACAAGTGAGAGAGCAGTGCTTTTCAGCACCATCTGGAGGGGAAAAAACTTATCAACATCATGTACAAAATAATCTGTATTTCAAAAAGACAGCATCATCAAACTGTGCCACTGACTGCAGTTACACCTGATCACCATCTGATGTCTACTTAAAATGGCATGAATGAACAAAATTACTTGTTTCTTCCTCATGGCCACCACCTTCATCAGTGAAAGGATACACACAGACACTACTACCTCTCATTCAGAAAACACTTTCATTAACAGTCATACTTCTGATAGTTGCTAGTTTGCAATCATTTACAACAACAGGGATCAGGTCAACTCATGACATGGTCACTGATAGGACAAGTGACATGATTAAAAGATTAATTATTATTCAAGGAAAGCTACTATAGACAAAATATATAGTCTAGTCTTGGCAACTAACTTGGAGTCTCCGAGATAATTTTGCCCGTCCACTTACAACTTCCACAAAAGAATTCTTGCTCCTTGGACTTGTTTTCAAAAATATAAAACACTCTCCTTGGACTTGGATGAACATATGGCCTTGGCAGCCCTGGCCTTAGGCCAGTTACTGTCTTTACTTAGTTGCTGGCTTGAGAGGTGTGAAAGGCCTGACAACTTTGAATTAAAGATTGAAAGGTATCCCTGAACTGTCTGCAGATATGGTTATCTTCTTGCTTCCATATTTGGCCGCCAGGTCAGAAATTATAAATGGAGTGTGAGGGCTAATATTATAGCCTAGTAGACTTAGTCTAACTCTAAGTAGTGTGTAAAAAAGCGTCCTTAGTGATGAATACTCCGAACAGCTAGAGAGTGGCCTGTTCTTGTGGTACATTCTAGCCCTTCGCATGGGTTTTGTCCTCATTAAGATAAGCTTCTTTCTTTCAACTATTGGCACTTAAAAGCCGATTTTATTTCCATCAACTAGATGATCTTATCTATCTAGATCCACCAAAATTTCCACATCGTTGCTCCTGTGCCCACATAAGGCAGGGAGAACACTCTATCGTAAAGTGTTTTGAATCGTAATTACCTCCCTTCGACCCCGATTAAAAACCATTTGAGCTCTCTATTATGGAGGACTTACCGTTTCAAAGTGTCATTTATCGTTACTAAATTGTTGTAGAAATCATGTAAATAAAATATTGTGCATAAAATTAGCAACATCAAATCATCAATTGTGTAAGAATTATTTAACGATTATAAACTATACAAGTCATATTCTCATGTCTGTCAGGATGGCCGAGTGGTCTAAGGCGCCAGACTCAAGGTGAACAACCTTCCCAGCAAGACTGGGTGAGCGTTCTGGTCCACGAATGTGGGCGTGGGTTCGAATCCCACTTCTGACAATTTTTTTTTTTTTTCCACTCTAGTATGCCAAATGCTGTCTTATTTCTCCTCATTTAACGAACCTAACCTTTTCTTTTTCCACACCCTTCCTGCTGTGCCCACGATCCGGTTGAAAATGATCTAAGAGAACTTTTTGTACACCTTTTGTTTGTTGTTTGGGTAAAGTTTGTGTGGCTCGCTTCTACATTCAGCATCGCAGCTACATGACAAGAACCAGAAATGTAACCATTATAATCTCGTCTTAGAGATTCAGTACAGTATTCAAAAGACATTCATCACTCATAGCTGACAGGTCTACAGTATTTTTGTTTTTTGGACTCTTTTCAAATGTGTGCAATATCGATCGTTGATGTGATGCAACAATTACCTAATCCACTCATAATATGCTTTTTTTTAAATTTTGGCCCGAGCTCCTTAATTCCGTGGTACTGATGTTAGTATGATTAGTGCTTCCTTTCAACTTTTATTGTCTTTTTTTCTGTTTTTACAGGTCACATCACATCACACCTGTAACAACATCAAAACATTTGCTTTTCAGCATGCTTGTTAATATTCCTATTTTAATCCCCGACTTTTTTTCTAGAGTCAGAGGCGGAGCTCTTCCCGCATACCCGGCTCCAAACAGGGAACCACCAGGTTAGTGTCACTGTATGTCCCCTTTTGAAAAATTTTCCCAAAATCACAAAGGGGCTGAACCCACTCATAATATGTTATTTTATGAACATAGAGAATGGCAGAGTGCCTTTACTAAAAGACACGGTAAAGAAAGATATAGGTGTCAGTTTTGATAATACAGTGTATAGTAGAGTTTAAAAATCACATAAATAATATCATCATTAAAGGCAAGTGGTACATTATCTTTGATTTTCAAAAAAAAAAAAAAGATTACATGGAAGAAAATACGTTCATGATTACATGGATGGATGAAGATGTTCAGACTTCTATATAAAAGTCTTGTATGATCTAACTTATGATGGAGAGTCATTATAAGCGATTCAGCTTACCTGCATTTTACCTGATATGTTTATGATTCATATGCCTATTCATACTTTACAAAGTAGGCCTAGTCTATATATTTCTAATTAATGAAAGATTTGTATATGTCCACCTCCGTACCCAGACTAACCTTTGGCCCATTGTCATTTGCAATGGCTAAGACTTCCTCCATGTTTAACAGTGACTAAATTAAACATAATAAGGTTTTAGAGAACATTTTAAAACAAATGTTCAAATTTGCCCTTACTTATATAAACAATTAATCTCTCTGCATTACAGAATGTCTATGATGAGAAGTCATAAACTACCGTAGGAAAATGAACTTTGTGTTTCCAGATTTATGTACAGTATATTGTACAAAAATTTGGACATACTCAGATTTTGGTATCAGCTTGTTCAGAAGTTTAGACACATCTTGATGACAAGATCACATTTCATTATCAGCCAAAAAAAAAAAGCAACAAAATCTTTGAAACAGGAATTTAGAAAAAAATGGAATTGAGCCTCTTCATGCTAACAAACTTGTTTTACCTTTATGTGGAATTTGCTGTTATATGCCAACACTGAGTTTTGTGTACAATGAAAAAGTACAGAATAAGGAAAACAATTATTGTGCAAGATCAACAGGGCTATGAATAGACAGTGTGACCATGCACTGATGTCAATAGATGGTGAAGCAGTAGGTCTTAATACAGGATTTCTAAGTTCAGATCTCACCATGGCTCATTTCTTCCTTTTTTATCTACTCTTATGGGTCTATTACACCAAAATTCTGGTTCTTCACATACACTCTGCCTCACTGCNNNNTCCAAAAAAAAACCTAGCAAAATCCTTGTTACTTTATGTACCAGTTCTTACAAACATTCACACAAAATAATTACATGTAATCTATTCTACTAGCTTTTGCCAATTTTCTTTTGAGCTGGTGCACATTTGTTGATTTTGCAGTGATAAAGATCACCCGTTTCAGATTTTCTTCTACTCTCTTACTTTGCATACTTTTTTATCTAGATTTGCATCATAAATTTGCTGCATTTGACATTTTAACATGCTTTTTCATATTGGAAATACTTTTTTTCATTTTTTAACTTACTGCAGTGAAATTTTTACATTGAATGTGGTTATTATTTTGGAAATCTGGAACTTCATTCTCTAAATCTAAGTAAACTGTAATGACTTTTTTTTGGGAAGTGGGGGCATGGTACTCTGTTAATGTGATTTCCATAACCAATTTCATCAGTGATACTTTACAAGTGATCATTGTATAAGAGCTAAAAGTTACCTAAATGCTGTTCATTTTCAAAGCTGCTCTGTACACTGATGATGTTTCTTGCCATGGACCTTATCTATAAAGTTGAGAACCTCATGCATTGCCGAACAATGTTATGCAAATTACAAATTATTTTGTCTGGTCATGCACCGTGACTTAAGTATTATGATGTAAAATAAAGTGGGAGATAATAAAACATGTAAGAGATACTTGTTGATTAGTTAAATCCAACCGTTCCCGAATAGAGTAAAAAAGAATACAGAAACAAATATTATCATGAAGCATTTGGTTTATTCACAAATGAGCACAATATAATATAACGACAAAGCACATGAATATATACGAGTTTTGCCTCAGCTTTCAGTTCAGCAGTACTCATTATAACTCTCATGTAACATAAAGATGTTCATTTATTTCATTACAGTATTTTCTTTTAGACAAGGACTTCTCATGATGGTCTCACAGCTGTCCATAGTTATCATAATCATAACACAAAGCATGGGAGATTTCATGAGAACATAAACCACACTGGCGATATGTCTGAAGATATGTGACATTTCAGTCAAATGCTGAATTTCAATACTTAATATATATTTTGTCATCCTTCTCCACTGCACCATAGATATCACCCTCAAAACCACTTCAAGTGGCAATTAACACACATGTAAACTAGAAAAAATAGTGATGAGAGAGAGATTTCACCTCAGAATATCATATCTCCTTCCAGTTTAATACTGTACCACCATCTATGGTGAGATTCACACTCAGAACACACGTATAAGGCCTAAGAAATGAAGATCCATCAACATCCTCCTTATTCCATATCTTTTATCTCAATATCACCGCTTGCACACCGATTCACATCCTTGAATGCACCAGTTCACCACACACTTTTCACCTCGATACTACTACATGTAAGGAGATTCATTATCCAAATCCACAAAAGCCTAAAGGGTGGAGCAGTCAAAGTACCCCCACCTAGACAAGATCTTTTCCATCAAATCATTGAGATTTACATCCAATATTTTCACACTGGAATGTATGCATAAGCTGCATTTTTGTTGTCTTTATTTATTCCACATGCTATCTTGCAGTGAGGACAATCACTGAAGCCAATACCATGATGAAACAGAATCTCTCTCCATGAATAAAAGACATTTGGTATATGGTACATTTTTTCAGTTCAGACCACCACAGAAAGTGAGATTCTCACATATTTACAAATAAATGCCAAGAAGTGGATGTGCCAAATGTACATTTTGAATGATATGTAATTAATGTCTTGTGACTTTTAACTTCATGAAGACTTAATATCATTTCTGAGACAGAAAAATTCAAACTTCAAATATCTTTTTTTTTCTAAAATGCAAATGCTTCAGTGTATAGAAATAAAAATATAAATTGTAAGTATTTTGGTGTAACAGCAAAAAACTTTCTGTTTCACATACAGTTCTCCTACCCCAGAAGCAAATTTCATACATTTTGAAGAACACATATCTTTAAATTGACATGTTAAGCAAAGCAATGTATCATAGAAGATCTACCCACTCTTAAATTTGAAACATTTTACAATCAGAAAGTTATACAAAAATGCATGGAACTGATACTACAGTCGACTCCGCTTAATCACCCTTCCTCGGGAACACGGAAAAAGTGGGCGATTAAGCGGAGAAGGTTATTTTGGCCATATTTTTGGTAATGAGGTTAAATTTCTTTGATGTTGTGCACTGACGTCTTCTCGTCGCCAGACTCAGAACAGACTCGAGCTTGACGGTGTTGTAGCACAAAAAATGTTTGATCTCTGCGGTCTCTCTCATTGGCCACTTCGCAGTAGCCCAGCAGACAATAAGGAGTAGGAAGGCACGGTCAGGATCGACCGTTCATCCATATGACACGATCTCTGATCTAGTCGAAATCCACAGACATTCGCATGATGTTTACATTCTCCACCTCGCTGAGATGGGAGGGCATGGGGGGGGGGAGGGGGAGACTATATGGCATTCAACGCATTAGCATTATCGGACTGGCGACGGCGGTGATGCATCGCGTGGGACAAAGGGGGACAAGGGGAGGGGGAGGTGGGGAGAAAAGGCTTATCACATCTATTTCAGCGTGGTAGCTGTCACTCAGTCAACTGGTCTGCCATCCGTCGCGCATTAAACCGTCTGTGTACATATTTGTTTGTCAACTGTACTCCTTCAACCGCTGATCTTTGAATTCACACGCACTGAAGAATGGTTGATTATCCAGAGTGAGAGGCAATTATATAGAAAAAAATTCAGTTCTCTGGAAAACGAGGCGATTAAGCGGAAAAGGCGATTAAGCGGAGAGCGATTAAAGCGGAGTCAATTGTATAAGAAAAAAGATTACGGCAAATGAGACAACTGAGTTTTAACTTGTAAATCACATGTGACATATAAATGAAGATTCCACAAGGTGAAAGAGCACCACAAAACTATACCTTTAACTTTCAGCCTACCACACATCTAAGATCATACAAAGAGATTTGCGCTTCTTTTTGATGAAAAACAGTTAATTCTGAGAGATGAAAGAGAATTTTGAGGTAACGCAATGATTTTTTTAAAAAAAATTGAACAGTACACCAATTCACTTCTGAAAGAAGCCAGCCCAGTTTGTGCTTTTCCTGTCATGCCAATGGATTGTTAAATTATGGTATGGCCACAAAGTTATCATAAACATTTTAAGTTTCCCCCCTCTTACTCCTCATGGACTGCCAAAAATTTTAGTTTCTTTGTTTTGGGTCCTGGCTTCATGCAAGTCCTGTGACTGACATACTTAATTCCATCAATCATTTCTGAAAATGTTGTATGGAAACATGTGCGTGACAAAGAATATTCAATCATTGCACTATGAAGGCAAAATGCGGGCTTGTAAATTTTCAGAACATATCTGCATTGTAAAGTAATATGAAGTAATGCCACAAACTTGAAGGAATTAAGTATAAACAAGATTCAAGTGCACAAAAGTGCAGCTTGTAACAGTGAAAGGCTGTACTAATGAATAACACACACACCCTGAACTGTTTCTTTCTACTTGATCCCAATCTTTCCATCCTGAGATAACTTCAGCAAGATACACAACATGATCTTAACCTGCAATAAACCCTGTATCAATAACTTGTATGTGATGCAATGCCAAGTCATGGCCCCATATATATCAAATGTATGGACCTATATACAGCAGACTGAAACATATAAACTGTCCAACGGGAAATATTTCATATGTGTAAAATTACGGACCTTCATAAACAAGACAGCTGCTGATGCAATAATTTCAGCTGTGGAAAAAAAACAACAGGAAATGAATGTTTGTATAATTAGGTTATCTTCAACTATCAATCAAACCGATTTTGTGCTCACAGATCATTAAGTCCTGTGATCTAAATCATGAGAGAAAAAAATCAGGCACATATAACATTGTTGAAATTATAAAAGATTAGGCAATGATTTTTGAATGAAAGACCCTTTTATTTGGTTATTTGGTTTGTATCAGTTTAGTCAATTACTGACTCATCAAAACCTATCCCACACTGACTTCAACATATTTGTCCCCCAAAAACTCTGAAAAGAGGTGAGCAAAATGAGTAGAATAAATGGAATGACTTGTGGAAAGAAACAAAAAAAGCTTCTGAGATCCATATGTGCTATTTGCGAAAATAATTATGGGAAAACGCTGTTCTCCAGCAGATATGCCGCTCTACATAATGTAAAATATTACACAAAAAAAAACATGAACACTATTGGACTTGTGTAGGCAGTAAGCATGATTAAAATAATCTCCAAAAACAGAAAATGTGGGATTCTCAAGATTACGCTTTATCCATAACAGGAAATGCTCTAACTGTAAAGGTTCAAATAATCTTGCCAGAGGCAGGCAATACTAACAGGAAAAACAAGGTAAAAAATTCAACTGCACCATTCAATTATTTCTCATATGCCACAAAAACAAAAAAAAACTGACAAAAGTCTTCAGGAACACAAGCATTTCATGGGGCACTGCAGTCACATAATAAAATGAGAAATGATGCAGACGGTGGAGATACTGAAAAGTGAGACTGACAGAGCAAATGCTAGCATGAATCCTCACCCCACTCCAAGGATACCATTTGTGTTTGAACACACTTTGTGGCCTGTCTCAAAGGCAATAATCTCATTATACATGCAAACAACTTCTAAGAGACAAAAAAACATCAAAAATCAAATCAAAAAGTGTAAAACTCCATAAATTCACAATCTCACCTCTGATCTCTTTATCTTTCATTGTAAATGGGTTCCTTTCACATCCATCAAAACTCACATCATCACATTTTATGACAGTGTAAGTCAAACTCTTAATGCCATGTTTATCATACCAAGCCTGTCAATTCTAAAGCCCAAATCATTTAGTAATATATCTCTTGCCTTCAGTTCACTTTATGAACTGATATGCTGGAAATACTGGTCTGAGTGCGTATACTAAAATCACATGAAGTAAGTCTGATATACTGAGCAGTATGGATAATGTACACCTTGGGACCGACCAAAGTGTACTTATTAACAAAAATACATATTAACCATACATGTACCCTCAGAGAAGAAAAATCAGGACCAAAAATACCATATGTGGTATCCTTGTTTACATTTTAAGTGCATTATTAAGTGTGCTCCACTGTGCATTTTTCCATCATGTACAGGCAAATGCAAAAGTTACCTAAAAGTTAACTCTCAACAACACTAAAAATACTTCGTCAGTGTCTTTGCACAAGCCCAAATTCAACAGATCGAAAGTTTATCCTGTTAACTTTAAGGGTTAAACTTTAAAGTTTCTATTTGGGCTATATTCTTTCCTGTTTTCCATGACCAAAACTGTTACAACATTTTAAAGCTATGAAAATACACACAAGCGAAAAAGAAATTGAATATTAAAAAAACATGACCTTGATATGTCAGCATACTGCAATAAAGTCCACTCCACTTAATTCCAACTCCTCCTCATGACCTGAGAAAAGTTACTATTATCTAGTGACTTTAAGATGGACAATCCACTAAGTTATGGTCTGGGAGCTCTTGCAACTAAGCGGAGTCAAATGTACAAATGTTCCAAAAAAGTGGAAGGATCCACTGCTGATCTCCAGTCACTCATGTGTACTGGACAAAGTTCTAAACATATTCAAAGTACCTGACAGTGTTAAAGAAATATAATATCAATAATAATGAGCTTTGGATGGATCCAGTGTTTCAAATGCAGAACATGTAAATCTCAAGGGTTAAGCAGCATACACAGAAGGAAATTATAATGTAAGTAAGGGTCAACCATTTAACTGCATATTCTTTTCTTAATAATATTTCACTCTGTGAATGCAATATCCTGGCTAGTGATGGCAAGAAATAAAAACGCTTATTGGTAAATTGCAATTAGGCAACAACTTGTCAAAATAACATGTAACATGTGTGGACTCCCTCACTTTTTTAAGAAGATGACAGGAATGTAGGTGTGGGCATCTCAGCTAACACTTTCCTATGATGAGGGCAAGGAGTGCCATACGAACGTACATTCCATTCTCAGCTTGGCGGAAATAGGCAGCACGTGGGTCGGTGTCTATGCTGGGGCTGTACAAAGAAATACAAAAAAACAAAATATTGTCATGATGTCATGATAGAGTTACAATGGCAGAGCACTGTATCTCCCTGTACAGCATCTAATATAAGTAGGTTGTATTCACAAACCCACGGTTCAGAGCAATGTACAGTGACTGAAATTATTTATTCTTCATTATTTATTAATTTCTAAATAAATTCTACTTTCTCGCTACTCCTGGTTATATGCTGAGATCCCCAGGTACAGTCAGACCTGATCATGCAATCATCTGTCTGTGGAACCATCTGCTGAAGCAGTAAAGTTTCAGGGATAACTTAGAATTTCGCAAGGTGACCACCAGTCTAAAGCAACCTAAATGATTCCTATGTCTCAAATATAAAAATATTTTAGGAAACAACCCTTATGAGTTATTTTCAAGAGCCCATAAAGGTTGCTAAATGTGATGCAACGAGTAGTAACCATGATGCTAGTGAGATCAACTCCATGGGAGACCAATGGCACNNCCCCCAGTTGTTAACAAGTGACAGCATTATCTACAATTGTAAGGTCAGTAAATCTGTTGTGCAAGCATTCTGCCTTTGATGCCTGTCAGACACTAGGCCCTGATTTCTGGTCATATTACCTTCCATCAGGACAAAAGCTGTTTATAAAAATGGCTTCCTTCTTCATTATCATGTACACAATATAAAGTTCACCTAGGCATTTCCAGTAATTTGCAACTATTTCTTATACCAAGTTCAACTTGCTGATACAAAGCGTATCAAGCCAACTACAGATCAAGGTCTTTTAATAACTGTTATCAAGCAACATAGGACAGCAGCTGAACAGCCACATTTCATTCTGACAGGGACAGATATAGAATTTCAGTGCTTCTCCAAACAATATTTCTGCACATGGGGAAAAAAGGCATGACCTAAGAGAAGACAGTGGATGGACTTTTCTTTTGTGTTTTTTCAGGGGTTCTGAGAATGAAAAACTCTAGAAAGAATACAATGAAAAATTAGATGCAAACACTTCAAACTGAACTATGAGAATAATACATTACCTGATCTCAAAGACCCTGGGCAGAGGGTGCATCACAACCATCTTTCTTTTGGCAAAAGTCATCAGCTCTGGTGTTAGAATCATCTGGTTGCAGGCCTGTGTAAACACAGATGCAGTTGTCAGTTGTGTGACAGGTCAGTGGTTGGATGGAAACAGATGGGTCAATGTATGGATAGAATACTGGATTGTTAAACGGTGGATGGATAAGAGGAACTAGATGGCATGAAATGAGATGGGACTGTCTTCACAAAACGGGTCAGGATGAGCCAGTGGGAATGGTTTAACTGCAATGAAAGGACCCACAAATGCTTAGAAGACTAGGACTCAATTAACTTCCTCATTAACTTACTTGCTTATAAGTATCAACATCCAAAAATTTTCCTTCATTTTCTTCAGCATTAAAAGTAACCTAATCTTAAGCATATATCAGAGGTTAGTCTGTGCATGAAAGTGCCGAGACAATAAAACTGCTTACTTCCTGATAGGTCTCCATACTGTCAAACCTCTCTTTCTGAATGCGGGTCATGTAAAGCACATCAGTATCTGGTAGTGCCAACTCCAAAGAACTGAACTCATCCTGAAATTAGAGAAATTCATAGATCCATTCACTAACACTCATCAAGATGGTGAAATACAACTGATAGGAAGATGTCAGGCTTGGGACAAGGTATTGATAGGAAGAAAGTTTAAGAGTATGAAATTTGTCCTCTGAAAAACAGAGATGTTTAAAAAATAAGGGTTATCAAAGGTATTTGGAAACTGATTACATTTGTATTTTGTGACACCCAATATTAAAAAAATGTACTGACTTGTTCATTGGTGGGTTGGAATGCATTTGTCTGGTCTTGCAGTGCACTTCAAGAAAGTGGCAATGAGGTATGAACTATTTGGGCACCATACCCCAATGAACACATATCTCAGTAGGTATGTCATACTTGAAGAGGGAACAAGATAAAGAAAAGCCACTTGCTATGCTTCCAATTCTTCGAAATTTGCCAGTAGGAAAGCCTGATGCTATCCACATCAATAATGACATATTAAATTGAAATTCAAAACTTAATGAAGTTGCTGAAACTGTACTCAATACCAAAGAATGTGTCCTAAAAAGATCTGCTTTCTGTCCATACCTGTCGAATTCCCCGCTCAGCCACAAGATCTGTGATCTCTTTTGGCATTTCCAGGCCAGAAATTGCAACATATCTCAGGTTGACTCGGTACAGGGTGAGCAATCGAGCCAGTGAGTGGACGGTGCGACCATTCTTCAAATCCCCCACCAATGTTATCTGTATCATACAAAAACAAAAAGCCTTGTAGAGCTGTGCAATTTACCTCAAACAGACTTCACTACTAGTGATACCAATTTGTTAATCCCATTCACTGATATATCTTTGTCTAATAGGCATATTGCCAGTACCAGGTTTTCATTTAAACAAAATTCAGGAAACTGAAAGCTTTACTGATCTCAAGTATCATGAACATAATGAGGGGAGACTGCACTAGGACCTTATCATTAAATAATTAAGAGAAATAAGGTCTAGGTACAGACACCCCTTGATAATCTAAACGTGTGATATGCAATTAGGAAACACATGTCATGTAAATATTACTTAAGTGTAAGCAAATATTCTCCACTCAATCAGATAGCAATATGTGTTGCGGGACCGCAATTGCTGGTATCTTTTTCGTTTTTTTTTAGATCAGAGACCAGATTTAATGGGGTGATACCACGGGTAAAGCCTGTATTTCATTAACAAATGGTCACAGGGCTTCTTCTTAGAACAAGTAACAGTGACAAAAATATGTGGAAATAATTCAAACATGTAAAGATTATCTCAGTGGTGGAAACAGTCCCACCAAATCAACCTTAAACTCACTGTCAGGCCATTGACTGTGCCAATCTCCTCTCTGATTGTGAATGCATCCAGCAGAGCTTGAGTAGGATGTTCTCCAATACCATCACCAGCGTTGATCACGGGCTTACGGCTGGCCTTGGATGCTGCCTGAAATATCAGATTATATTTATGATAATGAGCTGATAACAGCTACCACACAGGAAAATGTGAACAAAGGACTGCACAACAATAGCAGAATAATATGTGTAAAGAATTTTATGACAGAAAATGTGAAGACTGGAGTATTCATAAAATTTCCACAAAATCATCCCTCAGGAGATAAAACATGAACATAAATATGAATGGTGGATGGAAGTATTCATAAAAATCATCCCTCTGGAAATAAAATATGAAAATAAACATGAATGGTGGAAGTATTCATAAAATTTCCTAAAAATATCATCCTCGCAAATGAAACTTTGAGTGCTCTTTTGAAATTTGTGGAGAGAAAAACTCTGAACAAAAAAGCTAAAGACCACTACATTAAGACAGTGTAAAAATAACTGGGCTTAACCTGAGATTGATTTCAAGAATGACAAAGGCATTTTGTCTCATATGATCAAAAGGTTATCACTTTTACCTGAACAGCTCCAGGTTTGGGATGACGAATAACCACAATATCTGCATATCCTGCCATCATAGAAACAGTGTCTGTGGAACAAAACAAAGCTGAGATGTAAATATGGCGATGACATCTCTAAATAATGAAGAAAAATTGACACTTCCACCTATTGCAAAATATGCTATTGTAAATGTATGAAGTGTGGAGGTTTGAGCCTGACTAGTGGCTGATGTGCCTTGCGTGCCTTGCCCGCCCCACAAGTGATTTATAAAATCCAAATGAAAAAACAAAATAATAATAATAAGCCAAACAATACCTTCCACCTCTTCATACCATAATGCAGGTCCGAACACCTAAAGTATGTGGAAATTAGCCCCCGTCACCTAATATGAAAACAATGAGTATGGAACTTTCCATGGGCATAAGCAAGCATTCTTTGTATCAATGTTTTCCACTTAAAAGCTCTGAACAGAAACTTCTGACTTCCAATATCATCAATTCTTACATGATCTCATCCAACTGATCGTTAGACTAAACTTCGTCAATGTCAAATTATCAAAAATAAAGGTTGCAAAGTCTATCTTCCCTTTGTAGATGAATGAAAGTAATTTTGTCTCTCTGTCAGATATCCGGTGATCAAGGTTAACTCCAATTTAATCAATTAAAATAAACTATTGGCTGGCAAAGCTATACAAGACAACTTTATCCAAGGATGGCAGCAACCAGTGGCAACATTTACTGACACCATGTAAGTCTCTGTTCAAAACTGGCTTTGTTTTGTTATTCATTCTTTTTGCTCCTTTATTAATGTGTTATATTTTTGTAAAAATGTGTTATATTTTTGTAAAATTGTGTTATATTTTTGGGTTTCATTTTCAGTTCTCTGAATTATTCACCATTCTGCCTTTCCTGTTTACCAATAACAATGCACTCTCATCTCAGTGGTCCAACACTTTACTTCCTCTGAGATGTCAGGCTAAACTCCACTACTAAAAGGTCACACTGTCAAGAACAAACCTTCCAGAGTCTCTCCTTTCTTTGTGGATGAAATCATCTCATTGAAATGCACAACTGAGCCTCCGAGTCTCTGCATAGCTACTGTGAATGAGCAACTTGTCCTGGTGGAGACTTCAAAGAACATGGAAGCCAGAACTTTACCCTGAAATATAAAAACAACAGGTAAACAAAAGCAGAAAGCTACTCCAGAACACACTCTGATCAAAAGAAGCCCACTGGCAATTGATTTATAATATCTGAAAGTAACAAATCAACAGTTCATCAACATCTATTTTAGACTCAATGGGTGTGGAATGTAACTAACGGATGCCTGCACTGAGGAGAACAAGCAGCTTATTATCTGACACTTAAGAAGTGTAGTGCCATGTTGATCACACCAAACGCTGAGATTTTTTGGACTATCTTGTAAGGTTACACATTTATTGCTTGGAATTTTTTATTTACTCCACCACACTGGAAAAATCTGTGGACTGTGAATACTGAAATCACATGAAGCACTAATGATACATGTATTTCCATATGACTGATCTTTTCAATCACATGACATTCTACAGGCAAATTCTCACCAAACATATGATTCCCTGGACCTACCGGGATATGTTTACAACACAATTCCTGACAGCAAATGCTACGACAACACAATGCCCCTACCTTAAGTACATGGTCCAGAGGCCTGTCTTTCGATACTGCCACCTTATAGTTGTGGGCCAAGTTGAAGATCTGGGATAACTGAAATGAAAGAGTAAAAGTGTTCTTAAACACCACTATTCAGTTTTTCTATAACTCTCATCTGCATGATGTTCAAAGTAACAGCATCAAAGCCATGTGAGCAGGGTCGGAAAATAAATACTGAAATCCTCCAATAACATACAAGACAGTTTCCCAAAACACAACCCCTGGTCTTATATCATGGGACACAGAAAGAGGACATGGACAGCCGACCTTTTATAATGAGTATGTACACTATGTGGAGGTTAGATACTCCATAACAGCATCCCATTTTTCCTAGAAGTGTGCACTATTCTGTGGGTGCAAGCATTCTGAAATCCAATTCCCTTGCTGTGAGTGCAGACCCTTCAAAAGATGACTAGTTAAGACAACCAAAAGCAAAGCAGCAGGAAACCTACACGATAGATGACTCAAAATAAACCCAGGCACAGAGACTTATAAACAAAGGAATTTAGCCACTTAGATTGAAATCTGGGATATGCTTAGTCTGTTATTTGCACGTCTCTATGCCACCCTTCTAATACAGGCTAATACTGCATTTCATCTGTAAACCTTGCAACAGCATACCTGGTCCTTGTTGAAAGACATAACGGTGACAATATGGTGGCCTGTAAGACCAGGGACATAATGGGCAAGTCCCATAGGCTGTAGGGATGCATGGTGCATGCTTTGATGAATTGGAGGAACCATCCCAGCTGGAATTTGCCGCAACATCTCAGCATGACTGGCGTGGAAATCCCGAGACACATCTAAAACATGGGATGAAAACAGTTGACTGTCTGACAGAGATAATATAAATTTAGCAAACATTTCAGTGAATTGAACAATAAATATAAATGGGATGCTTCTGCTGCACTGTGTATGGGACATCAGCAAGTGAGGACTGAGAAGCAAACATGCCAAAGCACTACTTCAAGGCTAGAAAAAAGATATCATTATGCACAAGTTTTTGAGGTTGATAGTGACTTGCAAACATAATGGTCAATAATCTGCAGTTCAAGCAGTTGTGATAGTTGCCATCTCAGCTGTCTGTCAGTTTTGATAACTAACTGTCGGCTTTCTCCACTGGTCATAAATTATTCCATATGTAGCGTAATGAAAGTCTGAACAGAAGAAATGATGTGTCTTGTCATAACCAGTTCAATTCTCCCATTAGCCACTCATTGAGAGTATATCTATGCCTGTTCATTTTGAACACAGCTTCCTCAAAAAAAATCTAAATAGGTAAGGAAAGTGACATTATCATGAAGTAGGACTGAAGATTAACTCATGTTAACTTTATCAGAAGAGTGAATGAGCTTCCATTTGCTCACACCAAAAAAGGATTCACTGGGTAAATAATATAGCTATTTAGAGTTACATAAACCAGTCCCATGGAGGGATATCATTTTATATTAATCACCCCAGAACCCCCCCTATAAAAACTGTGTCAAATGCAGTTTCTACATGTAAATTTGTTGCCTTGACACAAATAAGTAAAGAAATGGGCTGAAAGCTGGAAGATTTCTCAAAATTAAGTTAGGCTTTGTTGCCATGGTAACTGACTGGACAAGTTCTTTGGAATGGCCACAAGTTATCATAGCTCTGAACACAAGTAAGACTCCACTTATCCACAGCCGACTTCACAACCCATCAAGACCTACAACATAAAATTACAATATGTATCATAATATACACATAGAAATGGATTAAATAGGAGTTCTGAAATTATTATGACTTGTGGATGCCCTCCAAAATTTTCTGGAAATGAGACGAATGCTTCTCGTCCTTTACCCATGCAGATGAGCCCATTTTATTCATACAATTTCCTTCAGATGTGGAGCTTCTTGACTAGCTCAGAATTCCCTTGCTACATGCCCCAAAGCGTCATAACCATAACCAAAGCATTAGAAGCCCTGAGCTAAATAAACACACGATGGGTTTTGTTTTCAAAGAGTGCCTAAAAGGTACAAGCTCTTTTCCAAGACATTATATGTAATGAGTACTAATAACACTGATCCAAAGCCTTTGGCAAGGCCTCCCTCTAAATCTAGCATAAAAGATTACTGCTAAGATGACAAGAGTGTGAGGAGGACCTGAGAATATAAACGATATTTCCTATTTGANTATATATATATATATATATATATATATATATATATATATATATATATATATATATATATACATACATTTTCGTTTCATCATCAAAAACAGGCCTCATTTTACATGAAATAAGCACAGGTACAGATATCCACCTCTGATAAATAAATGAGACACAAACAAATATTGATACAATAGAGAATACTAGTGACAAATAACTTAGGTGTTCTAAAACTGCAATTTCCTATTGCTATGTTTTATTTTTTCATTAAACAAAATCTGTCAATGGATTGATCCTGCTACTTACTACCAATAAGACAGAGACTGCTTAAGCAAAAATTAGACAGAAGGCTATAATCAAGGTGCTGGAAATGCTGACATGACAAGAAATAGTACAAAGGTGATCTGTGTAAACAAATTTACAATTCTGGATGCACAGATTTTTGAGAATGGTTTTTGCATGTTTTCTCTGCTGACATAAACAGAGTCATGCATATATCATTCATTAAGTCATACTAGTTGAGGTGTCC
The DNA here is from genome assembly GCA_033807755.1 of Ellobium chinense. Taxonomy (NCBI): domain Eukaryota; kingdom Metazoa; phylum Mollusca; class Gastropoda; order Ellobiida; family Ellobiidae; genus Ellobium; species Ellobium chinense. The sequence continues at coordinate 298,212 of JAWQUT010000050.1, read as the reverse complement.
TGGCACTGTCTGAAAGAGGGAAGCAGGGGCATGGGAAGAGGGCAGCCATATGCATGCCATATATACACATATTAATACAGCCCCTTTTTATGGCAACATAACTGTAATGAAAGTGATCAAGGAATCTGGCCTCATAATGTTACCTTAGCGACTCTGGGTTGCAAAGCTTATGTTTCAACATCAAAGTGCCAAGCTTGCACCATTTTTTGTTAGCCAGTGAAAATGGCTTGCCCTTAGTTTTTATTTTACTTTTGCCTCCTGTGGTGACTGAGATAATTTCTATCCTTAGGTCCGAGACATTAAAAAGCCTTGCTAAATCCTCTGGTGTCCCAAGGGACAGATGATATGTGCCTCAAAATATTTCAGACTTCTACATTAAATGGATTATGTATACCAAATAAACAAACAAACAAATCCAGCAAGCCATAGGTTTTCATTTTCATGGATCAGATTGTATAGGACTTTTACAGGTAATCACCTTCACAACAAGCACAGCTGTGGGAGACATCAAGGGACATAATACAACACAGATTACATTAACTTGTACTGTTTTGACAGAGATACAGGCCAGCCTGGCCAAGTGAGGAGCAGGACTGTTACAACCATCTGCAGTGGAAGATTAACTGTCACAGATATCAAACTTAAAACAGCCTCTCTTGAGATTTCAAGAGGTCAAATTAATGGGAAATCGAAATATCAGGTCTAACTGAACGCAAAGCATTACTACAGGCAATACAAGACAGAAAACATTTGTGTGGATTTCTCCGCATGCTGCCCCCACCTGTCTTATAATCATCTTCAAAATCCACTGAAATCAGACATAAACCTTCACTATTAAAATCAAGAAATGATATTTAAACAAATAAGGAAATAAAAGTGCATGCACAAATACAGAAGAATAGAGATACACTGATAATTTTTCTTGTCTGAAGTGCAATTCAAATTGTTTCTGTTAGACTGAAATACTCAACAGTAGTCAACAAGCATGCAGTAAATGCTAAACATATAAAAGAAAAAACATTTGCAGTCAAAGAAGATAAGTACAGAGCCACTGTGCAATAAAAGTATGTCCACTATCACCAGCACTGATGAAGAAAAGCTCCAATTCATCTGCAGGACAGACCACTGATGTTAGTTTAGTTACTGAAATCCTTTCCACTATGATTAATGAATATTTAGGCCTACTGACAAGGAAGTCCTAAAACAAAATGTAATGACAAATATTCCTGAAGATCCCAGAAGAGCAAGTCAGAGTAAAAGAACTTTGCTTGTCCCCACTCAAATCGAGCCTTTAGGACACCGACCAGACTAGTATTGCCCATTCCTACAACATTCTTAGCCTAAACCAGTTTACACAAGTAGCAGCAGACTACTGTTCGACAATAAAGAAGAAATTGCCGTTACCTTGACTTCTGTCTAGAACTGAATGTGCATCGCCTACAGACATTGGGTGAAACAATGCATTATTTTGATTCATCTTTAAGACAATAAAAGCATCAGAATTTTTCAGCATGGAAAAAAAGAAAATAAACAACAACAAAAAAAAAAATAAAATGAAGCAAATTAGTATTAGAAAAGCAAGTCTCAGATGAAATGACAATGTAAACTGGCACTTACAGAATGAGCCCCAATCAATAAATTTATAAACAAAAAAATTTACACAACTTACTATGATATCAATAAAATTTTAAATAATGCTAATAAACATTCAGCAAATGAAAGACAGACCACTATGAAAACAAAAATATATTTTATGCCTGTTAGAAAGTACCCTCATATAAAAATGCAGTCTATCATGAATCCTTATCAAAATGAAAGTAATATGAAAAGAGCAGGTGACAATGGAAATGTGTGTACACAAAGGAGCAGACAGAGGAAAATTAAGAGACTAACTAATTTAATGATATACTGGTACAATTCTGTCAGCAACAGCGATGACTTGCATGATGCATATATGACCACATGTAATGAATACAATGTTTTGCTTTGCTGTAAACCATGGAACAGGCAATGGAAAATACAAGCAGCATGCATCAAGTGTTTGTTACCTGATTTTTCACGGGGTGGATGTAATGCATACTCAGGATATTCACCAGCTATGCAGGGAGATTGCAAGGGAAAGAACAGAAAAGGGATGCAATCAATGAGCCAAAAAGCAGTTTTCACTCTACCAATGTCAGTGACAAATTACATATGCATACCCAAAAGCAAGTTTCCAGGATTTGTTGGTATTTTTTTCATTTTCTGCTGGAAATGAAATTGATGTGCCTTTCATGGACAATAAAGTTGGATCTTATCTAATTTATCATCTCTCTCTTGCTGGAGATCAATGCCACCTCAATGCTACACTAATTTCTTTAACTCGAAGGTCAGCTGTTTTCAATTAAAAACTTAAAGACCACACTTTTATTTTTGTTCGTTGACTTTGAAAATAAATGTTTGTCCCCTACTGTCAAGTAGTGGTTCATATAACAGATTCTAAAACAAACCAAACATAAAGCTGAGCACATGTTTATGTTGACATCTGATCCAGATGTTTGGTTCAACAACCTAGGACAAAGCAGGGCTTTAAAAATGTTTCATAACACTTCATAGTCATCAAATCCAACTTAGAACGCATCCCATTTTCTTATTATTTTTAATCACAAATCCTCTCTAAATTTTATGTCCAAACAATAAAGGTAATATACCCAATATGCCAGATATAATAGTATTTGTGCGTACAGTGGAGTTTGATGGCTCAGATTTTCTTCTCATCAACTTACTGCTCTTCTGAATTGTGCCTATTTCACACAACCCCCATTATTTATCAAATCTAAAATTACAGGTGTTTCTTAAACAGCAGCCAAACAAAAGATGTGAGACAATTTCAGAGCAACTGTGGGGACCAGCAAGTAAAATTAATATCTTGTAAGTTTGTCATTCACACTACATGTTATATCACTTCACTATGTTTCTTTACCATAGTAACAAGTGCACTGTGAGAGTTCCACCAAAGCAAAGGAATCACTGCACACAAGAACGTGGGTGACAAACTCATAACTTATCAAACTGTGTCTAAGTCTTCAAAACCTGAGTTATTTCACTCACAGCATGATAAAAAACTTGATCCAACACTCTAGCACCTTAAGCAGTCATATTAATACTTTATGCAGAACCATTGTTTTTGAAATCTCTGTTATCATCTCAGAAAACTAGATGACGCTCCTGTTAAAGAGGATTGCTATAATTATCCTCATATCTTCTTTACTAGTAATAAAACTTCTGTAAACTACACTGATTTGGGTTTCAGCAAGCCTCAGTTGTTTACCAAAACTAAAGAGTGCCCAATGTTTGGATACTTTTGTGCCTGCAAGTGGCTGAGTTTTGTGATTTTTCAACTTCAAATTGGTCATGATGCCCAAGACACCATAAACTATGGCCTTAAATACATAATACATTTGCGATACTGGAGAATTTTGCAAACAACAGAACTTTATGTTTGGATATGTTAATTACATATTTACCATCATTACATAAGAATCCATTTTATCTGAAAAGGTGGAGAAGACAGGTGCAGTAGTGAAATTCTGTTGAACAGCAGAAAAGTAGCATCTGTGGAAAGCAACTTCTATACTTACCAAACATGGCAGCACCTGAAGATTCAGACAACTTTGGGGTGCGGGGAGGTGGTTGGGGTTGAGGTTTCTCATGATAGAATGGGACAAGCTTCCTTGGGCTAGCCGGTTCTGATGGAATCTGAGTGGACGGTGCCCCTGGGGGGATCTGAACCATTAGCTGAGGTAAAGATGGCAGGGTTGAGTCTTGAGATTTGAGCACTGGCATCGGCACTGGGACAGGTTGTGTCTTTACATCAATGCCTTGTCCTGGTGCTGACAATACCTACGGAAAGTAATATGAGATTAGTGGTTTGTCCTCTAAAACTACAACGCTGCTGCAAGAACATGACCATAGATGCACATATGGGTCTCTCCCATTTTTACCAGTAACAGAACACCACTGAAATACAACAAGGAGTCCTGCCTACTACTCATGCATCTGTAGATGTCACTTCTTCACACTATATTCTGTTTATGTTGTTATTTTTTTGTTAACAATGGGACCAAAATATGCATGCCGTCTTCAGAGAAAAAATCATAACAACCATGTGTCACAGAATACCCCAGCTAAATGATTTGGAAGCTGTTGTTACACATGGAAAGAACCCAATCCAAAGGTTGGACATCAAAGATAAAAAATGCCATTGGTGCAGAGTGTTTACATAAAAGCTGAGAAATTGCGCAATCTGACCAGATGAGCTTGAAAACTTGCAATGATGTGATGGTGTTGGTAGCAGCATTGCCTGGATGACTGAATGCAAGACAAATCACAATTACACAAAGACATTTTACTTAACCATTTGGAACAAATTTAACTCTAGTAGTGCTGGGCTGTTCTACACACTTGGCATGACTGACCAGTTATGGTTGTGTACAATCTGCTGTGTAACCTGCCGCAAGCCAGGTCATGCAGTGAGTGAATTAGTTTGACCGTTGCATTTTCCGAAGATGCAAATTAATCTGACCCTCACATTTAACAAAGCAGCACAGCTGTGTGAAATGACGTAACACTCACTTTGCAAGGGTTAATAGTACTTTTAGAACAAACCAACATCACAAAACTTACTGTACTGATATCACTGACAGTTTCCTAATTCTCTGTGTCCTTCAACAACATCACATAGAAGTAATTACGAAGTTCAATTACAAGGACCTACATTACAATACATACCTCACCATCAACTACTGCCACCTCTCCCCTCAGCACCACTCGTCTGACTATTCCCTGCACTGGCCGACCAGCAAAGGGAGTCCATTTGGATTTTGTGTAAGGCATAGCAGTAGGGATGACCCATTTGTAATCCAGATCTACCTCAATATAAGTATCTGGCTGTTCAGGCAGGTTGAATATTCGGCGAGGATTGGTGTGAAGTCGAAGCACAATGTCCTGTAAAGAAATCAGTTATAATCAGTGTTTGCAGCAAGTATTAAATATGAAAGTGTAATGTGTAAGCTTCCTAACCATGAAAATGAACCTATCAAACATGTGTAATTTGCAAGTTTCCTAACTATGAAAATGAGCCAGTCAAACATAACTACTTTTAACAGAGTGGTTTATGGACAAAAAATTAGATGAAATTGATCGAAATTATATTAGGCTTTATGGAAGTCTCCAAACAGGAAACTTCTTCAGGGAACTTTACTTATCCTAAAGCATCACAACATCAAAGAGATGGCCTCGCATAATCTCCATCAGCTACTTTCTTGATTTGTTTAAGAGCTCTTGAATCTAGGCGAATCACTCCCTATTGATGAATCTCTATGAACTTTACGTGGTATCATATAGATTATATCACTTGATGGTAACATCTACACACAAGTGCATAAATACAAAATTGTGTAGGATATCCAAGGATTAACAATGAACATGACTTATAAAGAGTGAAAGATCTTTAGATTATATCTGAAGTTCTGCAGTTTCTCGCACTGGTGTCAGTAAAGTATTCTCTGAAAGACAGTATTATCTGATCGTCTAAAATTCTCTAAGAGTGACACCCCTCAGAATCCTTCAAGATTACAGCCATTGCAGATGTGAAAAAGGTACTGAAGTATGGGGGAATTTAGAAAAAACTTATTTTCCACTGATGTGTGTAGCTGACCCAAATAATACATCTTCTTTAACCCCTTGACTGCTCTTTTGACATATGCTGGATGTCATGAAATCTGTGGCAGTCCAGGGCGCTGTTGACGTACACCATACGTCGTACTAAATGACTGTTTTGTTTCGTCCATATCTGGACCAAATCACCATTTTGAACAATGAGATTTAGTTCCTCTGAAAGCCAGTTGTTTCTGTTTTTAGGGAATGATGACACGAGGGGGAAATGCTTGTAGCAGCGAAGGGGTTAAAATTGCAGGGTCAGGATGAGATCTACTCAAGGACTGATCGATAACCACAACTGGGGCTAGATTGAGAATTAGTAATAGATCTTACCTCGATAGTGAGTTTGCCTTCATTCACAGCTGTCAGCAACAGAGGCAACATTGTCTCCAGGCCTGGGAAACCAGGGGGTGGGGTGCTACTGTTCTTCTCCTCCACAGCATGAGGAGCTAAACAAAAGCAATGACAAAGTTTCATAATACCACTGGATGATCTTTTATGTGGAGTAAGATTCCTAATGCATTGATTTGATTTGATGTGATTTGATTTGATTTGATGTGATTTTGATTTGATAAGCTAAGCTAAGCTAAGCTAAGCTAAGCTAAGCTAAGCTAAGCTAAGCTAAGCTAAGATAAACTTTATTAATCCTTATGGAAATTTGCTCTGACCAAGTGCAGCGCAGCTAGTACATGAAACGGGGAATTCCATATGGAAAAGCATGCCTGCATAACACACAGAAATAGTTTCATATCCATTTTACAGTGCTTCATGATTTGACATAGGTAGCTGATTTGGATTCTATTTCATTCCCAAAGCAAAAATACTTCTAGTTGTTTTTTTTTTTGGCATCTTTATTTTTTATTACAGCCATCTTTATTTTGTTCCTGTACTCCCATTTTAAAAAATTAAATTTGAAAATAAATTTTACAGAAAGAAAGAAAGAGAGGCAACCCTTATTCAGCAAAGAGTTTCTTAGAAATATGAAATGCTGGCATTAAGCTAATATCTGAAATGAAATTTTAAGGATTATGCCTTCCAAAGTCCTCAACAATTTCAAATTTCCTCAAAAACAGGCATTCACATAAGAGAAAAAATTCTGTACCATGATCCGTGGCAAAGCAGTCAATGATCTCCATGTTATCCCACAAAGCTTGCTGATCCTCTTTAGTGACCAGAGGTGGTTTCACCTGACCACGTGACTGACCAATCTCAGCAAGATCATCACTGGTCAGGAAGAGATGGTGAGGTGCAGCTTCACATGTGATTTGCAGGCCTCGTTCTTTAGCAGCTCGAATCACAAGTATCTGACAGTGGTTAAAAATATTCTCAGTTAGCCAGCGTTAAGACATACAAAACTAGAGAAAAGAGATATGTCGTCAAAACCCATCTTGATATACCCCAAAGAGCATGATTAACTTATGGACCCCTTCAAGAACAAGTACGTCCCTGCAAACTTCGAAGACACTGTCCATCTATTTGTTCAGTTAAAGTTAATGAGAACATGCTGAAAAGCAAATTATATTCTTAAACATTACAGTAGTTTGTGTGTTGAAAAGACCCATTTTTATGAACCCACCCACAAGTACTGAACATCTTTTCACCTGTGATTTTAAACATAAAACAGTGAGGAATGATATGCATCCAGTCTTTTTCCTCTTTGTTCTCTCATCCTCTACACACCATCCAATTTCATTAAAAAAAATTTTTTTTTAAAAATATTTTCAGCACCTCATAATTTATTCTCTTTAGAGTGAGACAAAGTACTCTTTGACAAAGAGGGAAACAAAGTGCCTAAACAAAGACAGAAACAAAGTGCTCATTAACAACACTGATACCTCTGCCTTGCGAGCCACATGACATATGTGAAGAGGTCTCTGGAACAGCTCAGCCAGCAGTATCACTGCAGCAGTTGTCATTCCTTCCGCATGGGCACAGATGGGAAGAGTCTTGGGCCAGTGCTCAAAATGCTGAAAATGGACATAATTTTTAATTATGAACATAGTTTCTTATTTTCTCTTTGTTTCCTTTTTTTTTATTAATACCTACTAATGTGGGCCCCTTGCATGAGTAAGAGGAATCCCTTAAAAATTATCTGTGTTCATGAGCGTCTCTAACCTGTGATCAGGGCAGTTCAGGCCAAGTGTTCTGAAGAGTTATTCTTTGAAAGAAACATATGATGCTGTCATAGGAACTGGCCTAAAATTTCTAAATAAACTAGTAATAAAATCTTCATCTGACTTAATTTGTGGAAAATGATTTTACAAGTCAACACACATGTTATGTTAATATTTTATCTGCCTTATTCAGCCAGCTACTTTCAGGGAGGTAATGAAGATGCTGCACTAATATGTTGATTGAACACCTAACTTCTTTGCCCTAAGGAAGGCTTTTGTGCCTTTGGTTTTATTTTGTTGTGAGGTATTCTCTTTCAGTTCCTCTACTGCTTTCTTTGGTCATGCAGAAGACACAAAGACTTCGAGAATTGTGCTGTCCTCTGCAGATCTATAAATGTCTCTCATATCATAGCTTAATGGCAATGGCTGCTTCTGTTGGCCAGCGCTGAGTCCCTAGCTCAGTAATAAGTGTGTTTTCATAATATGTATACTATATTGTTTATTAAATTCTTAAATGGGATTAGCCACCACTTCACTACCCATCATGACATCTATTCTGCAGTCATCCCAATATTTACTACATGGTTACCTTCATCCAATCTGTCACATCATCCAGCTTGAGTGTAGTGAATGTGTCATTCAGGTACATCTTCAGGGCCACCACTTTGTTGCTCAGCAAGGGTAATGTCTGAGCATTGCTGCTACTGGCTCCAGCATAGATGCCATAGTCACAGCGAGCACCCTGTTGGGCCAACTACAAATGAAAAAAAACAAAAAACACTGGAAGTTTACTTAAACACAGTACTTTATATACTGGAATGAAGCACCACCTGTCATTAACACAGCTGGCAAATTTCTTTACTGCAGTTTAAGACATGTCATATTCTAGGATCAAATATTCACTTGCTAATATGTTCATGTGACATGAAGTACAAAGTTGGTTGGGTAACAATACTTTAACACTATTAGAATTTGGCAGATGCAAACAGAGTAGCTCTGGGTAGTTTGGAGATCACATAAAATCAAAATAGGTCTTTACCGATCACCAGAGACCTTCTACTACAATGCCATGATACAAAATATACATCAAATTCATAATACATACATATGTAACAATAATCATCACATTTATCACTATATAATGAAATACATAAAGTCAGTGATGCTTTTTCCCTCATTTATATTAGCCTGAGTAATGTGTTTTTGCACTATCATGACAATTTAAACGAGGAACATTGGCACATTCCATTCTAAAACATTCACATGGAAAAATAGCCAAGTCTATGTTTGTGTTCAATTATGCACTAAGGCTGTGGGCTAAATTTCTAGCCCCATACATCTGTTGACCTCTGACCTCTTGAGTGACCACCATTAATGTCTAACCTTCAGAGTGAGTTTAAGAGCTTCCTGATCCACAACAGCAGGGTTGGTGTTGGGCATTGCCAGGATGGTGGTGATACCACCTGCCAATGCAGCCGCTGTGCATGAGGACCAGTCTTCCTTGTGAGTTGCTCCAGGTTCTCTCACATGGACATGGACATCAGTCAAACCTTTGAAATAAGAGACTGTACATGCAATACCTTGCCTTGACACAGAAAGAGACAAATTTGAGACTATGGCTTTAATATGCCCCAAGTCTTTCTGGAATCCAAATGCTAAAAAATTTCTACTATTTATTGATAGCAAGTCATCTAGACATGTTTGTTGATAAAACTGTTGAATTTCAAGCCACTGTTATTCTTTCTTTTATCTGTCTATAACCAACCCCAAACACAGTCTTGATTATCAGACAGGTAATTTTATTTTCAAGAGACTTCAGGCTTTCCCTGTCACTCAGAAAAGAAATCCTACTAATATCTGACAGATGCTAATTTTACAACTGAATGAAGCAAATTTTTTGCATTAAGCAATTCTTCACTAGGCTGTCAGAAAGCTTTAGAGATCTAATGACTTATCAACCATTTTCCTTTTACAGTATTCAGTCTGCATCAGGAATATCCTAATTTACCCTATAATAACACAAGAAGCATTAGAAATGTCACTAAAGTGTTTTCTTTGCTTGTTTTTTCAGTTGTTATAAAATATACAAATGTAAACTAACCTGGCATGCGTATGATTCTCTGTGAGGAGAGACAGTCAATGTTTGTTTTCATAGGGGGCTGTGTCTTCAGTCTGTTCAAGGCCTGAAATGCATGGGCAAAAAAAAAAAGAATCATGCAGGCATTAACAAGGACAGATTGCTATCTAAGTTAAAAACAAAATTTTAAAAACCCAAACAATATTACAATGCCACTTTCACCTAAATGATTCTAAAAAATGAAATATGACCATACAAATCTACTTGTTTAATTCATCAAATATTCAGTCATTGCGACATTCCCTGGACCAAACCTGAATGTCTCAGGTTTTAACTTTTATCTGCAGTTAGAGCAAAGTGCTTGGCCCAGACATTTTCAATTGTTGGCATGATTAACACAAAGAAAAAATTAACAAAACTAGAGGTTGAAACATGATGAAAAAGCAATATCACCTCAACAAACAGCTTGGTGCATTTGACATCTGTGATGAGAGGCACTGAATAGTCCACAGCCATGCGTCGAGTTTTGTACCCTTGAGTGACAAAGGATGATGCTCTGTAGGAGCCTGTGTGCCTCAAAGGCAGATTGATGACCAGGTCAAACATGTGTTCCGACAGGTAGTCTGCGATGGTTCTCTGCTCCCCGTTACGGTTATTGTCTTCTCCAGTGTCCTCATAGGGCCAGTCCACAGCCTTGACCTAAGTGTCACATTGTCAAATGGTGAATATAACATTTAACATGCACAGTATAAACTCTCTCTCTCTTATCCCCTTATTAAGTTCACTAGCATTGTTTGTGAAATCCCATGGGTAGGTCAGCAATGAAATCTCAGGCCTAACATATCACTAATCAATGAATAATAAACATCCTCCTTATTGAAATGTGAAGTGAAAGTTAACCACTGTTATTTGTAGCAGCTTGGAAAGCCTCAGAAGCAGCAATGAAATATTACTAACCTTGAAATTGTGCTCGTTATAGAAGTCAGCCGTTCCCATGCTTGCAAAGAGCTGGTATCCAAGTTTTTCCAGAGTCCGCATTGTTGGAATAAGTTCATTTTTGTGCTGAAGGAAAAGAATCACAGAACAAATTCTATTATATTTCATTTCATCCCATGACAAACAAAAACGAAAAAAGCCCCTCCTTTAATTTTCATTTCGCATACACCTCCACTTGTCGTTAACATCTGTAGCAGAAGCTACGCAGAGAAGTATAGCACAATAATCTGCATGCATTATTTGAAATCTTCATTCTTCCCTATGCCTTTCCTCCCCCTCCTCCCATATTTACTCTACCTCAGTAAACTCATTAAGTTTCATTTTTCTCCTGGTTCCTTCATATTATGCAAAACTGATCATTCTTCAATGATGCAATATGTCAAGAGGGCATGCATGTTAATGTTTCACAAAGCTTTCACTGTCTGGTGGAAGTCCAGAATCACCTCTTTGGCGGACAGGAATAAATACTATGATACTTTCATACCACTATGTAATTTGCCAGTGCAGTGATCTTCAATGTAAATTATCTTTTTCAGAGTTAACTTCTTTTCTTCTGAATATCACACGAGTCCAACATTCAAAAGACTGCAATGTTCAGCATAGCATCAGAGACGCTGCATCTCTTGAAGGGAAATAATTTTTCATAAATTCAGTCAGACTTAAGAAAATAAGTTACATGACATAGTCTATATGAAAATCTTAAAAATCAGTATCCCTGTAGCATTAGGATAACTTAAGGCATACACATACCTTATAGCTCCCAATGGAAATGAGAATATTTTTCTTAGGAATCTGAAATCCTGTGCTAAGCTGAGCCTTGAGATAAGCTTCATATCTGTCCTCCCCAAAGCAGGCCACTTCTCCCGTGCTTGCCATCTCCACACCCAATAAAACATCAGCACCTTGAAGACGCGAGAACGAGAACACTGGCACCTGCAAGAAGTATTTAATATTTAAATATCCTTGAAATAATGACACACATGCATCAAGTTCCAAAGGATTTAAAGTCATGCAGTGTTGGTGAAGATATTATTAATTCACACTTAACAAACAGCCTTTGCTGACTTGCACTGTCTTTCTGGTAATTGTCTGAAACCCACAGCATTTTATGATCTGTGACAATCATTTATTTAGCAATTAAGTCCTGAAGGCACTTCTAAATTCAGCAAGCTGATAAAAGATCCTAACACTAAGTAACTGTTGGAATTTATACTGAAGCATAAACTTGATAAATAAAATACCACATGGTTGTTTAAATTTACTCTGAAGCATCAGCATGATGAACAGCAAATCACATAATTGAATTTATACTGCAGCAGAAACATGATATACAAAACAACACATGAAGCATTAGCAGGATGAACAATAAACCAAACAGCAATTCTGGTGATGGATCACTGACCATCATGTGTTCATTTGCCATCAGATATCCATGTTGGCACACAACTGAACATCTTTCAACCATCATGATCATACCTTGACAGCAACTTTGCCACAGCCAGCTATCACATTGACTGGCTCCACATTTTCTCCCATAATGACCTTGGTTGCTGTGGCAATGAAGTCATAATCCAAGGCTTTTGAGACAAATGGGAAGGATCTTGAAACTCTTGCATTGCATTCAATCACTTTCAAGTGGTTGTCCTGAAAGAAACACATGACGTTAATGGCTGAGGCTGACATTTGTGAATTCTGAACACAGTCAGCTCTGGATAAGTGCAATGTGCTTTTAACATTCTTTTCATTTAATTGCAAACATTTTTGACACCAAACATGAAAATAAAAAATAAAGCTTATCATTCTTCCATGTTGTTGCAGTTAAACAGAGTTGACTGTATTTAATAAGTATACATTCTATCAATAACATAGCACCAATGACGCTTCATGAACACTGAACATAAATAGCACATGAATGAAGGCATGGGTGATGCTGGAGGTCTTTACGGTAAAAGAAAACTCAGAACCAACACATCTACTCTTACAATAACTGTCCCAAATTTACATTCACTGCACTTGCTGTTTTGCTTATTCACCTATACAAGCTTCCTAGGCAAGCCTAAGGGTGAAGATAAATGCTACTGTCATATTTGGTATGCCAAATACCCTCACCTTTGCAATGAGCTGCAGATTGAATGGACCCGTGACCTCCAGAGCCCGACCAATAGCACAACAGATGGCCTTGATCTTGACCAGTGTTTCTTCATTCAAGTCTTGGGGTGGTGTTACCAGAGTGGCATCTCCTGAGTGGACTCCTGCATTTTCGACATGCTCTGAGACTGCCATGCAGATAAGCTCACCATCACATGCGACCGCATCCACATCAATTTCCTTTAATAGAACAGATTAAAACCGGAAACTGAAGAAGTGTTAAACAGAACTCAAATATAAGGAAATTACATAAGCTTAATTGAAAACAAGAGTATAACGGCCTACACATTTGCAAACCTCACTGGAAAATTGAAATTCTTTACTATTAGGTCATCCAGAAGAGTTGGATAAAACTGAAAACATAAAAACGTTCAATAAAAGTATAGACAAATACCTTGGCTTCCAAAATGAACTTTGAAATCACAACAGGGTGATCTTTTGACACAGCAGCTGCCTGAGACAGGAAGTTGTGAAGGTCATGCCTGCTCATTGCCACATTCATGGCTGCTCCACTCAGGACGTATGAGGGTCGAACAAGGCAAGGGTAGCCAACCTCCTCACAAAAGCTGACAGCAGACTGTATCAGAAACAAAAGTATGAAGATCATATAAACATTAAGACACAGCCAAATGAATTTTATATACAGGGTGCACATTTAACTTACGCATTACTACTGTTAATGACTGAGTTTTAATCAAGCATACATTTGTTCTAGTTTAATAAAAAAATAGTTTGATTTGCACAGGATCTCTTTTAAACTGCAAAAATATCTCTAAAAGATAAAATTTTTAACAACCATATTATGCAAGCAGAGTTTCTGTAAAATACAATTTCATTAACCATTCTTCTTATTTTGGCAACACACAGATCAAGATAATTCAGATTGCAATGTATCAGTAATTCACCACTAATACTGCCTGTCCAGCCTCTAACTTCAACAACTGTATGTAGGCCAGTCCTTCAGAACTACTCACATCATTCCCAGAGCTAATTTGATGCATCATAAATTTCTGAAAAGCACCTTCTAAATGTACCGCATCATAAAGCTTGAAAAAAAGTACAAATTCTAGTAAAAATGCATCTGTTTTGGGGAAATAGACAAAGGCAATATAAAACTGAAATGGCAGTTCATTAAAGGACATTTTGTCAACACTGGTGAATTAGTACTTTACTTCCCTAGCTGTATGTGGCCCACTTTCAATATAAGCCTAAAACTGAGAAATATGTTTGGTTTTTTTATGTCCACAATATTGCTTTCAGCAGTTAATTGCAGGCACTAGCAATCACAGGCAATCAATTATTAGCTATCTGTATGATAATGTCAAACCTCTGATGTGGACAGCTCCTTCCACCTGGGCTGGTTGATATTGAGTGTGTCAAGCATGCGAGAAAACTTGAATCTGTTTTCGGCATTGTCAATACTGTCTGGGGAGGTGCCTAGAATCACAGCCTGAAAACAAAAAGACATCAAATATCTGACAAAGTAAACCTGGGAATGGAATTAAGTTATTTCATACAAACCACAAAACATCAAGAAGATTTCTAAGAGATTCTTCAACAAATGAAAATTTCTCCTCCTATCCTGAACTAAGGGATCAAGTATTGTCTTCCTGTACCTGCTGTCGATGGAGATCCATGGCAATGTTATTGGGAAGCTGGCCCCCCATGGACAAAATGATCCCTGTGGGGTTTTCCATGGAATAGATATCCATCACAGTCTGCAAAGAAAATAAAGAAATGGTCAGTTTCTTTACTGATGACATTCATAAAGAGTTTATCACCTGAAAAGTGCTGCCATAATGTCTACAACATTACTAATACTTTCATGTTTAAAAATTGGTCATCAATCATGTGAATGACTTCCAAGTAAAATCACAGGTCCATGCAGAAAAAGTAATTGCATAAGGTATGGGTCAAGGGAAGAGGTACCAAGAAATACGCAGATTCCTGTTATTACACTACTGATCCTTTTTCAAATAAAGGAGTGGATATGAATAGGTCAGAAACAAGGGAACAGAAAGAGATTCTTTTATTCATAGAAATGATATTTTCCTGGAACTCAAAAGTCTGGTATGCTAATCTTATAAATAATGAAAATAATCTGAAATTCTCAAAACAGTTAAAATCTTAGAAGCAACTGACTTTTCACATAATTACCCTGTCCATGTCAAGCTGACAAAATAAGGATAGAAAATGAATACTTTGGACAGAAATTCAGTATCAGATTATCAGCGCTGCACAGAATACTCTTATAGGCAACTTTTGCAGTAAAAAAACTTTACTGTAAACTCAAAAGTTTATTCCCAGCAAATTACACCATATGTACACCACCAGTTCTTTTTCTGTTCTTACCTCAAATGAAATTTCATCAAAATAGAGTCTATTACACATATCATAGTCCGTGCTCACAGTCTCTGGGTTGTAATTCACCATGATGGTTTTGTGGCCCATCTGTACATACAAAACAACCAAGAAATTTAGCCTCTAAAATAGAGTAATGCATTGTAATTTTTTTTTAAATTCTTTAAAAACAACCCTGCAAACTAAAGAAGTTCCTTCAGTGTCCCCACCACACGCCTTACTGCAGTCAGAGCATTAATATAATTATATGCTAAAGATATTCTAAAATGTGAATATGAAACACAAGCTTTTTGCACAGTAAAAGACAACAGCTTCATATCGTCCGATTTTTCACATAGTGACGAAAGAGTGAAATCGGGGTTTTTTCAGGAGAGCAATTTAAAGATTTTTGTTTTTTCAAAGGCATCAAGAATTTTTCTTATTCGACATTTAATATCTCGAAAGCTATAAACAGCAGCACACAACACTTCTTCGAGGTGACAGAGGTTTCTATACTACGTGTTTTATGCAAAAAAAAACCCAGAAAAACCAAAAATTGAGGTATTCGTCACTTTGCGAAAAATGTGACCTTATACACAAGATCATATCTTTTCTCTATCACAATCAAGTCAGAAACTGCACTCCTCTGTATACTGAACTTATTTTGATTAAAATACAAATATTTAATGCAAACACCCATTCTTGAGATTTGTTTGCACTTTACTTATGTTATTTTTCATTTAGAATGTGGCTCTGATCATGAGAATAATTTAACTGGGAGAGACTATTTAATCCACTCGCATGTCTATCATTTTGCTTACAGTCTGTTGTCTTCAAATATACATTCACATTAAAAATGCGCTAAAAACCATTGCTCTTATGGCAGAATTACCTCTCTCAAAGTCCTAATACAGTTGACTGCACACCAGTCAAATTCAACACTGCTTCCAATCCTGTACACCCCAGAGCCCAACACCATGACATGTTGTTCCTGGAAGTCAAGATCATGCTCAATGCCACTGTAGGTCAGGTATAAGTAGTTAGTGCTGGCTGGCCACTCTGCTGCGACTGTGTCAATCTGCCTGACCCATGGAGTGATGGCATTGTCCCAGCGAAGTTTACGGATCACAAGTTCTGTGCTGTAGACAGGAAAAAAGGTACTGCTGAATACGAGCTAAACATGTCTAAACGAAGAAAATGATGAGTTTGTACAAAGCAGCTTAAAGAATCAAAATCTTTGACAAGTGAGTGCACTACCATTCTGACCTGAAGGCAGTGCCATGAGGAGCAAAAGAAATATAGGATGAGGAAAATAAAGATTGAACCCAAATTAAACAAGGGTGAATATGAGAGCACTCTGACTAAAACTACATCGAAGTCAACATTCTTTGCTTCTTTTTTTTGGCAAGTGATCTTCTGTCATCCACCAAGAAGCTCATACAATAATGCAACAGATACTCAAGAAGCTATCAGAAGATTTACAGAAATTTCATGAGGAAATGTTTTGTATGTTGTATATAATTACCTGTGCAGCACTTGAGCAATCTGCTGGTCACTAAACCCAAGCTGCTTGGCTGAGAGTATAAGATCGCGTGGGACATTGTGGGCCTGGAATATAAAAAAAAATTATTTACACTGAAATAAATTCACAAACTTTCAAACATAAAGCAGAGCTGCCAACCTCCAAAACTGGATTTTCATATTCCAGGCATCAAAATTTCATATTCTGACCCTGATTTTCATACTCACACCGGTGCAGAAAAAATAATCTCGCGAAATTTAAATGAATGTCTCCTTATTTAGCTGTTTAGTCATATTTTTAGGCTTGTAGATTGCTACTGTTTCCATATCACACTAAAAAGCTTTTCTTCAGCTTTAAACTGAGGTAATGGAAGTCACTCACTGCCGTAAAATAATATACCTGACTATCAACAGCTCTTTCCAAATCCTTTTCATATTCCTGTAATCTAAGTGCTATTTTGATAAGGTGAATTCTTGCTTTTAACCAAAAAAATAAAAATCCCCTTCCTTTAAAATAAAAAAAAAACCAAAACTCATAAGATATGTAAGATACTGGCAATAATAACACAAGAAAGCCCTCATTTTGTAAGACAGTTTATACAAAAGAAACTTGTTCATCACATAACTGCTGCTAAGCTTGAAATTCAAGACCATCAGAGGACAGACTGTAGCACTTTACCATGCCAACTAGGAAAATTAAATCATTTACAGTATATCCTGCTAAAATTTTGGTGTCACCAGAGACCTTGAACTGCATTAATAACAGTAATTGTACCCAAGTGCAAAATGCTCATATTCATAAATTGCTCTGTCTCAGATTTAAGCATGTCATCTGCTGGTAGAGCAGGAAAGAGAAATCTATCTAGTCTAGAGCTAGCCCTAAACTTTCCAAACTGGGGCTGGGGCTCTTAAAGCGGCTCTGTCAGGCCTATTAGATCTAGTCTAGTACTAGTAGTACAGTAAAGGTCATTAACCTTGGCCCTGAAGCCAACACTATTATAGTACAGAAGTACACTATGCTCATCCCAAATGTAGATCATCTAATGCCCTCAGGGCCTACAGCATACACTAACAGACCAAATGAAACAGTAATGTGTAGGCACTCTGGGTATGGCACAATGCATATGCATGACGGGATTCGTCGGGCATCAAAGTAAAGCCCCAAATGCCGCAAGGTTATCTGGAGATGGGTTGAACAGTAGCATAAAGCCTCTTGTGATGACTGGCATCTTTGTAAGAGACTTCTAGTTTCAACTAAACTTCTTCTGGATCTAGCAATTTTGGTATGCAGCCGGCAAATAGGCCTTGCATACACGCCAAAAGGTGCCGGCGAAAGCGAAACTAAGAAGCGCGCGTCAGCATCGATACTGCTGTGTACTCTACGGAAAAACGGAATGCCAGTATGTATACTGTACTGTACTCTACGATTTTCAATCGTTTGTTGTGAGACTCGAGTACTTGTACTCATGACTAAAACAGCCCATTTTGATGATTTTCAGTACAAGAAAGCTCTTTAAGTGCCCGACTTCGTTGCGGAAGGCATTCACGGTATTCTTTTTCATACTGACAGTCGAGTTTTGTATTTTTAAGAGTACGATTCGTATTTTCGTACTGAGGTCAGATTTTTGTTTGAAATACGAAAATTTCGTACTTGTTGGCAGCTCTGATAAAGCATCATCTTTCATCATTTGTGTACAAAATATCGACTTTAAATAATACATGACAGAATTTTCTAAAAATTGAAAAAAACATGAAAGAATTTTCTGAAAATTAAGATAAACTTCCCGTTTTAATTCAATGGAATCTCCTGACATCACCAAAGTTCCGGACAGTTACATTTAAAATAAACAGTTTCAATGTCCTCAATCAACTTTAAAGAAGTGTGGTAAATTAGTGAAAATCTTATGTGGTGTGTTCATGACATATAATGTAGTGAGTGGGAATGACCAATGGTCAGGTTGAAAAGCATTTTTCTGCGACCAAATACTAAAAAAGATAGATCAGCAGCTGTTGTATCTGGGGACAGGCATCTCAGTTTGAACTGAAATGAAAGAGAAAAACTACTTCAGCCTGTTGTACTGATGAGAAAAATACAACAAAACTAAGCCCTTTAACTTTACAAAGCGATGTGAATTACCCTGCCCTTAAATGCCTCCAGTTCTGTGTACTTGTTAATGATGTTCTTGAATTTGTGCAAAAACCAGCGATCTATGCGAGTCAGATCATAGACACGATCAATAGGCAAGTCCTGTTTGAGGGCTGCTGCTAGCACAAAGATCCTCTTGTCTGTTGGGTGTTGCAATTCCTGTAATGATATGGCAAAAAGTAAGTAAACTTTTTACAGTGAATACCTCACATGAAATCCAGGTAAATAGATTAACTTCTCAGTACTGAAAAGCACCCTTAACCTGAGGCGAACAGTCTGTTCATCCAGCTGCTGATCACAACAACAACTTGATATTCAGAACATCATTTACAGCTGAGTAAAGTTACATTTTAATTCATTTGATGTTATTTTTTGTCTCCATAACAAGAGTCCCATTATGAGGCATTTAGACGTTTCTGCACTGTTGGATTTTGGTTTGCCATTGCACTCATCACGAAGTTCTACAAGTTCCCTGTCACTGTCCTCTGTACCATTGCCTGCTTCCACTATCTTGTCTAGGGGTGATAAGTTTTCATCTCTGTCATTAATACTTCTTTGTCTTAATATCAGCCCCCTCATCCTCCTTGTTCGTGGTTACATCCTCCTGACAACATATTCATTGTTAAATACTGCATAATATAATCATATAATGCATTCTTCCAATCCAAAGAGTCACATCAGCCACCTTTTCACAAACGTTGTGAATGCTTGGATCAAATCCTTTCACAGACTCATCCATCATGCGGAGCGCTTTCTGGAATGCTTCTTCAAACTTTCTGCCAATGGCCATCACCTCTCCAACACTCTTCATGGAGCTGCCAATCTGAAACAAATGAGGGTTTGTAAAGCCTGTTACCATGACACTACAGAACAGAAAAGTAATTGATTCCAAATCAGAGGCTGAATTAGAATTTACCCCTCATTTGTGATGTAAGGATCTTTAAAGTTATAGGATTGCATATTATGCCAATTTGCTTGAATTCAGCTTTAGACCACGCCCACAAAAGAATGCCCTGTTTTCTAGCATTACAATCACCTGGTATTCTATTTTAGCACACAACTGATAAAATAGGTATGATTTTTTTCACTGTGTTAACTGTGCATGATCAGGTGAGCATTTACATGCCCGTTAGGATTAATATCATGAGATTCAAGATTCAAGATTGTTGATTTAGACAAAAGCCAACCACATAATGGTTGAAAGGCATATGAAGGCATATTAGTGTGAATACAAGTGTGAATTCACAAACATACAAGAAAAAAAAAGAGAAATACGATAGAAGAATAACATTCCAGATTCACAGAAGACGCAAATAATCATATACATGGCTTAAAATATGTGCCTTACTGAGTGATCCAACATTAGCATCCTACTAATTGTAAATTATGAATACAAATGCAGGAATCTGTATGAGTCAGCATGGTTTTGTCAAACAATCATGCTTATGAATCATAACAACTTCTACAGATAAAGTAAAAAGTGCAAGAATAGCAAAAAAATCTAACAATGAATGTATAATCTGTCCAAACTCACAAACTCTTTAATAGGCATTCCTCTTAAAGAAGATGCCTGCCATTACACCCATACCTTTGTGGAAACCCTTGAGAACTTCCTCAAGTCCCATCTTGGAATCTTCACAACACAGTAATCCAAACTGGGCTCAAAACAGGCTGTGGTGGACCCAGTCACAGAGTTTTTCAGAAGAGGCAGTGGATGACCCAAGGCCAACTTGGCAGCTACATATGCCAAAGGGTAGCCGGTAGCCTTGCTGGCTAGAGCAGATGATCTCGACAATCGTGCATTCACTTCAATGATGTAATACTGCAAAATAAGAGAAAACATTTACAATGCAGTGTTTGGTATTGCAACAGAGAGAAACTGTCAAATTTCCCATACTTGGCAAATATAGCTACCAGATGATGCACACTGCTGATTTATCACTAACAGTCAAGTTTTCTCCCCCTTTCTACTGAAAAACAGACCTTCAAGGTGAAAATCTTTTATTTGGACTTTAAAGTGTGACAAGCAAATGGTCAAGGGTCAAATAATAATTAAAAATAATCAATGGCGTAGACCTTCACATTTTAAATTTTGTATCATTTCCTGAAAGGTATTAACTAATGAGGTAAACTACTGAACCCATTCCTGGATTTTTTCCAGCCACAAGCTGAACCATCCCAGAAAACTGATTGCTACAATCTTGTTTTTCCACAAAGCAATTGCTTCTTCTCATCTCCCCATATATCTAACATATTTCCTTGTTTTTGCAGAATTATAAATAAATAGATTGAAATGCTTCATACTAACCTGCTGTGAGAGGGGATTAAGAGCATACTGGATGTTACACTCTCCCACAACTCCCAAGTGCCGAATGACTTTGATGGCTGTTGACCTCAGCATATTGTACTCTGTGTTTGTCAGTGTCTGGCTAGGGGCCACAACAATGCTCTCGCCAGTGTGGATGCCCAGGGGATCCACATTTTCCATGTTGCAAACCTTAAAAAGAATTGTTTGTAATTCATGACTATGAAGCCTCATTCAAGAACACAAATATATGCTCAGCATATTATCCCTGTAATCATCAAATCAATACTGACCTGAGTATGTACTGGCAGATTTGTGCCGACATGGAACTTTTGACAATCTGCAACAATACTTTAGTTCTCCAAGTCTCTTATTCTATGTTTCTTTGTTACTCATAACCTGAACACCTCCGAAGACTTGACATAATCAGTGAGTTTCACTGACTAAAAGCCTCTAATCCAGACCCATTTAAGTCCATCTTTATCAGCCATATCTTTACAGACTCACCGTGATACAGTTGTCATAAGCATCCCTGACAACCTCGTACTCCACCTCCTTCCACCCTTTTAGGGACTTGTCAACCAAAACTTGAGTGGTATGAGCAAAAGCAGCGGTCACAAGGTTCATCAGCTCCTCCTTGTTCTCTGCAAAGCCAGAACCCAGTCCACCCAAGGCAAAGGCAGCCCTGATCATGACAGGATACCCAAGTCTTTCTGCAGCTTGCTCAGCCTGTCAGAAAATATTATTACACAGTTCACCCATTACTTTTACAGTATGCATACATATATGTGCAAACCAGACTTGTTAATATAATGTTTGTCTTTTCAAAATTAAATCATACTGGGGGTACTGGTTAAGATCAAGCAAGTGCAAAAAAAGTACCATGATCACTGAATAGAATAACAGCATACACTGAAGTGCAGATTCATTATATCATTACGGGAAAGTTTAAAATATGAATCAAATTTATGCAAGAGTTTTATAAGAACCTAACTGTTCAATACATGATTTGCCTAGTACATGAACCACCCTGATGAACACACAGAATTATTGACAAATGGAGAAAAATGGAAGATTGTGATGACAGTAAACAGGAATGAAGTATGACAATACCAGATCAAGCAACAGAATGAAACATAAATGCAGAGTAAAGAGTGGCTCTAGCCTCAGTTATTACTCACCTGTTCTGGTGAATATGCTGCCTCACTGGGTGCAACAGACTCATTGATCTCAGCCATCTTGTCAGCAAAGATTTTCCTGTCTTCTGTCCATTCTATGGAGGCCACCTGTGTGCCTAAAACTTTCACACCGTATTTATCCAGTACACCAGTCTTTGTGAGCGACACCCCACAGTTCAGAGCTGTTTGCCCACCAAAGGTTAGCAAAACGCCATCGGGGCGTTCAGATTTGATAACCTGCCAGTAAATGTATATATACAATTACTTTTGTTAATCAATAAAATTATCTGGCAGGGTAGGAACACCATGATCTAAATTTCATAATAAAGTTAACACATAAGTTCATGTTTTCTCTCAATTGCTAGGGGCACTTCTTAGTCCCTTTGTTACTTATACATTTATGTCCTTACTCTTTGTTACAAACAATTTTTCAACATGCTGATATGTCCTAAGAGTATTATTCCTTTATACCTGAAAGGTATCCATATGTCTTTTTTCCTACATTATAACTTATCCTCATACAGGCTAAAGAACCTGAGAAAAAAATGTCATCACAAAGGGATAAAGTGGTTTAAAATCTGCATCAAATATACTATAGCTAATCAAGGCTTAAAATATATTACCAAAATCAAAACCCTTGTTGGTCAAAGAATTATATGAAAGGAATAACTTAACTTTTGATGAATTTCATATACAAATGCAGCCCCCTACATCTCCTACTATTATCCCGGAGACACAATCTGACTTACAGCTTCAGGCATGATCTTTATGTTGTACAAAGCAAGATCAATAATGATTTAAAGACTCAAATTTACCCAGATGCATTACAAATTACTGCCAGTCAAACTGAGAAAAAGCCTTCACCTGTGTGACATAGTCTGGCGTTATGGGCAGAAAGTACACTTTGTCTGCAAGACCTCTGGAGGTCTGAACAGTGGCAATGTTTGGATTGATGAGGACAGTGTGGATGCCTTCTTCCTTCAAAGCTTTGATAGCCTGGAACAAAGTTCAATAACCAGAACGTAAAGAGATAAAGAAAGATGACCAAAATAAATACACACATCTTCATCATCTTATATATATGCAAACACATTGAACAGATATTTACCAAAAGTTATAAGAAGCAAATACGACTATGTCCAGACATTTGTTTTTTCCTGATGAATGTGCACATAACTTGTGCATTATTAGCACATTTGTGAACTGACAAATTTTTCCCATAACATTTCTATGAAATTCAAAAAATGACAGAAACATTACTATGCCCATAGAGCAAACCCTGAATTCAGATTTTACTTCCCAAAGTGAAACTGCTCATAAATCAAGTCAAAAATTTGCAGATGCAGTGCATTTCAATGACCTGAATTTCTATCAAACCTCTTAAAAAGATGAAATATATGAAAGTATTTTTGTAAAACAATTTTTGTCTCACAACACAATACTCTGATAGCACATATATTATGTCTATAATAACAAGGCAATTATTTTACTCACCTGAGATCCTGAATAATCAAACTCTCCTGCCTGTCCGATGGACAGTCCTCCTGACCCAAGTATGAGAACCTTCTTCGGATGGGGTTTGTCCAGCTGTTCCATCGGAATACCCTCTGTCCGTAGATGCATGTAAATCCTCTCTTTTACTGTAGGACTGGAATTTTATCAGATTTAAAGGTTATATTTCCACACATTTTCAAATAATCCAAATTCCTAAAATCATCACCTTTTTCACTGATATTTTCACTTTTCATGAGGCTTCCATTATTAGCAATTTGTTAGGATAGTTTCATC
This sequence comes from Ellobium chinense, assembly GCA_033807755.1. Classification (NCBI taxonomy): domain Eukaryota; kingdom Metazoa; phylum Mollusca; class Gastropoda; order Ellobiida; family Ellobiidae; genus Ellobium; species Ellobium chinense. The sequence goes on along the minus strand of JAWQUT010000050.1, from coordinate 273,899 downwards.
AGGGCTCAAACTTCCTCCTCACCTTCCCCCCCTCCCTTTTAATATCAAAATATTCAGTATTCATATTAAATATTACTGAGTTAATCTTAATACCATAAAATGTACAAAGTTAAAAAATAATTATGGCTTACGTTTGTTCAAGCTCTTGCAATAGCTCTATCAATCCAAACTTTCTCAACATTTAAGATCAAAGCTACTCTCACCTCTTCAGCCCACTATTTTACTATCATTGGGTTTTTCTTCCAGTCTCCCCTCACCTTACTGTTGTATTATTCAGCTGCATGCAGTGGAGACTTTCATCCTGCTCTTACCTTGTTTTGCCTTGCTTTCCAGAACGCACTTGTTCTAGAAATACATCAAACAGCATTTCCAGGTCCTGAGGCCCTGCTTGGTTCTCAGGATGGAACTGGACACTGAATACTGGCAAATCATCATGAACTATTCCTTCGTTGGTCTTGTCATTTGCGTTTGTGAAGAGTGGGCCCCAGCCTTGTGGGAGAGTATTTGTGTCAACAGCAAAGCCATGATTCTGGCTGGTGATGTAGCAACGAATACTCTTATCATAGATGCACGGTTGGTTGTGACCTCTGTTGCCATATCTTTGGAGAAAAACAAAATTCATAAACAATTAACATATATAAAACGCATAAATCATAAAAATACATAATAAATCACATACATTTTCCTTCTCATATAAAGACAATATGTAGACATGAAGTGACCATCACCCTATAAATTACAAGCCAAAAGCATTTTGCAAACCCACTTAAAATTATAACAAATATAAAAAATACAAAGTTGACCACATGTAGTACTATTGCAGTTCCATTCATTCAGACAAAATTTAATGGTTCAGAAATAACAACACTCAGACTGTTGTATCATTCATTCATTGAACATCCATTATAACTTAATCATGTTTATCCTGCCCTAAAGTCCACATCAAGCTTAAGCATAGCATTTGCCAACTTTATTTCATTTTGAATTAACAGATGCTAACAGAGAACAAAAATGGCTGGGCATTTTATTTAAACTACCTAAGTCTTAGCATATCAAAAATAAAGATAGTACAGAAGGCTTACTTCATTTTGAACGTCTTTGCCCCGATAGCTAGTGACAAAAGCTGGTGCCCCAGGCAGATTCCAAAGACTGGTTTGCAGTTCGAATCCCTGACAATACCGCGGATATTTTGTATTGTCTTTTCACACATCATGGGATCACCTGGTCCATTGCTAATGAATATCCCATCAAAGTCTGAGGCAAAGGAAAAAGGGACAAAAATAAGGAAACTTATATATGAGGTTTACAAGAAACTATCTTAAGAGTTGTTTTTTTCTAAAATTTGAAGCAATATCCAACCCATTTAAGTATGAATGAGCTTTACAATGTATATCACTGCAAGGCATTTTAAAACAAGACACCTCCAGGTCATTGAAGGCCATATTTCATGTTCAATCAAAAAGTGTAGTCCAACTGCTTACTTCAGTGCCTGCAATGCAGCATAAGAATTGGGAGTGAGGCTTACAAAGAAAATGGCCTAAAGTGTTGGCAAAGTCAGCAAAATTTACATCTCTGTACAAAGCTTTGGCAAACCAAGAACAGATTTATACCCATCTTTTTGTGATGAAAAGACCATTAGACACAAGGACACCCTGAATCACGAAATGGGTGTTAATGTCAGGAAGTAAAGACGGAGGCAGCATGGCTATGTGGTTTGTGAGTTCAGAAACTGAAGACCGTCATGTCTAAGGTTTGTGTTTTTGACTCAAGGACTGAGCAGTTTATGCTGCAGTGTCCTGGGGAAAGACACTTTTACTTCCATTTCTCCACTCGATTCAGGTGTAAACGAGTACCTGACTTTAGAACTGGGGGAACCAGGGCACTGCATTGCTATCAACCAGTAATGACTGTTATGTTATTATTTCATTTGTAATACTACATATTTACATCTATGATGTGTATTCTATGTGTTTGTGTCATGAATGAGATAAATAACATTAAATGACATTGTAAATCAGTTTCCCCATGGGGTAAATAAGTTATATATATTCATTTTTCATTTTTTATCAAAAAGCCTGACTATGTGAGGGGGATTCTTCCACTGGGCACATACCATTGTTTCGCTTCCCCCACAACAGTTCCCTATCTATTGCAGTCATGGTAAATGCCCATCTAAAAATGTACCTTCTGGCTTCAAAGGATGGTCCCACGGGATGACAGTAACACAGGCTCCTCTGTCACACAAACATCTGATCTGGTTGTACTTCATGCCACAGTCCACAGCCACAATTTTCACATCTCCTTCTGGGTTGTAAGTTTTGACAGTCTGAACAAAACCAGAGGAAAGACAGCATGAGACAATGGCTCATCAAAGGATAATCACAACTTCCGTGGATAAACAATTTGTCACTGTGCTTACAAAACTGCACACTCTGTCACTTGAGAAAAAAGAACAAAAAAAAAACAAAAAACAGCATGTATCTTTGCAACTGCAAGTTTGGTGGAAAATATTGGTGCATTTTGATTTTTTAACATGTTACATGGGCATTGATACCATGAACAACATCATACCCTTTCAAAAAATGAAGCCATTTTCAAAGCTCAGTGACAAATTGCCATTTAATATAAGGCAGATGGCCAGTTAACAGCAAATCCTTCTGTACTAATCTTTGCATAATTGGTCTCCTATTCCTGAAATGGTAAAGGAATGTTCCCTTAATAACAAAGGGTAATCAGTGTTCCTGTTATATGCTGGCATAGTAGCTCTATAATGTTGAATAATACTGACACATGAAGAACTGAAATTTTACAGCATCAAAAAAATCAAATCTTTGTAAGTCTTTTTACTGACCAAATACTCTCCAAGAGCTGCAGAGTCCATATTTCATGCTACCTTGAATGATATAGTATAGTAATAAACATACAGATGAAAGTAAACAACACCAAAGAAAATAATAAATTTCCAAAAGGGATTTCTAAGAGTCCCTCCAATGTCACATTTCTATTCTTTTCTGACATGAACTGAAAAACTCAAAACAACAGTACCTTCGAGGAAACTTCTGCCACCAAGTTAAACTTGTCAGGATCCACAAAGTCTAAGACCTCACCATCAGTAGAAACAATCATCTGGGACACAAAGAAAAAGCTTTATCAAATTAATAGATGGAACTTGAAACCAACACTATCATTTGCACATTGTGTCACAACTGCTCTGACAAGAACTCACAATACTATATTTCAGACAACATTCATGATAATTTATTCTAAACCCTTATTAATTTAATACCCAAATATGAAAAACAATCTCAAATTAAAAATCTTTCTGCAGCATTTACCAGAAAACTTGGTCAGAATGAATCAATTCCCAATAATGTCTGGCTCCACCAAGTTAAGTTATATTCCTAAGCCAATGGGCTGGTGAGCTTTGCTAAATCATCAGTAAATAAGAAAAGATAAAAGCGATCCACTCTTATTCACTTAACTTCATGCAAATGTTTCCAGTGGAATTTGTATTTATTTAAAGCACAACTATTCTAGAAGGTTTACCTTGCCCAGCATTGTTCCTTTCTCCCTGATTTTCTTTGTGAGAGCTCTGGTGTCAATGCCTGAAAATGAGAAAAGTTTACAGAAAGGATGATCTTGGAGTAATAACTTTTCATTCATCTCACTGAGCAGAGACAAACTAACCAAATTTTGGTACAATGATTCACATCTTATGTATAAAAAAATTCTGTAGCATACACTGTCTTCACTTTTAGTCCTAGAAACAAAAAAATTAGAAAGGCACTTTAATGGCACATCAGACAATCATCTGAAATTATCAGACTTTCCTAAAATCTGGTGCAAGACTGATAGAGAAATTATGTGACATTGTCTCACATAACCACTGTGCCTTATTAGAATAATGATTACCATATATTCCCGGAACATTCTGTTCTTTCATCCATTCTGACAGTGACTTCACAGCTCCCCAGTGACTGTATTGCTCTGAGAGGTCCCCGACCACCAATGCAGCAGCATGAATTTTGTCAGACTCAAACCACTGTGGGAGGCCATATTTGTCCGTCTTGTCGTCTCCAACACCATAGTTTCCAATCAACGGGTAAGTCAGGACCAAAATTTGTCGATGGTATGATGGATCTGTCAAGGATTCTGGGTAACCCACCATGCCAGTCTGAAAAACTAATATTATGGAGGCAAGATTTAAAATTCACAAATCTATGTGACCCAATTATAAAAACCAGGAAAGCTGAAACACAACAATGTGATAAATTCTTACATTTACAAGATTTTCGTTTTCCTCAACTATCTGAATATGTTGAGGAAACAATAAAAATAAAAGGACCCAACTCTCTGAAAACAAGAGAGATAATGACTCAAAGAAGAGCACCAAGAATGCATTTCTCACCTCCTAAAGTACACGTATCAGCAACAAAATATTAATTCATAATGTCAGTGTGCAGTTAAAAAATGAGTGACTCATAAATTTTCAACAACCTGCTAAGGCAACAGCAAAATTATTCGACAGCAGCACTTACCAACTTCTCCAGGAGTATTTCTTGATGCTCCAAATGAAATGCCTCTGTGTATTGTGCCATCTTCAAGCTGGAGATATGCATTTGCCTTGTCAATCATGGTCATGTTTAGTTCTCTTGTGCTTTGCAACTTCAGTGCCAATGTTTAGGTCCTGATCCTTCAAGAAGTATAATTGTTTCACTGAAAAAAAAATGACAAATACTTTGTAACAAATTAAGACCTTGAGTGATTCAGGCAACTCCAAGCAGTGTAGAAATTGTAAATACAAACTCAATCCACCTGCTGACATTAAAAAATGCATATATGGCTTCTTGCAAGCCACAAGTTATTTTTTTTCTTTTTTTTTCACCAGTGGCATTAAAAAAAGTAAAATATATTGACAGTCCTATTTAAAAATAGATTAGTCTCTCTCTAGATGTTAGTCTAGAAAGAAAAAAAACTTCCTTCTTTTAAAATAAATTTAATAAAGGCAACCAATCATTCAGTCTGATGTGACATGAAAAGAAAATATGTTGGCACTCTTGTTAAAGTTTTTTTTATTAAATCCAAAATATTTGCCAGATGTCTTCACTTAATATGTATTATAAAGAAGCGCCTTTCTTTACTTCATGCCAGCTGCTGCTTTTATTCACCTAATCTTTTGGACAAAAAATTCTTGTCTCTTCTAAATGCTAATTTTAGAAGACTGGTCAACCTAAAGATTTAGATCTAGACACCTACTCAAGTCAACCTAGAGCTAGATCTAGTGTAGCTGGCAGAAGAGTCTTGACTGGAGTATTTCTAGACTAGACTAGATATTTGTGTAGTAAATTTGTGCTTTCATGCCTGCACTCAACTGTAATTTTCTCAGTAACTACTAAGCCTACATTCATCAAACTTTTGTCACTTAAGCATCTGTCTGAGACAAATCATTTGCACTAACATTAATGACATACAGTTATTTCTTCACAGAGTTATTGGCACTTAATGTTATGCGACAGAAGTAGGTAAGCTGCCTCTCAGCACCTTTAGATCATGTTTTCTGGCTATCAGTTTTCTAATGACTTGGGATGATCTGTACAACTTATTTATCTTGCTATGCCCTACAATTTGATGTATGACGTGTTGATGTAACTTGCACAACTACTTGCTAGCCTCCATTAACCTTTCACTCACTGTCCATTTTTCCCACATCGGTGCCAAAGTGGTGCATCGAAAGTTGAGGCTAGAGGCCTCTGACATAGTAGCTCTCTGATATGTCCGTGTAACCATGTTATATTTCACAACAATTTCCCTTTGGGTTAGTCTGGTTTGAGTTTGGGGCTGGTTTTAGTCGGAGTCTACGCCTCAGCGCAGTCAAGCCCACATCTGGCTCCTGTGAGGCTCTTCATGCATTCTCCCCATGAGGCTAGCTGGTAGTCTGGAAGCTGTGACTGATCTCATAACATTTTATCTGCACTACATGTACATAAATGGACTGCTGTCGCTCTACTCTGCTGTGTTCCTGACATCTGTTCATGACAACTGCTGCCGGCTGAGGCTCGAGTAAGGCTGAAGCCCAAAGCCAAGTTCACCTCCCTGCCGCTCTTCATCTTCACCAACATCAACAGACAACAACCACCCTTTTCTCTTAATTTACGACATTTGGTAGCAGCGGTGGGATCTGAACTTTAACACCCTCCGAAGAGACTGCCTTTAACTAACTTTAAGTGCTTCCCGTTGCCGTAACCAATAAAGAATTTCTGAAATTTAACTTGACCCAGCCACCATACTGGACACCCTTCAAGCTTGCAGACTTGCAAGGGCGGAACAGGGCTAGTACACCACAATATTCTGCAGAAGACGACAGCTACAACTTCATGACAACTACCATCACAATCTTCAAAATCAAGATTTCAAAATTTTATCTCAGCCGAACGACCGAGACGTCATATACGCCATTTTAAACCCTGCACTGCTCACTTCTTTGCCACGCCAGTGCAAAGTGACGTCAGGGGCAGACAACTCAACTGAGCGATCAAGGGAAACAATTTCATGTACCCTATTGTCTCCCTTACCTGTGAGCCAGACCGTTCTAGTCAACGCAATCGACGCCACCACCCTCATCCCTGTGCTCCTGCAACATAGCCATACACGATGAGTGGCAGTGTGTACCCCTGTTCTGCCCCGACGAAGACAACACACAACTCAACCACCCCCCATCACTGTCCACTACAGAAGAGCTGTCCATACTACGTCTACAACTACAGATCCTCACAATCACAGTGCAGATATTAGCAGACCATTTCCACCTAGTCAACAAGAATCCTGCACCACAAGTAACAACACAGCTCACCACCTTTAGCAGTCGACAACAACAACACTTCAGTAGTTCAAGCCATTCTCCCGCCAGTTCCAGGCCTACACTACACTCCATGGCTGGACTGATGAACAAACATGTTTGTATCTTCTCACTTGCCTGTGAGGTCCAGCTGCTGACTACATTTTTGACAGTCCTGATGTACAAGTTACAGCCTCTCTATCCAGCCTGGTCGACGCCCTGCAGAACCGATTTACAAACTGCAGAAGCCATCACCATTATTTCCATCTTCTGGAGACTTTGACGCAGATCTCCAGCGGTTGACAAGACTTGTTTTTCCCGCTGCTGATGCTGCCAAAAGAGACATCCCAAGCCTCCGATATTTCCTGCAGAATCTGCCTGACCGTCAGCACACAGAAGTTGTCGCCACACACCGACCCCAGAACACTGATGACGCAAGAGAACTTCTTGACCTCAGAGACATTACCACACTTTGTAGCCTTCACAAACCCAACTGCAATCCAGTCCAGCTTGAATCTGTCCAGCCAGCCCTGCCAACTCAACCACCAACCAAGCCCTGTCGTCGCAGACGAAGGAGGAAGAATAGACCCTCTGATCCTCCTACAGATTGTCCTCAAGCCATCCCTTCATCCTCAGTGAAGCCTCTAACTCCGACACAGCCCATCAGTGACAAGCCCTACCCTGAAGATAATCCCTGGCAAAGAGGTGTTACCTTGTTCAACAACAGCGACCCACGGAGACATTGGCCCAAGTGACAACGAAGATGACACAACACCTCCAGTCCAGTTGTTACCAGTCCCAGCTGCCTCAAGAAGGTCTGTTTGCAGACTGGCGGGGAAGGAATCAATAGTCGGATGATGTCCTGATGCCATCCCTGTTTCTGCCTGTGCCTGCCCTCCAGCCGAGATGCCTGATGCGCAATGCCGTACAATCAATGTTTCCTCTCCTCCTGATGTGATGTGTCCCTGCTGATGGTCTGTCCTCGCCACTACCCTCCTACCTGGTGTGAAGTTCCGAACCTGAGATGTGCCCATTCTCTTGATGCACCGCAGTGAGACGTATCCTTATCTTGTGTGTGCATGTTCTGCCCTGATGTGTTCCCATGTCCGACATGAGATGAGATGTGTGTGTGCCAAGACAAGTCAAGATTAATTAGGGGTCTACCATGTTTGTTGTCCATCTAGCGCAATTGTAAACGCGAGTTCTGCCACTTCAGAATCATAACTTCAGTGTGCTCTGTGTAATTCATTCATAACTTGAGCACTTTAGCTCTTTCACAGATCCTGGGAGATCTTTGGGCTTGAAGACCTCATGGAATCTTAATTTTCATAATACCGTCATTGGATGCCGTTTCATGATCTTCATAACTTCATTTCGTGTCACTTGAATTTACGCTTTTATTCAATGTGCCTTGCACTCATGAAACTTTAACTCTCGTGAGTTAACTTAATGACAAAACTTTGACTTAAGTGCATTTTTCCACACTTGTAACTAGTTCTATCTGAGTCAAAGGTTGTCACTACTGCCTGAATAATGATGAGCTACCAAGCTGCATTATTAATTGTGATCTTCTCCACATTTTACTCATGTTATCTCACACTTTGTAATATTTTGCAACTGTTATTATGCAGGTTTATCATTTTTCCTCAATTTACTTGAAATTTCACATTTTAAGTTTGTGCTCACCTGCACACTCAATATTTTACTGCTTGAAAAGTGGTCGGACTTGTGTTGGGAATTTTCCATTTTTTGCCCAAGTCTAGAATAGGGTTAAATTTTTTCATACCTTTTCACAAAGAGCTCACTTTACATTACAAGATTAACTTACATAAACAGAATATTATTTCATATATCGAGATAGACTTACTTTCAGTAAGCTTTAACTATATGAGAGATTCAATCAAGAAATCAAGATTACTTCAAACTGAGAGATTGAGATTATTCTCAAATGACACTTAGATGTCTTCCATATCACTAAGTGTATCTTAAGCGTTTGATCACTGATATGTGTGCAATGACTAAATTTTTCTCCATTTCCACTTGCTTCATAATTTCAAACTTCAATGTTAACTTGCATTTTATTCTTCAACATCTTCAGTCTTAACTCTGATCTCAATCTCAGTGCATTCAACTTTGTGTCAGGGGACATAACTGAAATTTATAAGACTTACAAAATTTAATTGTGAGTTATCTTCCATTTTTCATGCTTTCATGTTCATTTCTATTTTTCCATAAGATGTAAAGAATTACTACAACAATGTACATTCTTTTATAACTTCAACAACATTTAACTCGTTTTTCAGTCTGAGGACAGACTGCTTTTCAAAGTAGGGCCGAGTGTAGTAATTTGTGCTATCATGCCAGCATTCAACTGTAATTTTCTCAGTAACTACTAAAGCTACATTCATCAAACTTTTGTCACTTAAGCATCTGTCTGAGACAAATCATTTGCACTAACATTTATGATGTACAGTTATTTCTTCACAGAGTTATTGGCACTTAGTGTTATGCAACAGAAGTAGGTAAGCTGCCTCTCAGCACCTTTGATCATGTTTACTGGCTATCAGTTTTCTAATATGACTTGGGGTGATCTGTCCAACTTATTTATCTTGCTATGCCCTACAATTTGATGTATGACATGTTGATGTAACTTGCACAACTACCTTGCTAGCCTCCATTAACCTTTCACTCATTTTCCATTTTTTCCATAAGGGTGCCAAAGTGGTGCATCGAAAGATGAGGCTATAGGCCTCTGACATAGGATAGACTAGTAGCTCTCTGATATGTCCACATAACCATGTTATATTTCACACCAATTTCCCCTGGGTTAGTCTGGTTTGAGCTCTAGTCTGGTTTTAGTCTGTCTACGCCTCAGTGCAGTCAAGCCCACATCTGGCTCCTGCGAGGCTCTTCATGCAGTCTCTCTCATCAGCTGTGACTATGTCATAACATTCTATCTCTGTACTACATGTAAATAAACTGGTTGCTGTCGCTCTACTCTGCGACTGCTGCATTCTTGACGTCTGTTCATGACAACTGCTGCCCGCTGAGGCTCGAGTTAGGCTAAAGCCCAAAGCCAAGTTTACCTCCCCGCCACTCTTCATCTTCATCAACATCAAATGATCAAAAGACAACAACCATCTTTTTCTCTTCATTTACGACATTATTATAGTCTAGTCTTGCTCTAGACTTGAGTATCTTGATTACATTCTAGGCTATGACCAAGACTTATTAATCTTGAAAATGCTGCGGTAATGAAATGCCCCAGAAAGAAGAGGGCTTCAAAATATCACGTTGTAGTGCGCATCTACTCTACATGCGGCGTCCCACGTGCATCCGCCATCACTTGCGCTTTACAATTGTCTCACTAAAAAAACTCTTTCTGTGAACGTAGGTGATAAAATAAGGCATAAAAAAGGAAAAAAAATTCACAGCAGTCAATGTCCTTTAAGTCTGTGAGGAAATCATCAAAAATTACTAACATTTTCTTGCTGAAGTGCCAAACTAACTTTAGTACTTCTAGAAACACAACCGGCAGACACCAAACAAAGTGTCCGCCATTCCCTGGACCGCTTGAATCTTGATCACGTGACCAGAGGCGTGTTCAGTAGCCGTGGCGTTTTAAGACGCCTCATGGCGGTGAGTTCAGTAGCCGAGGCGAAGTGATGGCGGAAGGCGCGGCGCCACGTGGCGAAGCGAGTCAGCCAACCGAGGTGCCTTCTTCGTTAGGCAACCAAAATGGCGGTTTCTGTGGGCTTCAAAACACAGCGGGGTTTTTGCTTTAACGCGCTCCTTACTGATACGCGCTCCTATCTTTAATTATTTAGAGAAATTTTCTTTAGTTTAGGAAACAGACTGGGAAATATAGTAGTAGAACATTAATATCAGGGTCTCAGAATACAAAACAAATTTAATGTTTGTACCCGTCCAATATAATAATGGAGATTCCAATGTATGGATTAGACTGAGTTATAAGATTATTAGTGGATGAATAGAGTACTTATTCTCTATTTACATACGAAATAATAAGGTAAACTTAACATTGAAAAACAACAAGAAATGTACAGCTGACTGTACTGCTTGTCTTGGGGAAAAAAATTGATCTCTTTGTCTTGGTCTTCAATCAACAACCAACGGATGAAGTAAAATGCTGCCTCTAACAAGTAACAACTGACTGCAAAGCTCAAGCCTCGTCCATTTATACGGTAGACAAAGGCTCGGCAAGTAAGAGTCACGCCTGTAGTGATTTCACATTAATATGTTGAGCTGAAAGAAGTCGGTGGTCAGCTTCGGTTGTTCCCCCAAATCCACCCGAAACATGCCATTTCGCACCTAAATGATAGATGAGGACTCGCGGGCGAATACATTGCTTATTTCCCCTGTTGTTCCTAATTTACGTGGTTATCCCCCTTGTGGCAGGAATTTCACACTTCTTTGTTGACATAGTTGCGCGCCCCTTTTCTTGCCTTGCATAGACGAGGCACTCCGTTCAAGATCAAGGTGCAATAAATCCAGAGCGTCGCGAAGGCGGTAGCGTTAAAACGCCGCGGTTTCTGAACACGCCTATTGCAAACGTAAACATGCACAGTCAAAAATTACTTTCTCAAACAAACTAAAAATCAGAATAAAATTATCACTAGTAGTACTGTCATTGTCTTACAGGAAAGTATCCTGCATTTCCATCGAGCAATGAATGCAACAATAATGATCCAGGATAATAAAAAGCCCCATTTCATGAAGATCAAGGCTCAGATTCCTTAAAGGAAGACTTTGGTCGTACAGTTTTTACAAATCTGGCAACTAATTGTAATGCTGTTTCATGTGGCATGAAACTCTACAGCAGTGTATGGAACATGGCACGCATTGCTGCAAACAGTGGGTTGAAATTCATAGGTCAGTTTCTGAGTTTAAATTATGTGTATATACATGTAATATATAGAGCCACATGACCTTACTTTACCTGTGAATGAACCAACTTTCATCCCAATGACTTTGTGATTACTGTGACTTTTAATGTATTTGTGGGGTTGTAGACATTGTAGAAACTAAGAAAGCACTAAAGTAGCATACTGGCATAGTTTGCAAATTGGCGATCTCAGATAGTCTAGTCTGGAATAGACAGTCTGCCTGTGACTATGACGATGTATTGTATTACTGCCACTTAAGACATACATACTGAAAGGTATTCATCATAATGGCAGCGACAGGAGTGGTGCAAAGTCTGGGTCAGTGACTATTATCTAGCAATATTAAATATTATTCTTGTAATTGCCGAAAAAAAAACATCTGTGCCTGTCATGTTTTCATTTATGAGCTGGATTATACATTATATTAATTCATATTTCAATTCTCTTTATCTCTTTATGTGTTTGTCATCTTCCACTGCACTCGGACTGTAAAGCAGATATTGGAGCCAATTTGTCAGGTAGGCTGTTCTTTCACTGTTCTTATTTAAATTTATCAGTTGCCACTGGTAACAGTAAATAATGGTTTCTGATTTGGATATTTCCAAAAAGTTGAGTGATTTAATCCCTGAAATTTGTGTGTCCAGATTTCTCTTTTTATTCAAATGCTATGTCGTTGTAAATTATTTTCCCTCAATGTGCTTTATTAGAGTCCTGTTGGACGTTGGTCTTGTATTAGGTGACAAATTCATTTTAAAAACAATTGAAACCAAGTCAATAACTTTCAGATCTGAGCTAATACATAATTATATTCATAGCACAGGTATAAATTCAATACAATTATAATTAAAGTATACTTTATTTTATTTATTTTGGAGCCTTACTCTCTGTTTGATAACATTTACTGAGAGAGGAAGTTTGTTTACCTTCATTGTTTGCATTTATTGGATCCATGAGGTCTTATTTTATCTGTTACTTTTTTTCCTTTTCATTGAACAATGCATTAATTCGTAATGATTTGAGGCACTGAGGGCCAAAGACAGAAAGCAAACAGTTCAGTTTTATTGGATTTGAACCTACAGACAGTGCTGTGTTCCCCGTCTCCATCTCTGTCCAAACTCCCTTCAGTAGTATGAACAAAATATGAGCCAAAATTAAATGATAATACTGTCATTTTCTTCTTACTAGATCCTGTTTACCGAGGCAGATACCATGGCAAACAAGCTCATGAAGGTAATTATAACAATATCATATAATTATTATGGTTAGGTAACAGTAGAATTGTCATAAATGGAACTGAATTATAGGATCTCAGCTGACTGGTTTAGGTCACCAACATTATGATGTTAATTTGAAATAATTTTTAAAATTCAGAGTGATAGGGATCATTTGTGTCAGATAACAATTCATTACTTGCTCTGCTGTGTGCATATGGATATGTAATCTTAGTTTGCACTTCATCTGTGTTGAAGGGTTTATTATAAATTCCTAATATAAACCATGCAGTCCTGTAAATTCATTGTAAATCTTCACTTCTCCTTTATTGTTTTAGAAATGATCACAGATGTACTGAATGGACACAGCATTATAACAGATATCACACATGCACATTTTGACATTTCTGTGCTGTGATAAACTACCACTATAACTGATAATAACTGACCACTCTATTATAATGCTTGAAAAAGGAGATTTCCAGAGAATTCCACTGGCTGTAAAAGAAATAATAATTATTTTCTTCCTTGCAGTAAAAGAATTACTTGAACTAACATACTGATGGTTTACAAACAGGCATGGAAACCATCCCAGTTAAATGACTTAGAGAGTCCAACCAGTAACTTTTACAATATTCGACTGAATTTCCCTGTTACGACTTTTGTTTCCCACTGTTGCTGTAAGTTTTGTCAGCTTGCTTTTGTTTTATCTCTTGAAGGAAATATCATATGCATGATGGAGAAACTAAGAGGCAATGTCTTTCTCTTCCCTTGCAGATGATCTTCTTCATGTCCTCAACAGGGCGAAAGAGTTTGGTGTACATAAGGTAATTGGGTCAGTTGTGATAGTTGTGAATGATAACAAGATTCTTCCTGGACAACTTAGACACTGTCACTTTCTTGACCATTTTGTGTTACAGATCCAAATGCATGTTTATATATATATATATATATATATATTTATATATATATATATACANCGTAAATTTTCACTTTTTCAAGTGCAGTCATGCTTTTATGATATAAAATATGGCATTTTCAATATATTTGTTCAATGTTTTCTACGACAATGCTCATTTCATCATTTTCTGATGCTATAATCAGTAAATTATGCAATAATTATCATGTAGTACATCAGATATAATTGCATGATTATTTTTGTGCTTATTATTTAATTTGCTGCGTTTAGTAGTCAGTATTTCCATGGCTTGTCATTTCAATTCCCGTTGTTCTACAAGATGGATATTATGCCCAGAAGGCGCACAAGTATCCTGACCTCACATGAAAACACAGAAAAGACCTACAGGGAGATAGCAGGAACTGTAAGGGTTAGCCTTGCAACTGTTAACCGCGTGATCAAAATGAAGAAGGAAAACGGGTCTGTAACTCTAAAACGCAAGTATAAATGTGGCCGAAAGAGGAAAACTACCCCAAGAGACGATGTGTACTTGGTACGGGAAAGTGTAAAAGACCCAAGAAAAACCAGCGAGTCCCTTAAGACTGATTTGGGGAAGAGAGGAATACATGTTAGCTTGTCCACTTTTCGTAGGCGCCCCCTGGAAGTTGACCTGAAAGCCTGCCGCCCCATTAAAAAACAACTCCTGACCAAAGCTATGAAAACAAAACGTTACGTATGGGACCTGAACTATAAGAACTGGATTCAAGAAGACTGAAGGAAAGTAATTTTCAGCGATGAAAGCCATTTCTTCGTCCAGGAACTGAGAAGTCAGCATGTTCGAAGAACATCAAATGAAATGTCTCCGCAATGTCCACTTTGATCAGAGCATGAAAGACCCACAAAAAGAGATGATTTAGGGTTGCTTCAGCTATTATGGCATTGGGAGCTTGCACCTAGTCGAGGGTATGATGCATTCGCCGCAATACATCGAACTTCTCCGAAGAAAAGTCGTTCCAGAAATGAACAAGCTGTTTCCTAATAAATCTGGTGTTTTTCAACAAGATCTGGCCCCATTTCACACGTCATAACAAGTGAAGACATTTTTCACTGAGAAACAAATAAACATACTGGAGTGGCCTGGAAACTCTCCTAATCTTAACCCCATTGAAGTGATTGAAATTTTGTGAGGTATTTGCAAGCAACGACTCCGTGGAATGGACTGCACAGCAGTGGAGAAGCTGACTCTGGCCCTGATTTAAATATGGTACAGGGACCCAAAAATTCTCCAGAATTGTTCAAATTCAATGGATTCCATGCCAAAACTCATCCAAATGCTCCTCAAGAGTCGAGGGAGTTACATCAAGTACTAATATAAGTGAATAAATATTATTGATGTTATAATATACAGTTAAACTGATTTTTCGTCGTTTTCACAGTTTGTTTCAATTAATTTGCACAAGGCTGTATATACAGTGGAACCCGCTTAAGTGGGACGGCTCCGTTCCCGACGAATCCTCCCTCTTAAGCGGGCGTCTCGCTTAGGCGCACTATCCATTATAAAGTGATTTCTTAGATAGTTTATGCGTTTCATTCAAGTTAAGGAATAATCATTACTTGTTACTAACGAGGTGTGACAACGGAGTCAGTTTGAAATTGTATCTGTACTATTTAAAATATACTTATTGTTGTCTAACTGCATTTTCAGTAGACTTGCAAAGCATATTATTAGTCATTCTTTGCGAGAAACAGGATTTTTTGGTTGGCTTCAAAGAAGCACCTAAGCCTTCTCACCACTCTCCTTTGAAAATTCAAAAACGATTTCTTTTAAAGACCGGGACATGTCTTCATCAGAGGGAAAGAAATAAGACATGTTAAAGTAAAACTGTAGACAATTTAAGAGGTCTAACACTCTGAAGTCGAGATGTTTACCCC